>PVJI01000208.1:242254-328454 GCA_004026765.1 Micronycteris hirsuta
CCCCCTTTTGTTCTTCGATTTTTAAACAATCATTACTCCAGGTGTAGAAGCTAGGAGTACAGTCTTAAAAGATGTTTCCCCCCGCCACTCCCACATGAAGCTCTTGTTCTAGGTGGGAAGGCAGATACATAAACCAGTAGGTGTGATGAGGAATAAGTGCTAGAACAGAGAGGTACTGAGTCTGCCACGTATCTTGCTGGAAGCCCTTGTCTTCTGATGCAGATGCCATCTACTCGTGATGGGATGTAAGTCTTGGGTCCAGGCTAATTCTCGTCCAGCTGCTAAATTTGATGTTCCTCATATTCAGGTTCTTTATGAGCCTTTCAGGTGATGCTGGGAATGTGAGAGGAAAGGCTCTAGGCCAGGTTGTGGGTTTGCAGATCAGTGCGTGGCTGGCCATCAAACTGTTGGCACTGTGGGCAAAGCAGGGAGGCCACGTCCGAACTCCGGGCGCTTAGGGGGTGAGTAGAGGAACAGGTGAGGGAGACTAAGAGCGGGTGTTCCGAGGTACCACATGAAAGCGGTCATGGGAATCAAGGAAACAGAGGGTTCTGAGGAAGATGTGTTGGCACAGCATGATTTCGGAAAGGAGGCCAGTGGTTGTAACCCAAGATGTGGTTGGGGCTGAGAGGAGACCCTGCTCAGGTTCTGTAGCTTACATGTAAGTGTCTGAGAGTTCTCTCCCACTAAGGCACGCTTTCAAATTGGGTGAAGATGCAACTCCGTCCACCCTCTTACTAACCTGTGATGTGGCTGCTCCTTCCCCCAGCTCCAGTCCCTTCCAGCGCCATCTCTGAAGAGCTCTCCCCACCCAGCCACCAGGCCAAGAGGGAGGTTCGCTTTCTGGAGCTACAGAAGGTCGCCTCTTCCAGTGGGAACAAGTATGTGCTGAGCCTCGTTCCTGGGACAGGGCCTCAACACCCAGTCCTCGGCTCCCTCCATCCTGGAGGCTGAGCTGTTGAGCAGCCCCTTACGTCATCAGGGTGCTCGCAGTGTCCGGCAGCTCTGGGAGGCCCTCACCCGCTGCAGTGCTCATTGGGGGAGTTGGTTGGGATCTGCCTTGGGCAGAAGGGCTCTCTCAGAGGCTATTCCCTGTTTATGGAATCCCTTTCTTTGTTGATTACACCAAAGTCCCTTCTCTCGGTGCCACTCTGCAGAGGCAAGGAAAGTGTATCCTCCCTCTCTCCCCCTCACCCCCCTTTTTATGGCTTGGAGAAAGGAGTAGGGTTTCTTCAAGGTCATGTCGTGGGACATGAGTCAGCACTGCAGACAGAACCCGTGCGTTTGGGCCTCCCAGCCAGCACTCACATCCACAGCACGCTGCTTCCCCATCCCTGCCTATTGCTGGTCACGTCAGGCCTCATATCTTGGACTCACGGCATCTGGGCCATCTCTTTCCTCAGCTTCCTCTCAGGTTCTCCAGCCTCCCCCATGGGAGACATCCTGCAGACTCCACAATTCCAGATGAGACGGCTGAAGAAGCAGCTTGCGGATGAGAGAAATAATAGAGATGAGCTGGAGCTAGAGCTGGCTGAAAACCGCAAGCTCCTCACTGAGAAGGGTGGGTGCCTGGCACATGGCAGATATATAGACATGAGCAACATCTGGGGTTTCCATCCAGGGACCCGTGGGCTTGTCTGAGGAATGGCCCCTCTGCCTCCTTGTGTTGTCCCCTCTGTTGGCTCTGGGCCTGTCAGGCTGTCCTCCTAGACGTTGGTTACGTCCTTGCCTCCATCCTCCTTTTCCCATAGATTGGATGCCTCCTCCTTGCTCTCCCTCCTTCCCTTAGTTCTGTGCTGACTCTCCTCTCCCCTTGCCTGGGCCAGATGCACAGATAGCCATGATGCAGCAGCGCATCGACCGCCTGGCTCTGCTGAACGAGAAGCAGGCAGCCAGTCCGCTGGAACCCCGGGAGCTTGAGGAGCTCCGTGGCAAGAATGAGAGGTAGAGTTCTCGTTGCCTGCCTTCCCAGCCCCGCCCTGCACCCATGGGGGTTACATTCTTTTATCACTGCTCCCCGTCTCATAGCCTCACCATGCGGCTCCACGAAACGCTGAAGCAGTGCCAGGACCTGAAGACAGAGAAGGGTCAGATGGACCGCAAAATTAACCAGCTTTCTGAGGAGAATGGAGACCTTTCCTTTAAGGTGCGTGTTGGGGGTGGTAGTCTTGCCCCTGGAGGCCCCTTAGTATTGATTTTTTCTGGACAGTTCCCCAAGAGAGGTTGAGAAGGACGCCCTGGCACCTGCATACTTTGCCCCTTTCCTTATCCCCTAATTGCCTGCTGCCAGGGACTGGGTTGTGGCTTTAAATTTTGGTTTGTGGTCCTGAGTTAGGGATGTGATTCCTTGTGACTGGTGTGAGGAGGGTGGGAAGGGCCATCAGAGGCGTCCAGCTCCTGGAGTTCAGGGAGCGGACAGCAGTGGCGGTGCCAGTTTTGACCCTGGGTGGTGGGGCTTTCCATCTGTCTGTCGCAGCTGCGCGAGTTTGCCAGTCACCTGCAGCAGCTGCAGGGCGCCCTCAACGACCTGACGGAGGAGCACAGCAGGGCCACTCAGGAGTGGGTGGAGAAGCAGGCCCGTCTTGAGAAGGAGTTCAGCACAGCCCTGCAGGACAAGGTAACCCTCTGCTTCGGGGTGTTAGGGTCACCATCTTGACCACATGTTCAAAGTTAAATTCTGTTGGCCGCTCTCTTCCTTTGGGCCTTTGGGAGTTAAGCTGGCTTCTGTTCAGGGTTTAATAGTGTGCTGTAATGGAAAAGTTGTGGGCTTGTCAGTCCAATACACCTTTGAATCCTGTCTCTGCTATTTACAAGGTGTGGATCTTGGACAAGTTACTTGATCTCCTTCTCTCTAAGCATCCTTTCCTGAAAATGGGAAAAAGAACAGTAGCTGCCTCATCAACCATTGTAAGATAATAATACGTAGAAAGCACTTAACACATGGTGTGGTGCAAAGCGAGCTCTCAGTGAATTAGCTGCTGTCGTTGCTGTTTTTAGGAACTCCACTCTGCCACTCATTAACCACACAGCTCTGGGGCAAGGCACTTAACATCTGAGCTTCAGACTCTTGCTCTCTATAAGAGGGGTAGTCACAGTCCCCTCTCGGCTCTGTGGATTGGAAATTCAGGGGGGCACCCAGCACAGTGCCTGGCCTGCTGCAGGTGCTCAGTAGGCAGGGAGGGGCGGCGGGTGCAGGGCGGGGGGCGGGGCGGTTGGTGCTGTGGCTGCTGCTGCTGTGGACCCCCAGAGAGGCAGGGTGTGTTGTTAAGCTGGGTGGGTGTTAGGATAATCTGGAAACCAAGATTTCTCCGAGAAAGTGTATATAATAAGGAAATTTGAAGTAAACTCTACAGCCTTGGAGAAGAAATTAGCAGGTCACGTGACTTAATTGAGCCCTGGAACTAGGGCTAGAAAGTCAGGTCCCTCATGGTCCCAGGTCCATGATTTCTGAGAGGTTTTTCTAGGCAAGGGCGAAAGGAGATCTTGGTAACAAGGTGGTAGGCTCCTTTGTTTTGTTGATGTTCACAAGGGCTTGTGGGGTCATCGGGTTCCTGTGCTACCTCTCTTCACGTGGAACTCTTGTTTACTGCCAGAAATGCCTTGAAGAGAAGAATGAAATCCTTCAGGGGAAACTTTCACAGCTGGAAGAACACTTGGCCCGTCTGCAAGAGACCCCACCCCAGGAGAAGGGCGAAGTGCTGGGTGATGTCTTGCAGGTAGGAATGCGCAAGAGCAGCCGTAAGACCTGTGTGCTGCACACTGGGGTTGGTGTGGGCCCGGGTTCAGGACGTTCAGGCTCGGGCAACACTCAGTTCCCAGAGGGGCCATGGTACCTGAGGAGTCATGCTGATTCCAGTTTGTCTCTATCTCGTCAGCTGGAAACCCTGAAGCAAGAGGCAGCCACTCTTGCTGCAGACAACACCCAGCTCCAAGCCAGAGTGGAGGCTCTGGAGACCGAGCGGGGCCAGCAGGAAGCCAAGCTGCTTGCTGAGCGGGGTCACTTCGAAGAAGAAAAGCAGCAGCTGGCCAGCCTGATTGCTGAGCTGCAGAGCTCCCTGTCCAATGTCAGCCAGGCCAAAGAAGAGCTGGAGCAGGCCTCCCAGGCTCAGGAGGCCCAGTTGTCTGCCAAGGTGGCCACGCTGACCTCTGAGCTCACCACCCTCAATGCCACTCTCCAGCAACAGGATCAAGAACTGGCTGGCCTAAAGCAGCAGGCCAAAAAGGAGCAGGCCCAGCTTGCACAGACCATCCAACAGCAAGAACAGGCCTCCCAGGGCCTCTGCCACCAAGTGGAACAGCTGAGCACCACCCTGAAGCAGAAGGAGCAGCAGTTGGAGGAGGCCACCAAGGAGCTGGAGGCCGCCAGGCGAGACCACGCTCAGCAACTGGCCACTGCTGCTGAGGAGCGGGAGGCCTCCTTAAGGGAGAGGGATTCAGCCCTCCAGCAAGTAGAGGCATTGGGGAAGGAGAAGGCTGCCAAACTAGAGGTCCTGCAACAGCAACTTCAGGCTGCTAATGAAGCCCGGGACAGTGCCCAGACCTCAGTGACACAGGCCCAACGGGAGAAAGCAGAGCTGGGCCAGAAGGTGGAGGAACTCCATGCCTGCATTGAGGCAGCCCGCCAGGAGCAGTGTGAGACCCAGACCCAGGTGGCAGAGCTAAAGGCCCAGCTGAGGTCTGAGCAGCAAAAAGCAATCGAGAAAGAAAAGGTTGCTCAGGAGAAGAACCAGCTCCAGGAGCAGGTCCGGGCCCTTGAGGAGTCCTTGAAGGTCACCAAGGGCAGCCTCGAAGAGGAGAAGCGCAGGGCTGCAGACACCCTGAAAGAGCAGCAGCGTTGCATCTCCAAGCTAGAGGCAGAGACCCGAAGCCTGGTTGAGCAGCGTAAGCAGGAACGGAAGGAGCTAGAGGAAGAGAAGGCTGGGCGCAAAGGGCTGGAGGCTCGATTACAGCAGCTTGGAGAGGCCCATCAGGCTGAGATGGAAGCCCTGCGGCGAGAGTTGGCAGAAGCCGTAGCCTCCAAGCGTGAGGCTGAGAGCGAGTGTGGGCAGCTTGCCAAGGAGGTGGCCACTTGGCGTGAGCGGTACGAGGATAGCCAGCAAGAGGAGGCCCAGTATGGTGCCATGTTCCAGGAACAGCTGATGACCCTGAAGGAAGAATGTGAGAAGGCCCGCCAAGAGCTGAAGGAGGCAAAGGAGAAGGTGGCAGGGATAGAGGCCCACAGCGAGCTCCAGATAGGCCGGCAGCAGAGTGAACTAGCCCAGCTCCATGCCAGCCTGGCCAGAGCCCACCAGCAGGTCCAGGAGAAGGAGGTCAGGGCCCAGAAACTTGCAGATGACCTCTCCATTCTGCAGGAGAAGATGGCTGCCACCAGCAAGGAGGTGGCCCGCCTGGAGGCCTTGGTGCGCAAGGCAGGTGAACAGCAGGAAACAACCTCCTGTGAGCTACTCAAGGAGTCCCCAAGGGCGAGAGACAGAGAATCAGAGTGGCTGGAAGAGCAGGAGGGACGCCAGTTCTGCAGCACACAGGCTGCCCTGCAGGCCATGGAGCGTGAGGCAGAGCAAATGGTCAGTGAGCTGGAAAGGCTGCGGGCTGCGCTGATGGAGAGCCAGGGACAGCAGCAGGAGGAGCGTGGGAAGCAGGAGCGGGAGGTGGCCCGGCTGACCCAGGAGCGGGGCCGAGCCCAAGCCGATCTTGTACTGGAGAAGGCTGCCAAGGCAGAGCTTGAGATGCGGCTGCAGAATGCCCTCAATGAGCAGCGTGTTGAGTTTGCTACCTTGCAGGAGGCACTGGCCCATGCCATGAGGGAAAAGGAAGGGAAGGACCAGGAGCTGGCCAAGCTTCGTGGGCAGGAGGAAGCCCAGAGAACGGAGCTGGGGAAGCTTCACCAAACTGTGGAGCAACTGAAGAAACAGCTGGCCAAGAAGGAGGAGGAGCACCAGCAGTCTCTAGGGACAGCCAGTGGAGAAGACACTTCTGGGTCAGGAGCCCAGTCTGAGGCTACTGGAAAGACCAAGCGAAGAGGCCTTGGCCTGGAGGCTCTGCAGGCAGAGGTGAGCAAGCTGGAGCAGCAGTGCCGTGAGCATCAGGAGAAGGCTTCCAGCCTGGAGCGCAGCTTAGAGTCTGAGTGTGCCTCCCAGATGGAGCGAGCTGCTGCTCTGGAGACTTTGCGGGGCCAGTTAGAGGAGAAGGTCCAGGAGCTGGGGCGCAGTCAGGACACGTTGGCCTCAGCACAAAGGGAGCTGGCCGCCCTCCGCAACAAGGCCCAAGATCACACCAAGGCTGAAGATGAGTGGAAGGCCCAGGTGGCCCGGGGCCAGCAGGAGGCTGAGAGAAAAAACAGCCTCATCAGCAGCTTGGAGGAGGAGGTGTCTATCCTGAACCGCCAGGTCCTGGAGAAGGAGGGTGAGAGCAAGGAGTTGAAGCGGCTTGTTGTAGCGGAGTCAGAAAAGAGTCAGAAGCTGGAGGAAAGGCTGCGTCTGCTCCAGGCAGAGACAGCCAGCAACAGTGCCAGAGCTGCTGAACGCAGCTCTGCTCTGCGGGAGGAGGTCCAGACTCTTCGGGAGGAGGCAGAGAAACAACGGGTGGCTTCAGAGAACCTTCGACAGGAGCTGGCCTCACAGGCAGAGCGAGCAGAGGAACTGGGCCAAGAATTAAAGGCATGGCAGGAGAAATTCTTCCAGAAGGAGCAAGCCCTCTCTGCCCTGCAGCTTGAGCACACCAGCACACAGGCCCTGGTGAGTGAGCTGCTGCCCGCCAAGCACCTGTGCCAGCAGCTGCAGGCTGAGCAGGCAGCTGCTGAGAAACGCCATCGTGAGGAGCTGGAGCAGAGCAAGCAGGCAGCTGGTGGGCTGCGGGCAGAGCTGCTGCGGGCCCAGCGGGAGCTTGGGGAACTGATGCCCCTACGACAGAAGGTGGCAGAGCAAGAGCGAGCAGCCCAGCAGCTGCGGGCAGAGAAGGCCAGCTACGCAGAGCAACTGAACATGCTGAAGGAAGCTCATGGCCTGCTGGCTGAGGAGAACCGGGGGCTGGGTGAGAGGGCCAGCCTCGGCCGGCAGTTTCTGGAAGTGGAGCTGGACCAGGCCCGGGAGAAGTATGAACAAGAGCTGGCAACTGTGCGTGGTGATGCTGAGGCCCGTCTGACCGAGATGCAGCGGGAAGCACAGAGCACTGCCCGGGAGCTGGAGGTGATGACTGCCAAGTATGAGGGTGCCAAGGCCAAGGTTCTGGAGGAAAGACAGCGGTTCCAGGAAGAGAGGCAGAAACTCACTGCCCAGGTAAGGCACCCAGTTCAGCAACACTTCTGAAGACTGCACCTGAGATAGGGGACGTTTCCTCTGCATCCCAGGGACTTAAACTCCCACATTATTGCAGTGTCTTGTCTCTGCTCACTCACTGTGTGGCAGGAGGAGTAGAGGTGGCCGGCAGAGTTCAAGTTTGTTGCCCCGTGTTGTCCTAAAAAAGTGTCAGTAGCCTTCTCCCTCCCTGCAGACTCTGTCCCTGGGGAGTCAAACTGAAGGCCATCGCCCATTCTGGAGGCACATTGTGAGGCACACCTGCAGTAGAGGCCCCAAGAGCCACAGGGGACTGACTAGAATGAGCCAAACTGTCATTTTAAAAATTACTAGAATTCTGGTTCCTTGGAGGGGAGGGGGAGTGTCAGACCCTTGGTGAGGTCAGCTTCACAGCAGGACCAGTGCATCTGCAGCCCCCATCTCACTGTCTCCATTGCTCCTCCCCCATGCGCAGGTGGAGCAGCTAGAGGTATTTCAGAGAGAGCAAACTAAGCAGGTAATGCCTGGGGTTCTTGCTAAATGCTGGCTGCTTAAGCGGTGACCAGTCTCGGTGCATGACCCCGGCTGCAGCTTGCCTCCGCCAGCTCCCGTTGTGAACTGTTTGTGAAGGGGGCAGGGTCAAGCCGTGGAATCCAGGCCCAGGCTGCCCAGGCGTGCGGTGTGCTGGGCCCTCTCTCGGGCCTCATCCCACCCGTCCCAGGTCGGCCTCTCCACCTTTCTGTCCTTTCTGTCAGGGATGAGGGGTAGGGTAGGCTTCATCTTTCCCATGTCTGCAACAATCACAGACAATTCTTGGGATTCCCAAACCTGGAAGTTCTCTTCCATGTTTGGGTCCCCTTAACGAAGAGGAGGATCAGCAGAATGACCATGGGCCTTGTTCAGCACAGCACTTTCCTTTCCCACAGAAGCCATAAAGGTGGTGAGCAAGGACTCCTTCACAGGTTTAGGGAGGGTTGTGAGCTCAGGATTCTGCCTTAACCCCGACCATGAAATAAAGATGTCTGGGAGCCTTGGGCCGTGGTTGAGAGGAGCAGGAGGGGCTTCTGCTAGACAGAGGGGTGTCAGGGTCCACTGCCTGCTCTCACAAGGGTCTCTCTGTGCTGCTCCAGATGTCAAGGCTACCGAGCTAGTATTCAGTGGGAGCACCCTTTCTCTGTCATCCGTCCTACGCAGTCACCTTGGGCCTGCGGAGGAATTGAGCCTTCCCTCCCCTCATCACCTTCTAGGAGCCCAGGATGACAAGCCGAATACAAACAGTTAGCAATGGAGCCCTGCCCTCTTGCCTTTGCTGATGATGCTTGAGCTCCTGGAATCTGGAGGAGCCAGGGGTGCTTGTGGCTGTGATGCTCCCCCTCACCCCTCCCCTTGCTCTCCCTCTCTGTGGGAGTGGGGTGGGCTTGGACATGTGCTGCCTCTGCTTTGTCTCCCAGCCGTCTGATCGCCCACACTAACCACACTGCCAGCACCAGCCCTAACAGCCTGTGGGTATTGGGAAGAGGGCTGATCATCTGTGGGCTTTTACTTTGGTCGTTTTTGGGAGGAGGGATGGCTACTGAATGAGTATGTGTGCTAGAGTTACAGGCCAGGTCCCCTTTTCCTGTCTCCAGCCCAGGAAGGTTGAGGCTTGGAATGGCAGTAGCCACAGTAGGGTGGTGGTGAGGCGTCAGCTCCCCAGAGTTGATTCCCTTGAATCCCGTGGTGGCTGCAGACCTGTCCCTGCAGGGGGTGGAGGTGAGCCTGGGCAGGTGCCCTGGCAGCACCTGTGTTGGTTTGCCTCACTCAGGTCCTGCCAACCAGCCTGGGCAGCAGGCTCTTCCCTAACTGGAGGCTAGAGAAAGGACCTGAGTTTCTTCTTCTAAAAATATTGGGAACTGGTCCAGGAAAACCCTATAATTTGCCTGGACATCCAGGGGAAGGCCTCTTGAGACTTACCTTCTCCTTTTCCTCTACTTTGCTAGGTGGAAGAACTGAGTAAGAAGCTAGCCGACCATGACCAAACCAGCAAGGTGCAGCAGCAGAAGCTGAAGGTGGGACAGATGGGGGTAGGAAGGTGCTCTGAGCCCTCAGGTGTGGTGGGTGTGGAGGCACAGGGGCACGCCCTGGGGGCCTGGCTGCCCCAGGAGACCTGCCTGTGACTCATTTGTGTGCCTGCTTGGAACTCTGAAAGGAAGACCAGAATTACTTCTATCTCTCAGACCTTTGCTGTGAATTACAGTAACCACTAATTATGTGTGGTTGTTTAAATGAATTAAAATTAAGTTAAAAATTCAGTTTCTCAATCATACCAGCTACACTTACCCTGCTCAGTAACTACATGTGGCTCGTGGCCACCACACAGGCCAGGGCACACCGAGAACACTGCCACCACCGCAGGAAGTTCTGTTGGATAGTGCTGGTCTAGAGGATCAATGGCATGTGATGTTCTAATGCAAGGTAGTATTCTTAATGCTCTCAACATCGTCACCTTTGGTTTAACATTTGCTTTTTTGCAGTCTAGGCTTTACAGCTTTTAGCTAGGAGCAAAGGAATTGGCACTAGTGGCCCTAGGACTCGCGAGAGCCCTGGTGGGTCACAGGAGTTGGTGAGAGCTGAGGACTTTGATTCCCCAGCTCACTGCCAAGTACTTACTCCACACTATGTCTTGATTGTGGTAAACAGGTGCTTGTTATACTCCTTTTAGGGGCCTTCCTGGTGAAAGGAGATGTAGGAGAGGTAAGGCCAGGTGATCCTGTCCAGTGTCACTACAAACTAAGCACTTGCTGGCATTGCAGGTAGACAGAGAATCAGAGACAGGCCCTGTTCCCAAGGAGTCTGGTCTGGAGAAGGGGCAGTGCTAGCTCCATAAATCAGTCCACACAGGCTTTGGAGTCAGGTGCACCAAGGGTCAGATCTTACTTTGCTATTTAGTCTCTGACCCTGGCCAAGTTGCTTAAATCTCTTGAGCTCAATTTTTTTTAAACTCTGAAATGGAGATAAAGTTACTTCCCAGAGTCACTCTGAGGAGAAATGAATTCACATGTCCTGAGAGCTCACATTTCAAGTGCCTAGCCCCGTGCTCTGCATCCAGGTGAGCGCATCAGTTCCCTTCCTCCTTGGGGAGACTGTGTACTCAGGAGAGAGAGAATGGGACAGTTTGTGCTTGATCTCAAAGGAGATAAGGCTGTCAGAACTCCACCAGAAATGGTCTGAGCTGGATGGTAAATCTGCAGACCGTGGACCTTGAAAGGTGTATGCTGAAGTTGGGGAGGGAGAGTGGTAAGAAAAGGATATTTTTTGTTTCCTGAGAGAAAATGCCATAGAGCTCAAGGGGCCAGGGCACGTCAGTGGATTTGGGTGGAGCAGCCAGACTGGTTACCCAGATGAGCCTTCCACATCGCATGCTTTCCAGGCCCAGGGAGGGGAGAGCCAGCAGGAGGCCCAGCGCCTCCAGGCCCAGCTGAATGAGCTGCAGGCCCAGTTAAGCCAGAAGGAGCAGGCAGCCGAGCACTACAAGCTGCAGGTGAGGAGCCCAGTTCTAGCCCACTCTGCCCTCCCCCTCTGCTGTCCCCCACCCTCCTCCCTCACCCCCCACCCACCCTAACTGTCCACACAGATGGAGAAAGCTAAGACACATTATGATGCCAAGAAGCAGCAGAACCAAGAATTGCAGGAGCAACTGCGGGGCCTGGAGCAGCTGCAGAAGGAAAACAAGGAGCTGAGGGCCGAAGCCGAGCGGCTGGGCCGTGAGCTACAGCAGGCTGGGTTGAAGACCAAGGAGACCGAACAGACCTGCCGCCACCTTACTGCCCAGGTGCGCAGCCTGGAGGCACAGGTAAGTATCTGGCTGGACAGACACTCTCGCCACTGTCATAATGGATCCCTGTGCCCTCCTTTCCTAAGCCACCCCTGCCTTAGGCTTCTCTTCACTTTCCCTGGCCCTCTGCTTCCCAGGTTGCCCATGCTGACCAGCAGCTTCGAGACCTGGGCAAGTTTCAGGTGGCAACTGATGCCTTAAAGAGCCGGGAGCCCCAGGCTAAGCCTCAGCTGGACTTGAGTACTGACAGCCTGGATCTGAGCTGTGAGGAGGGGACCCCACTCACTATCACCAGGTCAGGAGGCGCCCTTCTTCCCACAGTCTGTTGTCCATTGAGAGGCTGCTGTTTGTCAGGCTCTATCCTGGGCACTGGGGCTGTGACATAAATAAGATGTGGTCCCTTTGCCCTCTGGAAGCTGATTCTCAGAACAGAAAGAGTTCATTGAGGCCGTCACTTCTGTTCTGAGTCTGAGAGAAGCCATAGGTATGTGTGCCCAGCAGACAGAGAGCAGTGAGGACCAAGGCCAGGAAAGAGCCAAGCTGGGCTGGGAAGTGAAGTTGGGAGAGCCAGTGGACTCCCCATTGATGGAGGTTGGTGGTTTTGAGGGACCTTGGAAGTGTTTGAAGTTGAGTACATGATCAGATTTGCATGTTAGCTTATCCTTATAGTCAGTGCAGAAGCTGAGACTGGAAACATTTGTTTTTATTTAATATTTGTACATATCAGACACTGTTATGGGCTCCTGGAAAAAATAGTAATTCACTTAACAGCTAAAACTGGGGCATAAAGGGCAGTTAGTCATTCAAGGACCCACAGTGGCAGAGCTGGGCTTGAACCTGGGCAGCCTGACTCAAGTCCTTGCTTTTGTCGCCACTCTGGGGCTTCTCTCAGGTGTCGTCAGTCTGGGTGAGAGGAGGTGAGGCAGACCAGGGGAGGCTGGGAGAGCAGAGAGCAGTGTGGTTGGACTTGCCGACTGGTTCGGTAGGAGAGGGAAGAGGCCGAATTGTGCCCCCGTCGCACCCCTCGCGGAGGCCGCTTCCCTTCGCTGAGACAGAGCCACCAGGAGGAGGAGCACGCAGATGGCCTCAGTTTGGGACATGCGTTGTGACCCAGAGGTGTCTGAGACAGCACGTACGTAGGTCTGAAGGTCAGGGTCTGGGTTAAGGCAGAGGGCTGGGAGTTGCCAGTATTGAAAAAAGGGCCACAGGAGTGGATGGCTCACGAAAGACAGAGAGCCCAGGTCAAGGGCTCTCCTGGTACCTCTGAAAATTCAGAACATGGGGTGTTTGACCAGGTCTGCTTATAATAAATGTTAAGAATTGGTCACTTTGGAGCAAAGGGATGGACAAAATGCTTTCTGGCCCCAAGAATGGCACCTCAGCAGGTTTCTATCCTATAGCAAGCTGCCTCGTACCCAGCCAGACGGCAACAGCATCCCTGGAGAGCCAGCTTCGCCCATCACCCAGCGCCTGCCCCCCAAGGTAGAATCCCTGGAAAGTCTCTACTTCACCCCCATCCCTGCCCGGGGTCAGCCACCCCTGGAGAGCAGCCTGGACTCCCTGGGAGACAGCTTCCTGGACTCGGGACGGAAGACCCGCTCTGCTCGCCGTCGTACGACGCAGGTCATCAACATCACCATGACCAAGGTCAGGCTCCTGGAGTGGGGCTGTGGGACAGTGATACTCACGTCTGCTCAAGGGCACCTTCACACTGGGTCCTCACAACAGCCCTAAGAGGCAGGCAGGGCTGACCAGTCCATGTCTTACAGAAGGGAAAGCTGAGATTCTAAGATCTTAGGCCTCTTTTGTAGGAAAGGGCAGCGCTGTCGTTGGACGCCTGTCCGCTGACCCCAAGATTGGCGTCCTTTCCACGTGTAGCACTGACCCTGTACGAGTTGAAGGGAGAGCATGGGGAAGTCGTAGCTCAGCTGGGGCCTCCCAGCACAACCCCAGGGTAGCCGAGATGTGTTGTGACTGCCAGCGGGCTGCCTGCCAGCCTAGGGGGCTCTGGCCCTTGTTTCCACATTCCAAGGCGATTAGGGAGGAAAGGAGAGGTGCCTTTGGTGTAGCAGGGAGCACTTCTATGGGTAGGGTGCCCTCTGCTGCCGAGAAGCTCACAGGGGTGTCCAGCCTTTTGGTGTCTCTGGGCCACACATCAAATACATTGCAATATGTGACACCACACACACACAGTCTCATGTTTTAAATAAATTTACAACTTTTTTGGTTGCATTCATAGTCGTCCTGGGCCGTGAGCTGGACCCCTGCCTGAGATGGTCAGGACCCTGGCAAGCTTGAGATGGGGGACGCAGGAGCTATGGGATGAGCCTGAGTAGCTCAGGAGAGAGACATGGGTTCCAGCCCTGGCTCTCCCACTTCTTAGCTGTTTGACTCTTGGGTCAGTCATTTCATCTCTTTGCACCTCTCTTCTAAAATAGTCTGATACATTCTGCCTCCCCTCCCTCAAGCGCTGTTAATAGACTCAGTGGAGAAGTGGGTAGAAAAAGAGTCTCGATACCCTTAGCACCTATGCAGGATTCTGGCAGCCCTTTTCCTGCAGATGTCCAGCTAAGAACCCTGGCAGAGCAGTGTGGGAACACATGCAGCCATGCTGTAGGATCCGAGGGCTTCAGGAAAGGGGAACAGCGGGAGGCTTCTTTGTAGGGTGTCACGGTGCCCACTGCACCGCACCACCACAGATCCATCCTTTCTTCCAGAAGTCAGACGTGGAAGGGCCAGACAGCGCCAACTCTTCCTTCTACAGCACACAGTCAGCCCCTGCTTCCCAGGCAGGCCCGAGAGCCACCTCCTCCACCCAGTCTCTGGCCCGCCTGGGCTCTCCCGACGATGGCAACTCAGCTCTGCTCAGCCTGCCTGGCTACCGGCCCACCACCCGCAGCTCTGCTCGCCGTTCCCAGGCCAGGGTGTCCGGTGGGGTCCCTTCAGGTGAGGGGACTGTTTTCTAACTCTACCTAAATGTTGACTGGGAGCATATTGTGGCACAGCAAAAGGATAAGCATTTAAAAACCTAGGCTAGCTTCCTGGCTGCCTTCCTGCAGTCTCAGGGCCCTGGCTGCCCAGCAAGGGTGAATTGGAAATGCTGGTACAATGGGCCTGGGAGTCCTAGCACATAGTGAAGCTCAGGCTGTCCAGAGTCCTTCACGCCTTTCTCAGGTGGTGAGGGGCTGCCAGAGGACCACACTGGCCAGTTATTTATCTTTATAGAGTCTTCTGGGAGTCTCTTGCCTTTTAGAGACCCCCTGGGTACCAATTCCTGGCCCTCTAGTAGATTCTTTTGGTATTATAGCGTCTATATATGACCTTTTTTGACCTCTCCAAGGAGACTGCAATGGTAGAAATGGTCTGTGAGCCCTGCTCCTGTGTCTGCAGCTCTGAGCAGAGCAGGACTCTGGGCTACTGGGCTTGAGGGTGACCGGGTAGATGGACAGGAGTGGTGGCACCAAAGGCTGGTGAGATGCCAGAGCCAATGGGTGACTTGCTGCCTTCACCCTCACTTTTCCTGGCCTGCTAACCCCACTTGCTTCAACTTCTGCCCTCTCCAGGAAGGAACAGTTTCTACGTGAGCACTTGCCAGGATGAGCCTGAGCAGCTGGATGACTGGAACCGCATTGCAGAGCTGCAGCAGCGCAATCGAGTCTGTCCCCCACACCTGAAGACCTGCTATCCCCTTGAGTCCAGGGTGAGCTCTGAGGTCACCTGCACAGGACCTGGCCATGGCGGCTCACCTCTTCTCTCTTGGCATTCCTTCCCAGTGTCACTTGCTGACTAGCTTAATAGTGCCCTGGGTCTCTGGCCTCCTGAGGAGAGCTTCTAGATGCTTCTAGTGGAACAGCTGGTAGGGAGGGAGCTCAGGGGTAAAGTCACTGTGGGTGGGCAGGAGCTTGGAATAGTCTGTTCGGGACTGCTTGTCTATGGCCAGTGTGCAGGGAAGACAACAGGAAGGGAGGCCTTTTGTGACAGGAGGGCTCCAGCTGTTCCACGTGCCAAACCAGTGAAGAGTGTCTGAGGCACTGCATCTCCAAACAGCTTGGGTCCACTGACCACTTCCACCCCATGCAGCCTTCCCTGAGCCTGGCTACCATCACAGACGAAGAGATGAAAACTGGTGACCCCCAGGAGACCCTGCGCCGAGCCAGCATGCAGCCAACCCAGATAGCTGAGGGCACTGGCATCACCACCCGGCAACGCAAACGGGTCTCCTTAGAGCCCCACCAGGGCCCTGGTACCCCTGAGGTAGGTGACCTTGGCTCCTGTGTTTTATTCTAACAGCCTGCCAAGTCAGGTTCAGCTCAGCACATTTGGAAGTGGAGGCTTCTGGCTCAGGGGTGGAGAGGATGTGCTGCTGGTTGGACAGTGACTTACAGGGTCCGCTGAGCTGACACTGGCTTTGGATGTGAAGTCCTCTAATGGATGTCTGCCTAACTGGCCTCTTCTCCATAGACTAAGAAGCCCACCAGCTGCTTCCCACGCCCTATGACTCCCCGGGACCGACATGAAGGGCGAAAACAGAGCACTACGGAGGCCCAGAAGAAAGCAGTTCCAGCTGTTGTCAAACAGGTTAGTTGGGGGCTGAAGGGAGACACTGGAAAGGCAGCAGTGAGCCCCATGTGACAGCCCCTCCCCACAGGATGACCGCCGCCAGTCCATGGCCTTCAACATCCTCAACACGCCCAAGAAGCTTGGGAACAGCCTTCTGCGGAGGGGGGCCTCAAAGAAAGCCCTGGCTAAGGCCTCCCCCAACACCCGCAGTGGAACCCGTCGCTCTCCTCGCATTGCCACCACCACAGCCAGCGCCGCCACTGCTGCTGCCATTGCTGCCGCCACTGCCACTCCTCGGGCCAAGGGCAAGGTGGAGACACTGACAGGGAAGGGGGAGGGTTCAACCCAGGAAGCCCAGCGGACACATGGGGCAGCCCCAGGGCGGGGCCAAACTAGTTTGGGCGCTAAGCAAGTGCTTCTTACCTTGGTCATTAGCTGCTTATTGTTAGTGTGGAGATGGACAACTCCATTTCTCCTAAAAAATCCAGAGCTGCTTACACAGATCCAGCAACTGGTAACCCGAAGGTAGATCTGTCCAGGGCCATACCATGGAAGGGATTCTCCTCGGGGGGCTCTGGGAGCAGCTGGTACAGGCTGATACCACAAGTCTCATCCAGCCAACTGACTGTGTTTCTCTTTTTCAGGCAAAGCACTAAAGGACCAGTACCAGTGAGTGGCCCTACCTATGTCCCTGATGCTGCCCTTGCCTGGTCCTTCTACTGTCCCTCTCAGTGCCTTCTCTCAGCTTCCAGGCCAACAGTGGCCAAACCCCTAGAGACAGTGATGCCTGGCACACCTTGGCCTGGTATCTGGACTTTTATCAGAGCCTTCACTAGGTGAACAGATGGGTCTTCAGAGTTGGCCTGGAGCCTGGACAGTCTGGGGCCTGTCCCTACCTTGCCTCCTGATGCTTTCACAAAGCAAAGTCACTTCTCCACCACAAGATTTGAGGATGGCTTTCAGCAGCTGGGTCCTTGGGCTCAGTCAGTCTAGAAGGGACCATTGGAGTAGCAGGCCCTGGTTCCTGCTATTCCTGGTGGCTAGGTAGGCCTAGCAGGGGCCCCTGCTCTTAAAGTCCAGGACTGGGCATTGACCTGGTGGGAACACTCCACCCCCAGGCATTCCTATCCAACCCAAGGGCACAGTTGCCCGGAGGATGTTCTTTTCCAGGACAGCCAGGGCGGGGTGGGGGTGGAGGGGCACAGCCTTCAACAGCAGCTCATCCCCACCTTCCCTAGACTTGTACTGGGGTGGGATCTAGATGGATGGGAAGGTTTTTAAGGGCCAGGGATGGATCTTTTCTAAATGTTATTACTTGTAAATAAAGTCTATTTTTCTCCCTTGACTGCTAAGCTGCCTGATCTGTGCGGGAAAGAAGAGAAATCTGGGTTCTTTAGAGCTTACCTTTGTTCCTGCTCCACCTTCCAGAACCTGCCTTCTTTCAAGTCCCTTCTGGCCTTCGTAGGGCTAGAGGATCTTCTCATACGCCACTGCTGACCTCTGTTCATGGAGCATTATGGGCTGTTCTTTTCTGAGGGTCCGTGTCCCCTGAATGTGGTTTTTGTCTTTCGCTCCTTCCCATAGTCCCTTCCTAGAACAGGCCAAGTTCTGTGAGTGGGAAAATGGCCTAAATTTTCTGGGGAGATGTCAGCATGCCTCCACAGAAAAATCATTTATGAATGCCCCTTGTGGGCCCTGCTGGATATGACAGATACAGCTGTGGACCAGAAGCAGCCTTGGCCCATATCCCTGGGACAGTCTATTAGAGGGAAAAAAGCAATACTGGCATAGCTTAGAGAGCTTGCAGGTTCGGTTCCAGACCACTACAATAAGTATCACAATAAAGTGAGTTACACAATTTTTTTGGTTTGCCAGTGCATATAAAAATTATGTTTATATTATACTGTAGTCTGTTAAGTGTGCAGTAGCATTTCTAAGAAACAATGTACATTAATTAAAAAGTGCTATCTACCATCTGAGCTTTCAGTGATTTGCAATGTTTTTGCTGGTGGAAGGTCTTGCTTTGATGTTGGCTCCTGACTGGTAAAGGTGGTGGTTGCTGAAGGTTGGGGTGGCTGCAGCAATTTCTTAAAATGAGAAAAGGAAATTTGTGGCATTGATGGACTGACTCTTCCACAAATGGTTTCTCTGTAGTGTGCAGTGCTGTTTGACCGCATTCTACCCACAGTAGAACGTATTTCAAAACTGGAGTCAATCCTCTGAAACCCTGTGCTACTTTATCAACTAAGTTTATGTAATTTAACAGGGATGTCCAACCTGCGGCCCGTGGGCCACATGCAGCCCAACACAAAATTGTCAATTTACTTTTGCGGTTTTTTGTGACTACATGTTACAACACATTTAACATGTGGCCCAAGACCACCCTTCTTCCAGTGTGGCGCAGAGGCGCCAGAAGTTTGGGCACCTGGAATCCTCTGTTGTCGTTTCAACATTCTTCACAGAACCTTCAACAGTAGGTTCCACCTCAAGAAACCACTCTGGGTCATCCATAAGAAGCAACTCATTAAAGCTCTATCATGAGACGAGCAATTTAGTCGTATCTTCAGGCTCCACTTACAATTCTCTTGCTATTCCCACCACATCTGTAGTTACTTCCTCCACTGAAGTCTTCAACCCTTAAAGTCACCTATGATGGTTGGAATCAACTTCCAATCTCCTGTTAATGGTGATATTTTGACCTCTTCCCATGAATCACAAATGTTCTTAATAGCATCTAGAGTGGTGAATCCTTTCCAGAAGGTTTTTAATTTACTTTGCCCAGGTCCATTAGAGAAATCACTATGGCAAAGACTTGAAAGCAGAAATTACTCATTGATCATGGGTTGCAAAACAGGTGTGTTAACAGGCATGGAAACATTAATTCATACGTCTCCAATAGAGCTCGGGTGACCTGGCGCTTGTCAATGAGCAGTAATATTTTGAAAGGAATCTTTTTTTGTCTGAGCAGTAGGTTCTAACAATGGGCTAAAAATTTTCAGTAAATAACATAAACAGATGAGCTGTCATGCAGGCTTCCGTGTTCCATTTGCAGAGAACAGAGCACAGTCAGAATAGATTTAGCATAATTCTTAAGGGCCTTAGGGTTAACAGTACATGAACACTAGCTTCAGCTTACAGTCAGCAGCTGCATTAGACCCTTTGACACCAGGCACTGACTGCTCATCTCCAGCTACGGAAGTCCTAGATGGCATCTTTGAAAAGAAGGCTGCTTCCTTTACACTGAAAATGTTTAGTGTAGCCACCTTCATTATCTTAGATCTTTTGGATAATTTGCTGCAGCTTCTATATCAGCACTTGCTGCTTCACCTTGTGCTTTTCTGTTACTGAGACGGCTTTCCTTAAACCTCAAGAACCAGCCTCTTCTGGCTTCCGACTTTTCTTTTGCAGCCTCCTCGCCTTGCTCAGCCTTCACAGAATTGAAGAGCATTATGGCCTTGCTCTGGTTTAGGTTTTGGCTTAAAGGAATGTTGTGGCTGGTTTCACCTATCCAGACCATTAAAACTTTCCGTATCAGCAATAAGGCTCTTTTGCTTTCTTATTATTAATGTGTTCACTGGAGTAGCATTTTTAATTTCCTTCAAGAATTTTTCCTTTGCATTTACAACTTGGCTGTTAGTGCAAGAGGCCTAGCTTGTGGCCTATCTCAGCTTTCGACATGCCTTCCTCACTAAGCTGAATCATTTCTAGCTTTTGATTTAAAGTGAGAGACAAGCAACTCTTTCTTTCACTAGAATGCTTACAGGCCACTGTAGGGTTTATGACTGACCTGATTTTGACACTGCAAGTCTGGGGGCATAGGGAGGCCCAAGGACAGGGAGAGAGAAGGGGAATAGCCAGTCAGTCGGTAGAGCAGTCAGAAAACACACATTTCTCAATGAAGTTCATTTTAGGTGCTGTGGTTTATGGCACCTAAAAACAATTTCAGGAGCAACATTGAAGATCACAGATCACAGATCATAACAAATATAATAATGATGAAAAAGTTTGAAATATTGCAAGAATTACCAAAATGTGACATGAAGTGAACAAATGCTGTTGGAAAAACGGTGCTAATAGACTTCCTCAATACAGCGCTGCCCAAACCTTCAATCTGTAAAAACTGCAATATCCAGGAAGCACAGTAAAACGAAGTATGCCTATACAAGTATAACATAGAACATTAAGCTGCTGTAGAACGTGGCCTGAGCTGAGAGACAGCCTAGACCTAAACGATGAGGTGGCGTTCCAACCAGGCTTTCGAGTTCACCTGTCGGGGTGGTGAGGCAGAGGGGACCCTCGGGAGGTCTTCAGTAGGGGGCACGACTCTCCTCAGCCCAGCCTGGGGGAAGTGAAGGCAGACAAGGATAGAGTCAAGAGGGAAGGGATATTTCTTGCCACATTCCTCTAGGCCTTGCTTCTTCTGCCTGAGTCCAAAGTTCTTTCTAGTTTCTACCTCAGGCTTGGGGACCTGGGTGAGCGGTTGTCATTAGCTAGAGACTAGTGGAGCCCACCCACCCTTTCCTCCCCACAGCGGAGCAGAGCTCCTCCTATGCCTGGAAACCTTTCCTCAGTTTTCTCACCAAGAGATGGGCCGGGATGATGTGACGCTGCACAGTGTGCTCAGGATCCATGAAAACACAAGAGAAGTTGGTGCTGCGCAAAGCGGGGCTCAGCTCCTCCAGCACCAAGGCCTTCCACAGCTGGGTGCTTGTGCCCCTGCGCTCCCGGCTGGAGCGGAGAAGAAAGGCCATGAGAGGACTGCAAGAGGCTACCTCCCTCCTGCTGGCCTCGCAACCATACCCCTCACCTGGTGCTGCCCTCCCGCAGACGGCCTGGGAGATGCTCAATGAAGGAACCATTGCCCAGCCAGTAAAGGACGCTGAAGTGGTGGAAGCAGCTGCAGGCGGTACAGGACAAAGTCAGCGTTCCATCTAGGGATACAAACAGCCGTCAGCCCTTCTGTAGAGCAGACCCTCCCCCTGCCATCCTATGGCCTGCCCACCCTGCCCAGCTCTGCAGTCCTCGCAACCCAGGAACCTACAGTGCTGCTTGCACACCCCAGGTGGGCAAGTTCGCTAAAGAGGAGGGCAGCTGTCTACAAGGGAGGCCCAGGGCTGAGCGAGAGGAGTTTGGGAACAGGTCCTCGGTTCAGGTGGTAACCTTTTCTAGCGTCCCGCTTCACTGACTCTAGGCACCCCAGCCAAGGAGGCAGCTCCAGTGGCCACTTCCTCTGAGGTGGCCAGAAGGCAAGTGGGCTGTGAGAGGAGGGGCCGGGCCTTGCAGCACACTGCAGTCTGGACTCTGGGCATCTTCGGACCTTTCCTCATGACCAAATTCTCTGTCACATTTGATATGGAACATCTTGGGAGCTGGGCCTGTGCCCACATTCACGATGCTGGGTAGGAGACGGAGAATGCTGAGTGCCCAGCCAAGCTGGCTGGGTTGGTGGGGGGCTATATCACAGAAGAACAGGGGGTACGTTTGGGAGTTAACCCCTTGGGTCCTCTGTGCCCACAGCCCACCCTCCAACCGTTGTGCCCTCCTGGGATCTTTAGAATTGCTCCTTACTTAGTGAGACTTCCACTTCTGGCCAGGTCACCTCCAATGCTGGACAGCGCTTAGCTGTTGTGAGCGTTGGGGGTCGGGAGGAAGAAGGCTCTTTTGTGATCCCAGCTGAGGCTGTGGCAGCTGTGATGGCCTGAAGTATGGGTGTGGCTCTGGCCAAATGGGAGACGACGTGGGCACACAGCAATAGGACCCACAAAGGGCTGGCGTCTGAGGAAAAAGACAGTCACAGGGATCAGCAGCTGTTGGGACTGCCTGGGAATGCTCAGCACCCAGGCTCAGATCTTGATTGGAGAGGGAGTTGCTGCCTACATACAGCCCTGGCCCAGAGATTCCTGGGCTCTGCCCAGGGAACTGGAAGGGCCGAAGGACCCTCAGCTCCTTCTTCCTGTCCCTTTTTGAAGAGAGCACAGGGAGATTCTGGAATGGAGCTGGAGCCAGAGTGCCTGGACAGAGGCTGGAACAGCAGCAGTACAGTGGAGCAGAGTCACCCGGGGGCTATGGCTTGGAGCAACCACACTGCTCCATTCTGTTCTCAGAACCCTTCCCGCTCCCCCCTGCCTCCCACTCACTCCCCCCAGACACAGCCCCAGGTCCCACCTGGTGTCCAGTTCCATCTCATGGTCATGATGTGTGTCTCAGGCACTAGCATGCCTGGCTCTATATGTATGTGACGAACTTCCTCCTCTTTGGGGACAGGCGGGGGTGGAGAATGGTGAATAACTACTTTTCCACATCTCAAGTGCAGCCTTCTCTTCCCTGCAGATTCCACAGCCCGCTTAGGTCTTAGGTTTCAGTGGGCTGCCGGGCGTTGCTATTTCCTCTGCCCACCTGTCTCAAATAACAGGAAGACAGACACCCAGCAGAGGCCGGAGCTCTTCAGCATGCAGAAACAAAGCATTTTTTTTCTCACCCAGGCTCTTATTACCAACCCAACCACGCTAGTTTCCGGTCCATCCTAACCTCTTTAGTATCGGGACAGAGAAACTGAGGCCCAAAGAGGGACCAGGTACTCACCCAGTCACAGAGGGAGACAAAGCTCTCTTCACTGCCAGAACTGGTTCTCAGAAAGGCAGGATAGTGAAATCCTTCTGGGAAAGCGCTGGCCCAGCCTCCCATTTCATTTTCACTTTCATTCTAACCAGGGCAGGGCATTCAGAGTAGGCTATATGAAGGGGCCATACGGACACTGAACGCACAGACAAGCCACCTGGCAGGTTCCTGCCCACCGGGCCTGAGGCAGAGTTCACAGTGGGCAGCAACTGGCTACTTCCTAGTACCCCCTACTCGCCAGATGGGATTAGACTGGATGGGTTCTTTAGTCTATCCTTAGTCTCACCCTCCCAGGGTCACAAAGGGTATGAAAGTCTCCAAGATCACATTGATATTCAAGGGGACAACTGTCCTAGGCACTGGGGACCCCAATGTGTTGGATTACTTCGACCATTTCATGTTCAATGTCACCCCAGCCCATCTACACCCTGATCTTTCTCAGGCTCCCCAGTCCCCGAACCACTGAGCCAACACCGCCCAGAACCACCTGAACTCTTCTCACTTCTCTCAACCCAGCCCCTTGGCCAGAGCTGCAGGTCTAGGTTTATCAGATAGTCTAGATTCCCCTACCTGGCTCCCAAGAAGCTTGAAGAGCTCTGCTTTTCATAATTGCCCCTCTCGGAGCTCCACAGCTCAGTTCAGCTATGCCCGGTCCCATGTGAGCCACGCCATGGGAACTGCACTGACGTCACTGCCCAGACTTGTCTGCAGGAACCTCTCAGAGCCAAGCAAACACCGTGAAACATGAGCTGGCACCCTTGTCCTAAAAGGAGGGCACTTCCCAGGAAAGAGGGCGAATGGCCCTGCATGGGCTCCAGAAATACCAGCCTGGTCGCTGACGGGACAGATGGAGCTGGGGCTGTGGCAGGGCCAGGACTAGGGCGAGGTGAGGCGAGGCACCTGGGATGCAACACTAAAGGAGGCGCTCACTGTCAGGGGCATGGAGGCAGAACAAGAAAGACCAGTGACCCAATGCATGCATATACCAAGTGTGAAGGACAAAACCCGAGTCACTGAGGTTTGTGAATTCTGTGGTCGGCAGGATGGGAGAGCTGGGGATGGAGCCAGGGAGGCAGGGGCACCAAACTGTGTTTAGAGGATGCGTCAGGAACACTGTCTGCTCCAATCCCAAGGGGTTTTCCTGGTGTAGAAAAACCAGACTCATACTCCTAATTTAGGAGAAAAGTCACATCCTGTTCTCTGTGGCTCTACTTGACATTTTCCAACCCTTAGTCCCTCCCCTACCTCCTACCCAGGAACTCCTAGGCTGCAGGGCACAGGGAAATGCTTTCCCAGGCACTCCAGCACCCTGCAGTGAAGTCAGGAGGCAAGGCTGCCTGGGGCTCTGAGACACACAGTCCTTTGAGGTAGGGGCGGAGGACGAGATGGAGAAGAGATAGGCTTCTGCTTCAGAGTGTCACCAAGACCAGAGTTAGGCCGCTGGGAGGTCATGGGACTCAGGACTGGTGAAATATGAAGAGCGAGCCTTGAATAGCTGGGCCTCAGCTTCTCACATGAGCCTGATGTGGGAGTTGAGGGGACAAAAGTAAAAGGATGATTCCTGGACCCTTCAACCAGCCCCTTCGCCACCCTCTGAAGATGGGCATGAGCAGTGAGGGACCATGGGAAGCCACGCTGAGGGAGAGAATCAAAGTTGAGGATGGCCCATGAGAAGGGGTGGTGGCAGGGCACTGACCTCAGGTGGTGAGGACACGGCCACCCAGTGATGCCCCAGGGCCCCTTCTGCCACAGGACAGGAGCCCGACATTCCACCACTCCCAGGGATGCTGTGCGGGGCCAACCACCCAGGGCCCCAGCTCTCCAATGGGAGCAGCAAAAGGCAGCCAATGCACCCCTGAGGATCCCAGGGAAGGAGGTGGGAAAAAGAAAAGCAAGATAATGTTCAACTTTCCAACCCAGCTCATGGAGCTTTATTAAGAATGGAGTGACAAGATCTTTCTTGGTTCTTGCTGCCCTTGAAGGGGAGGCCCAGCTGGGCCGCACTCCCTAGAGCACAGTGTAGAAAGCCCATGTCTGCCCTCCTACTTCCTTCAAAACTCCTAGGACCAGAGCTGGGGTCTGTCTCCCTGGGGGACAGACCATACTCACCTGGGCCTTATCCTCCTCCCACCTATCCCAACTCTTGTTGGCAGTCCCAGGCAGGGTCCGTGAATGACAAGGCTGACACAGGGATATTCCCTGGCCTGGGAATCCCCTGCCAGCTTCCAGGGAACACTGACGACAGGGAGAAGTACACCCATTCGATGCACGTACTCACGCACTCAGGCTTTCAGGAAAGGAAGTGATGTGGCAGAACAGCCTTTGGCACATGTCACCACTTCCTGGCACAGCAGCCCCCATGGCCTCCGATCCTGGCTGAGTACAGTCCTGCTCGGGGCAGGTTACCCAAGCTGTTACTGCTTCTTCTAGCTGCCTGCAAACAAATTCTCAGTGCGTTCTGAGGTGCTGAGGCTTCCCTCACTGGAAAAGTCACAAGGTTCCACTTGCCTCAAACAGCCCATGGCTCCCAGACAGGGACAGATAGAAGACACCTCACCGCTCATAACTCATCTGTGTCACCAGTCGGAAGGCTTCAGCTCTTCCACACAGAGTGTGTCAGGCTTGAGCCCCACGGAGGGAAGGAAGGAAGGGGGTAGGCTGAGGCTCAGCCAGAGGCAAGAAGGCTCCTTTAAACCAAAAATGTGGCTTTGCTCCTGCCCTGCTCAAGCAGGAAGGATAAGGCCTGGAGGAGTTGGGGCAATTCTTATGCTCCACAATATAAAAGGTTTTTAAATATATTCATCAAAAGAGTTTTCTTTTAAAAAGCCCCCACTGCTGACAGCCCCACTGGCTAGCTCGCCATCATATCCCTCCCCAGCCCGGTCACAGCCAGAAGGGTCCTGAATGGCCCAAGTGCCCCTTGAGTATTTCCCCCCAGGAGGTCTTGAAGGGCAGAAAGGAGTGTGCCCTGAGGTCCATGGTGGGTGGGTGCTCTTCTGCCTGACTATTCCAGGCCCAGGATATAGTTGATGCCTTGTACCAGGCCAATGATGACAGGCTGCCAGGCTACCAAGTATCGAAGCCAATCCAGCAGTTGCCCGTACATGACGTGAGGCCTCTCCCAGCTGCCAGTGTGTTAAAGGAAAGAGGCTATGCACAGAGCTGCTAAGGTTGGTCTGAGGGATGGGTTTGCCCATGTCCTCCCTGGGACTGCCCACACCTTCCAGTTGCTCCAAAGAATCAGCCTGCTTTCTAGAAAACCTCACCAGTCTTTCCATGTTGGAATAAAGGGCTAAACCCAGAGAAAGTGGAGGGAGGGCAGAAGGGAACAGTGCAGCAGATGGAGGTGGAGAGGTGAAACTAAGTTCTCCACGACCGAGCTGGGCGCGGTGGCGCGCACCTGTAGTCCCAGCTACTCGGGTGGCTGAGGCAGGAGGATCGCTTGAGCCCAGGAGTTCTGGGCTGTAGTGCGCTATGCCGATCGGGTGTCCGCACTAAGTTCGGCATCAATATGGTGACCTCCCAGGAGCGGGGGGCCACCAGGTTGCCTAAGGAGGGGTGAACCGGCCCAGGTCGGAAATGGAGTTCTCCACGACCGACATGTCGAGAGGGCCGCCCATAGAACAACTTCTCTGAGATGGGACTGGCAGCGAGAGAGAACGCAGTCTGAGGTTGCTGTAAATGTTCCTGTGCCGATGGCTACAGGGAAGCTGGGAGTTAAATAACATAACCCCGAAGGTTCTTGTAAGGCCCAATAGGGAACTTTTTCTAGGTCAAGGGAGAGGTTGAATCTAGGGACAGAGGCAGAAGGGAACAAGAGGCTAGTCACAGGAGACAACCCCTGGCAGAGGCCCCAGGAAACCTCCATCCAGAGGCACTAAGCACCAGGTCCTACCAAGGCCCAGTGGCTCTGGAGATGAGTTTCCGTCATTTTGCTTTATAGCTAAACAATGGGCAAGACACTGGGAAAGGAAGCCTGGGATTCCGGCTCTGGGGAAATAATAGGTTGACCTCCTGAGACTTGGGGGAGGGACAGAACCTCTCCAAAGGCATGAGAAAGAAAAGACTGGCCTGGTCTCTCAGAACTAAGGGAAGCCCCAACCATCAGCTTGACCACAGAGTTACTTAGCTGTTCCTAAACTAGTCCCTGCGAGAACAAGGAACCTAAAAGGGCCTGTCTCCTGTTCAAGGACTGTGCAAATGTACTGGAAATGCACTGGCTCCCACAAGGCCCAGCTAGTGTCCAAGGAACAGGGAACCAGAGCACAGAGAAAAAGGGCAGCCGGGAAGAGAGGGGAGAAAGCTGGGTCTCTGGATCCCAGGGGACATGAAGGGGACAGGCAGAAAAGTGGCTGGGTACTTTCCAACAGACAGGCTGTGAGGAGGAGGAGCGGGGTGAGGGTACAGTGGGGAAGGCTGGCAGGGTAGGAAGTGGTAGCTCGGAGGAGCACAGGTTGTGTGTTCATAGTGGATGGGGACAGGGAGTCCCTCAGCCTTCCCTGCACCTTACAGGCCCTGCATAGGCACGGACCTCCATGGTCTCCAACCCTGCATGTCATAGACAAGGCATCGGTTATGTAATATTGAGCAAGTTACTCAATCTCCAACTGTTTCATCTGTAAAATGAAGAGTATTACCCAAGCTGTAAAGCTGCTTGAGAATTAAATGAGATTAATTATGAGTAGATCACTTAACACAGTACCAGGAACATAGTCAGCAAGCAGTAAGTGGTAGGTGCTGTAACTACCAACTTACCCTTGAGGATTCTAGAATGAGGATGAGAAGTTGAAGCGTCAGTCCTGCCCCATGTTCCACCCCCAACTTTCTTAGACCTGAGGCCAAACAGAATGGTGGGCATGTACCAGGTTGGGGGCAGGAGGGAGGGCCCCAGGAGGACTCAAATGCCTGGTCACCATGGCCAGTGCTTTCTTCCCACTGCCCACTCCCAAAAAGAACGCAAACAAAGGATACGGGTTGCTGAACATCCTCTTGAGATCCACCTTCTCTTTGCAGTAGGGACACGTCTGCTTCTTTCCCACAATGCACCAGCCACGGATGCAGAACTCATGGAATCTGAGCACCATTGGTCAAGGGAAATAATGGTGGCCAGCCAGGGTGGCCACTCCAGCTCTGTGCCAGTCTTTAAGGTGTCCATGCACTAGGTCTGGAGGTTCAAAAGCCTGGCTTCACCCCTTAACAGCTGTATAATCTTGGGCAAGTCCTTTCCCTCTGAACGTTTTTGCTCATATGTGAAGTGAGAATAATGATCTCTACCTTACATGGTTGTTCCGGGGAAAAGTGTGGATAACATAATACATGGCAGAGAATGGGAGCTAGGTACATGACACATCTTAGAAGTGTTATTCAGGGGGATCTGATTCTGAAACAGGGATACAGTAAGAGGATACTCTTCCCCTGTGACCCACCCAATCTTAGGGCAGCTAGTGCAGCTTCAAGCTCCTCTCTGATCCATCCAGGCTATGAATACAATTTACATAAGAGTGGCTCCCATCTGTAGGGAATTATGAGCAAGGCTACAGTTGCCACTACTGGGTGTCGGCTTCTCTAGCAAGGAACGGCACCCAAATGTCTGCCTTCTTGTGACCCTCCCACACTCTAAGGTTGGGGCACCATGCCCCCTTCCCTCCCTGACTGCGGTGTGCATGTGACCCAGGAGCTCCAGGCAGGATACACGTGATTGCAAGACAGCCTGTACGTGTTCTCGATGATGCCCTCTTCACTGACATCCACAAGGATCTGCTGGCCACACACGGCACACATGCTGTCCGAGAGGTGTTTGGTAGGTATGCCCGACTCGCTGTAGAACTGGGAGAGAACAAGGAAAAGACAGGAAGATGTGAAGAATCAGACACAGTGGAAGCTACCACAAAGGCCTTAGGTCCTCTAGTGAGAAAGCAAAGTCGCAGGGGAAGGTCACAAAGCCAGAGGACATCTTTTATTCACTAAATTGACCTCATCCTGGCTGGGTGATTGGGGAGAAAGGGACAGATTGGAGATGGGTTGGGAAGTCAGATCTAATAGGACCTGACAACTGGGCTGGGTCAGCCTCGGGGACAAGGAGAACAGTAGGGAGAAGGACTCAGGGCTGGAGACCAGGAGCTATGTCAGGTAAGCCACCTTGTGGCCCGATTATGGTCCCACAGACACAGACAACATCTCCAAGATCCGAAACCGAAATATCCAGAGTAATGCTGTTTTGGTGATAAGGGCATTCTCAGACACTTGTGGCAGCAGCAAAAGAGGTTCAATCCTTTTGGATAGCATTTGGCATAGTATCTCCAACTGTCACACACTTTCACCCATTAATTTCACTTCAAGGAATTTAAATAAATACACATGTCAAAAAAGCTTCATGCATACAGATATTCATTTAAGTGTCATTCATAATTAAAGAAGCAAAGAGTGTGGCACTCCTCTAAAAGTTATACAAAGAGCCCTGGCTGGTGTGGCTCAGTGGACTGAGTGCTGTCCTGTGAATCAAAGGGTCACCAATTTGATTCCTGTCAGGGCACGTGTCTGAGTTGTGTGCCAGGTCTCCAGTTGGTGTGCACACGGAACAGGCAACCACACACTGAAGTTTCTCTCCCTCTCCTTCCCTTTCCCTCTCTCTAAAAATAAATAAGTAAAATCTTTTTTTTATTATTTTTTTATTTTTAGATGCAGAGGAAGGGAAGGAGAAAGAGACAAACATCAATGTGTGGTTGCCTCTCACGTGGCCCCCACTGGGGACCTGGCCCGCAACCCAGGCATGTGCCCTGACTGGGAATTGAACCGGTGACCCTTTGGTTCACAGACCGGAGCTCAATCCATTGAGCCACACCAGCCAGGGCATAAATAAAATCTTTAAAAACAATGTTACACAAAAAAATCACTATATGACACAGCAATTCCATTCTTAGGTACATACCCTCCCAAAAAATGAAAACAGGGACTAAACACACACTTGCATGCCACTGTTCATCACAGCACTATTCACAATAGCCAGAAGGTGGAAACAATCCATGTGTCCATCAATAGATGGCTGGGTAAACAAAATGTGGTAGATCTACACAATGGAATATTATTCTGTCATTAAAGATAACGAAGTTCTGAAACATGCTACAACACGCACAAACCTTGACAACACTACAGAAGATGAAATAAGCAGACAAAAAAGGACAAATATTATATGACTCCATTTACACAAAATACCTAGAATAAGCAAATTCATAAAGACAGAAAGTAGATTAGAGGTAGTCAGGGGTTAGAAGGAGGGAACAGGAAGTTACTGCTTAAGGGGTAGTTTCTGTTTGGGGTGACAGTTACACAACACTGTGAATGTAATTAAGGTATTAAATTGTACACTTAAAAATGACTAAAATGAGGCCTGGCTGGTGTAGCTCAGTGGATTGAGTGCAGGCTGGGAACCAAAAGGTCCCGGTTTGATTCCCAGTCAGGCACATGCCTGGGTTGCAGGCCAGGTCCCCAGTGAGGGCCATGTGAGAGGCAACCATACATTGCTCTTTCTCCCTCTCTTCTCCTCTCTCTAAAAATAAATAAGTAAAATCTAAAAAAAAAAAAAAAAAAAAAAAAAAAAAAAAAAAAAAAAAAAAAAAAAAAAAAAAAAAAAAAAAAAAAAAAAAAAAAAAAAAAAAAAAAAAAGGACTAAAATGAAAAAAAAAAAAAAAATGATGAAAAGAATAGAATGGCTCTGACTGGTGTGGCTTGGTTGGGTGTCATCCCACAAAACAAAAGGTTGTCGGTATGATTCTGGGTCAGGGCACCTGCAGCCTACGTTGCAGGTTCAGTCCCTGGTCTGGGCACATGAGACAAGAAACCAATTGATGTTTCTCTCTCACATCAATGTTTCTTTCCCTCTCTTTCTCCCTCCCTTCTCATCTCTCTAAAAATAAATTAATTAAAAATTTTTTAAATTGCTAAAATGGCAAATTTTATGTTACATATATTTTACTATGATAAAAAAAAGCAAAAAAATGGAAATAACCATAAATGATCAACAACATAAGAATGCCTAAATAAACTATGGTAGGAACTCAAGGGATAAACAGGCAGCCAATTAACTGGAACTTGAGCTATACAGGGTACAAAACTGGAGGCACAGTACAATCGGGACCAAATGCAGACAAGCCCGTATCTACACAATAAAGATCAGGAGGAAATATATCAGAATATACACAAAGAAGGTGTTCTGGGTGGCTCAGTGGATTGAGTGCCAGCCTGGGAACCAAAGGGTTGCCAGTTCAATTCCCAGTCAGGGCACATGCCTGGTTGCAGGCCAGGTTCCCAGGAGAGGACACATGAAGGCAACCACACATTGATGTCTTTCTCCCTCTCTTCTCCCTCTCCCTTCCCCTCTCTCTAAAATAAAATCTTAAAACAAATGGTGTTTTAGTAGTAGGATTATAGATGATTTTTCCTTTTGCCTACTTTTCTGTACTCAAATTTTCATTAATGAATATATATTACTTTTAGATTAAAAATTATTTACTACCATAGACAATTGCAATGGATAACCAACTCCAGTCTCCAAAAGAAATTCTAAATTTTGCATACTTTAGCTACTTATCATTTCCTTCTCACCCCAAGGAGAAAAAGACTTGAAATGTATTCATTAAAAATTTTAAGACCTATAGTTTTTCCCTTTTGTTTTAAAAATTGTGATAAAACATACAGTTTACCATTTTAACTATTTTTATTTTATTATTTATTTTTAAATTATTCTTAATTTTTTTTTAAGATTTTATTTGTTTATTTTTAGAGAGAGGGGAAGGGAGGGAGAAAGAGAAGGAGAGAAACAGCAATGTATGGTTGCCTCTCAAGTGGCCCCCACTGGGGACCTGGCCTGCAACCCAGGCATGTGCCCTGACTGGGAATCAAACCGGGACCCTTTGGTTCCCAGCCCACGCTCAATCCACTGAGCTACACCAGCCAGGGCTAATTATTCTTTTAAATTATGCTATTACAGTTGTCCTGATTTTCCCCCCTTTGCTACCCTACACCCAGCACCCTCCACTCCCTCAGCCAATCCCTACACATTTGTTCATGTCCATGGGTCATGCACATAAGTTCTATTTGGCTATTCCATTTCCTATATGTACTTTACATCACCATGGCTATTCTGTAACTACCTATTTTTACTTCTTAATCCCCTCACCTCCTCACCCATTTCCCTACACCCCCCTCCCATCTGGTAACCATCAAAATGAATCTGGTTTCTGTGATTCTGTCTCTGTTCTTCTTGTTTGCTTAGTTTGTTTTTTAGATTCAATTGTTGATAGATATGTATTTATTGCCACTTTATAATTTATAGTGTTTTTTTTTTAAGATTTTATTTATTTATTTTCAAAGAGAGGGAAAGGGAGGGAGACAGAGAGGGAGAGAAACATCAATGTGTGGTCGCCTCTCACATGGCCCCCACTGGGGACCTGGCCCACAACCCAGGCATGCGCCCTGACTGGGAATCGAACTGGTGACCCCCAGCTCGCAGCCCACGCCCAATCCACCAAGCCACATCAGCCAGGCTATTATTTATAGTTTTGATCTTTTTGTAAAATAAGTCCCTTTAGCATCTCATATAATAATGTTTGGTGATGATGAACTCACTGGTGTTTTTTCTTATCTGGGAAGCTCTTTATCAGTCCTTCAATTCTAAATGAGAGCTTTGCTGGGTAGAGCAATCTTGGCTGTAGGTCCCTGCTTTTCATGACTTTGAACATTTCTCACCAATCCCTTCTAGCTTGCAGGGTTTCTTTCGAAAAATCAGCTGAGTCTTATGCGAACTGCCTTGTAGATAACTAACTTCTTTTCTCTTGCTGCTTTTAAGATTCTCTTTTTACCTTTAACCTTTGGCATTTTCATTATGATGTGTCTTAGAGTGGGCCTCTTTGCATCCATCTTGTTTGGGATTCTCAGTGCTTCCTGGACTTGCATGTCTATTTCCTTCACCAAACTAGGGAAGTTCTTTCACTAATTTTTCAAAGAGATTTCCAATTTCTTGCTCTTTCTCTTCTCCTTCTGGCACCCCTATGATGAGAACATTGGACCTCTTGAAGTTGTCCCAGAGGCTGGTTATAACTACTCTCATTTTTTGGGGTTCTTTTTTCTTTTTGTTGTGCTGATTGGTTGTTTTTAGCTTCCTTATGTTCCAAATCTTTGATTGGATTCTCAGCTTCATCCACTCTACTGTTGTTTCCCTGTAAATTGTTCTTTATTTTAATTAGTGCACCCTTTGATTTGACTGGATATTTTCTATGCTGTTGAGATCCTCACTAAGTTCCCTGAGCATCTTTATAATCAGTTTTTTGAATTGTGCATCTGATAGATTGTTTATCTCCGTTTCATTCAGCTTTTTCTGGAGTTTTGATCTGTTCTTTCATTTGTGCCATGTTTTTCTGTCTCCTTGTTTTGGCAGCCTCCCTGTGTTTGTTTCTGTGTATTAGAGCTGCTTTGACTCTGTGTCTTGGTAGAGTGGCCTAATGTAGTAGATGTCCTGTAGGGTCCAGTTACACAGCCTCCACTATCACCCAAGCTGAGTACTCAAGGTATGCCCTTCATGTGGGCTGAGTACACCCTCCTCTTGTAGTTGAGCTTTGGTTGCTGTTGGCAGATCAATGGGAAGGAGGTACTCAGGACAGTCAACTACAAGGACTGGCTGTGACCACTTACCACCAACCTCCACCCTCCATGGAGAATCGGCTGTTCAGGGGCAGGGTGGTGGTGCTCTGATGTGGTATGTAGCTTTCTACTAGGTGCACTGGCCCTGGGGTCTCCCGGGTGGTGCAGGCCAAGGTAAGTCTCCACCTGTGTTTTGCCTGGGGCCACCCACCTGAGATGGCTGTTACTTGTGCTGGGCTTGGAGATTCCCAGACAAAGCCAGGCTGTGAATCCAGGCTGGTAGTACTGAGCCTGGGGTTCACTGATACTGGCTATTGCTTGTTTGAGAAGATTTAGGAAATTGCACAGCATGAGCCAAGACCAGCCATTCATATGGAAAAGCAGCTTGGGTGGGCCCTTAAATTGGGTGGGGCAGGGTTTCTAGGGATCTCCAAGGTGGATCAAACACCACTATCAGCTTGCTGGCTCAGTGGTTCTATGGGAGGAGGTCTCAGAAAAGGGACAATGGCCTCTGCTTGCACTGATGCCAGATATCCCAGTTTCTCTCTCAAGCTGCTACCCCAGTGCTGGAACTCAAAGGGAATAAATCTGAATAAGTCCATGTGTGGGTTCTTTAAGAGGAACTGTTTGGGGCTCCATCAGTTTCTTCCACCAACTCAATCCCCGCTGGTTTTTGCAGCCAGACCTCTTTCTCCTGAGATGTCCCTCCTGAATTTTTATCTACGTTATATGGGTATAGGATCAGCCATTGTGCATCTGTACCCCTCCTGCCAGTCTGGATGGATATGGTTTCTGTAATTCTGTAGTTGTCAGACTTCCATTCAATTAAAATTCTGAAGGTTCTGAGTGACGGCTGTTCTATTTTTTAGGTGTAATTTTGATGTGGTTGTGCAAAGAGGTGAGCCATGTCTGCCTATGCCACCATCTTGACTGGAATTCCCTGAGTGCTAGCAAAGGGAGGGCAGAGTGGACTAGAGACGCTTGAGGAGAGTCTGGAGTTGGTGGCTCTGGGGAAAGAACTGCTCTGAGGTAAGAGCTGCCAGGACCCATGTGCTGAGTCATTTCCCAAACTGCAGGAGCTATCTCTCTCTGTTTTAACTACTTTTAAATGTACAGTTCATTTTAAGTATATCCACATTGTTGTACAACTAATCTCGACAGCTTTACATTTTATAAAAGTGCATAATGGAGTTTTTAAAAGACTGCACTTATTATTATTATTATTTTATCTGTAGATTAAGGATACTTAGTCTTCCTGTGTTTTCTTAATTGAGTTTGCTCTGTTTTTCTTTTGATTCCGAGACACTATCTTCTGAAAAAAGCCAAAGACCCTGAGCTGGGTAAGGAATAACAGTGGAGGAGGGGCAGGCACGTGTTGTTGGGACAGGCAGCAAGGAAGGATGACAGCAGGAACACGAGCAGACACAGCTGTGCCTGCCAGAACCTCAGCTGAAGCTGGGGGATTCCCTCACCGCAAGCTGCCCTGCTAAGGAATGGACTCTTTCAGTCATCAGAACTGCTACCTGATCCCAAGACTTCTCAAAGGCAGAAGGCAGTGTTGGGGACTGCCCTGCCTGGTTTCAGAAGCTGTAACCCCCCCATGGCTAAGGCTGAGTAAAGAGACCTTGGGACCATAAGCCACTAAGGAGACAAAGCTTATCTTCCTGGCAGGGGCACCGCCTGTGCCCCCTTTTACTTCACCCTGCTTGGCCCCAGGCAGACGACTGGTTAGCCAATGATGGGTAAGATTTCTCAAGGGAGGGACGACCTAAGACAGGCACAGTTGTGAAAGGACCCTCAGGGAAGGACTTGATGGGCTAAAGAAAAAGTAGGTGATGAACCCTCACCTCTCAGCTTTGACATAGCCTGAGTCCTCATTCTGTCTGTAAGAAGTCTCCTAATCTCTTGGCTGCCTTACTTCCCCTGCCTTACTCAAGACTGAAACAATGACGGAGGGCGGTGCAGCCCTGGGCAGGAATGGGCAGATCCCCAGGGTGACGAGGCCTAGGAAAGAATGCATAAAATCCTGTGAAACCTGCTTTGCTAAGAATGCTCTCAATTTTCTGGTAAGGGTCCAAGCATGAAAAGTTTCTTTCTCAAAGTTTAATGGCTCTTTAGCTAACTGACCCTGACTCAGAATAAGCCCTCATAGTTCTCTATATGTTATCTATTGTTTGATCATTACTGCCTGACAATGACTGATGAGCTTTACCTGTATTCTTGTGCCAACTGAACCCAATAAAAGCCCATTAAGGAACAGGCACAAGGCCCTTCTCCTTTGAGAGATCAGCCACCTTTCCTCCTCAAGTAGATCATGTCTTGGGAGACTTATTCTCAACGGTGGCCGAGCTGTCGCGCTGCTCTAACAATCCATGGATACAGAGCTTTCTGCCTTCACCGCCACCTCACCCTCTTGCAAAACTGTGTGAAGTGGCTCAAGGTGAGCTCTCTTACTATCACAGAACACTGAAAACAAAGTGGGTCTAGAATCCAGACTCTCTGGCTTCTTCCCAAGGGGTTCCATCAGTATTTACTGAAGCTGAAGAATGATCAGCTATTTAGCTCCCTGAGAAGCAGTTATTTAAAGGTTCTGATTTATCAAGAGTACAGAAGACAGTGGAAAAGGATAAGCTAGAGTCAGAGGCAGGGCCAAGTCCCGTAGGAGTCCACTAACTATACAACTATCAAAAGCTGGAATATTAGAATGTTAGCATTGGTGGTGGCAGCGGAGAGAACCTCTGAGAAACACCCATCCAGAGTTCATTAGCCTTATGGTTCTGAAATGTGTTCTGACTTAGACTTTCTAGGCACATCTATTGAACAGAGAAAGACCAAAAAGTCTGAGTCCATCTCTGGCACTAAGTCCCTGTACAATCGTATAGCACAGGGCCAGGGCCAGTCCCCTCTGGCCCACAGCACTGGCTGACAGTAAAAAAACAGGAACACTTCAAGGCAGGAGATATGCTAGAGCTCTGAGGAAGAACTTTCCCTCAAATCATCCCCAAGTTCTGCCCTCCAGGACACTGGGGCAAAAGATGCAGGCTCAGAGGGAACTACAGTAGGAGGGAAACCCGGGTACACGTCTGTTAGGCCCCTAGTTTCTGGAGTTCTCCTCACAAGGCTAATGTGGCAGCAGGTAGGCAGGATCAAATTCCTCAATGTTTCTACAAAGTCATCAGGTAATCCTGTCAAGTCAGGAAAGCCTCAGCAATCCCACGGCTCACAGAAACCAGATTGGAGACGCTGAGGTTAAGTTGGGTAAGGTACATGAGGCAGATTTCAGTTTAACTTCAAGAGCCTAATTCCTCAGTGAAAAGGGCTAAAGGGGCCACAAGGTTTGTCGGGATTAGACAGACCTCGTTTCAGTCCTCTGTTACTGCCTTGATGACCTTGAGAATCCACCCAAACTCTTCCTTCTTTCCATCAAAATGTATTGGGCACCTAGTAATTCGTGCCAGCCACTGGACAAGGTCCTTGGGATATAATGCAGAAAAACACAAACCTGGCCTTTGTCTTCATGAAACCTACAGCTAGGGAAGATTGACTGTGTGTGTGTGTGTGTGTGTGTGTGTGTGTGTGTATGTATGGGAACTAATTATTAAAAAGGCTAAAATAAGAATTGTTAAAAGGCACTAAAAGGCTATGAAAGAACATTGCAATGAAAGGGCTCCTAACTAAGCCTAGGTCATCGTGAAGCCTTATTTGAGTAGCATTTTAGGCTGAGAAGGAAAGGATGGGCGGCAGTTAACAAGATGAAGACGGGCAGAAGTGAAGAGGCAGCAAGGCTTGATGCACTTGAGAAATGGAAAGGAACCTAATGTGGCTAGAGACCTGTAAGATAGGAAAGCAGTAAGACCTTATTAGCCATATGAAAAATTCTGTACATGAAATGGAAAACATCTAAGGGCCTTATTTAAGTAAAGAATAACATAATCGGACTCAAAGTTTTAAAAAGATCACTCTGTCTTCTATGTGAAAAATGAATTGGAGACAAGGCCAAAGAGGATTCAGAGAGGCCAGCTAAGAGAGAATTACAATTCCTTAAAAGCAACAGATGATGGAGGCCTGTACTATGAGGATGGCTTGGGCTCATTTGATGGCAATAAAAATTGAGAGAAGTGGATAGACTGGTGATGCTAAATAGCTGAATTATAAAGGTCAGAAAAGAGTTTTGGATTAGAAATCTGGAAGCTATGGAAAAACAAAAGGGAAATACCCTGGTAAACAGTAGGGAAGAATGACTTTGGTTTGAGCTCAGAGGAACGATAACATTTAAGAAAAAAAACGTTATAGCAAAGGAGACAGAAAATATCAGCAACAAAAAGAAAAGCAGGACTGGGCAATGTTGCAAACTCTGCAAAATGCTTTACATTAACCTATTTGTTCCTTATAACAATTCCATAAGTCTGGTAATATTATTACAGCTAAGAAAAAAAGATCAGAGAGGTCAAGTTACTTGCTCAAGAGTACACAGCTAATTAAAAGTGTATTAGAATCTGAAACCAGGTCTGTCTGACTCTAACCCCCAAGCTCTTTCCACTACTTTAAGCTGTATGAATGGGCAGCTAGTCCTATCCTGATGTTATCTGGGGCCACTGAGGAGGTAACACTGTGGTACAGAAACTGCTCAGAAGAACAAAGTGTGAGGCAGACCCAGTGTAGACGAACACTGTGTTACTACCCGCCTGGAAGAAGCCCCATAAATAGGCATATTTCACAATCCTCCACCCTCCTCCACCCCACCCCAACATGACTTTTGGGTGTGAATGGAAACTACACTGACTGGCTGTCACAAGCTTATGACCTCACAAGCTGGAAAAAAAACCCAAATATCCAAGGTTCCCTAGGCTCATCGTAAGAAGAGAGTTACTTTAGTTCATATGACAAGTTTCTCCTCATTAGACAAACCAAAGAGCTGCTCTACACTAAACAAAGTAGTATAGAACAGTGAAAAGGAATTGAGAATGCTTGTTAATATACTTCTAAAACCTCCTGGTTTCAATTCTAAGAACCCTGACATTAATAAATCACAGATCTTTATAGGTCAAACCACTCTCAAAGGGGAACCAAGTGAAGAATAAGACCTAGTTCCTGACCTGGTAAGCAGAACAGCTCCAACATCATCTATAACTCTGTGGGGTAGGAGTTTTGACCACAGAATGTACAATAGACTATAAAAAATGACCAGGACTGAAACTGTGGTATATACATACAGTGGAATATTATTCAGACTTAAAAAAGAGGAAAATTCTGAATTTCGGCCAAGATGGAGGTGTAGGTAGACACACTGTGCCTCCTCACACAACCAAAAGGACAACAATAATTTAAAAACAAAAAACAACCAGAACTGACAGAAAATCGAACTGCATGGAAGCCAGACAACCAAGGAGTTAAAGAAGACACATTCACCCAGACCAGTAAGAGGGGCGGAGAGGGGCAGCCAGACAGAGAGGACTAGCAGCAAGGTGGTGGCTGGCAGAGTGGGTGGTCCCATATTCACGTGCAGATAAACCACGAGGAACAGCTGGGGAGTGAAACAGACCGCGCAACCCAGGGCTCCAGCGTGGGAAATAAAGCCTCAAACCACTGACTGAAAACACCTGTGGGGGTTGAGGCAGCAGCGGGAAGAACTCCCAGCCTCACAGGGGAGTTCGTTGGAGAGACCCACAAGGTGTTAGAATGTATACAAACCTACCCACTCGGGAATCAGCACCAGAAGGGCCCATTTTGATTGTGGGTAGCAAGGGAAGTGACTGAAAACTGGTAGAGAGTGGAGCAAGCGCTGTTGTTCCCTCTGGGACCCCTCCCCTACATACAGTGTCACAACACAGAGATGTGGGTTACCCAGCCCCGGTGAACACCTAAGGCTCCACCCCTTACTATGTAACAGGTGTGCTGAGAAAAAAAAAAAGGCCCAAATGAAAGAACAGATCAAAGCTCCAGAAAAAATACAACTAAGCCACAAAGAGATAGCCAGCCTATCAGATGCACAGTTCAAAACAATGGTAATCAAGATGCTCACAGAATTGGTTGAATGTGGTTGCAAATTAAGATGAAAAAATGAAGGCTATGCTAAGTGAAGTAAAGGAAAATGTATAGGAAACCAACAGTGATGGGAAGGAAACTGGAACTCAAATCAACGGTGTGGACCAGAAGGAAGAAAGAAACATTCAACCAGAAAAGAATGAAGAAACAAGAATTCAAAAAAATGAGGAGAGGCTTTGGAACCTCCAGGACATCTTTAAATGTTCCAACATCCAAATTATAGGGGTATCAGAAGGAGAAGAGGAAGAGCAAGAAATTGAAAACTTATTTGAAAAAATAATGGAGAACTTCCCCAATCTGGCAAAGGAAATAGACTCTCAGGAAGTCCAGGAAGCTCAGAGAGTCCCAAAGAAGTTGGACCCAAGGAGGAACACACCAAGGCACATCATAATTACATTACCCAAGATTTAAAATAAGGAGAGAATCTTAAAAGCAGCAAGAGAAAAGGGGACAGTTACCTACAAAGGAATTCCCATAAGACTGTCAGCTGATTTCTCAATAGAGACCTTTCAGGCAAGGAGGGGCTGGAAAGAAGTATTCCAAGTCATGAAAGGCAAGGACCTACATCCAAGATTACTCTATCCAGCAAAACTTTCATTTAGAATGGAAGGGCAGATAAAGTGCTTCTCAGATAAGGTCAAGTTAAAGGGATTTACCTAAGAAAAGGAAGATAAAAAATAGGAACAGTAAAATGACAGCAAACTCACAGTTGTTAATAACTACACCTAAAACAAAAGCAAAAGCAAACTAAGCAAACAACTAGAACAGGAACAGAACCACAGAATTGGAAATCACAAGGAGGGTTATCAACAGGAGAGTGGGAGGAGGAGAGAGGGAGAAAAGGTACAGAGAATAAGTAGCATAAATGGTAGGCAGAAAATAGACAGGGGGAGGTTAAGAATAGTATAGGAAATGTAGAAGCCAAAGAACTTACATGTATGACCCATGAACATGAACTAAAGGAAGGGAATGTGGGCGGGGGGGAGGGAGATGCAGGGCGGAGGGGAATAAAGGGGAGGAAATGGGACAACCGTAATAGCAAAGTCAATAAAATATATTTAGGAAAAAAAAGAGAAGAAAATTCTAACACATGCTACAATGTGGGTGTGCCTCCACTCCATTCACTAGATATTGCACTGAGTGACTTTTTTGTTTTTCCAAATGAAAAAAGTCCTCAAATGGAAATATTTTGCACATGTGGAAGAGGTGAAATAAAAAACGGCAGAAGCACCAAAAGGCATCAAAATCAACAAGTTCAAAAACTGTTTTGAACAGTGGAAAAAATATCTCAATAGGTGTAGTGCATCAAATGGAGAGTACTTTGAAGGTGACTGAAGTTTTAACATTTAAGAATAAATACGCAATTTTTTATAAACAAATTCTGGTTTTTGGGGGGTCTCCCCTTGTATTTGCTATGGGAAACAATGAATGCACTCCTGGTGACTCATCCAGTAATATCACAAGACTTCCAGTCTTACTATGACCCATTCTCTGCCCTGAGAGGGGAATGTGAGGAAACAGCAAACTGTCTACAGTTAGGGTCAGCAAAGGCCACGTTATGTTAGACAGGAGTTGGATAGATTGGCTTCTCTGAAAGGGATAGCCATTTGCAATGTCAATTACACAGGGAAGAGAGACAGGTCTTGATATAAGATACCAGGATTTTGAAGATTGGCCTGAGGAATAGAAGAGGGGTGGCATATTTTTGTCAGGGACACAGGCTCTAGGTCTAGACATTGGAAAAACAGATGTCTAGATGTGGTGGGAGCTAAAATGGCACTATAGCTACACAGAACTAGGCTGAGAGTTGGGTAAGGCAGGGCCTGGAAACCCTACGAAGCAGGCAGCCTGTAAGTCAGATTAACCTCAGTCAAGTACCCATGGTTTATTTTCCTGCTCTCATCCTCAACCTTTTCATAAAGTCCAATGTGAATGTGACTGACTGACTGATCCTTCTGTTCTTGTGCTAAGAGGTACAGGAAAGTATGTGGTTTATTCTTGGGCCAGGATATTAAAGAATGAATGTGGAGCGGTCAGGGTACTAGATTCCATAAAGGAAGGAGAATATAGGGGGTCAAGAGCTGGTTTTTGAGGCACTCTCCACCCTAACAAGAAATTCTCCCACCAGGTCTTTCGGTAAAGCTGGGATTTGTCATAATTAGGGAATTACCTTATTAGGGATTATCACCTGAAATTATTGGAGCACCCAGTAATTCTTCCCAAGAACATGGAAAGAGGTCCAGTTCAAATCCTAGAGGAGAAGCTAGCTTGTGGATCAATTCTGAGCTCGGTCCCATCTAGACAGAAGAGGGATTCCCTGGATTGGTTATTAGTGACCCACCTGAGGAAATTAAGGCTATGCTTAAATTGGCAGCTGATAATAACCTTGAGAGAAAGTTGGCAACAACCTGGGAAAATCAGAGAATTGGTCCTGTAAAAACAGAATGAGAAAAAAAGGAAATCACTAGAGGGGAAAGGAAAGGATACTAGTAAGAGTCACTTTGAAAAGCTGGCTATGCCACAGAAGCAGTCTTAGAGAACAGCTGTTGTTGAAAGTGAAGTTAATAATTAGATTATCTAGGGTCTAGAAATCTCTTCTTGGAAGTGAACTGGTTAAAGAAGACCTGAAGCCTGCACACATATGTAAGAGACAGTGAAATAAAGCTAAAACATACGACAGTTGTTAAAAAAAAACCAAAAAAAAACCTGTAAGCTGTCTATAAAGTGACCCAATACACTTTGTTTTCAATTTGATCCATTATAGGAAAAGTAAATTGTCCCATAATACTGAGAAACAAAGTCCTAGATCTAAAACTATACTTGATTAAAGGTATCCAAGGTGACAGCTGAGTACTATTTAAACCTAAACTGTTCTAAGCCTACTGGCCATGGCACAAATGCGATCACAGTAACATGAACATACTAGTTCACACAACAAATAGTCTCCCATCTGCAAAACTTCCTCAAACCCTTGAAGAGTTCCTGAGGCACATCACATAAAGTCAGTGCCAATCCTGTCCTGTTCTTATTGCTTGGTCTCCATTGCTATTTGCTGACTAAAAGCAGACTGGTATCCGGATGCTCAAGAGAACCTACTTCCCTGAGATTCTCCTAGGGATTTACTTCAAGCTGTCAGCCCATGATGTAGCAAGAATTTCTGAATGCCTTTCAGGCCACTTTCACCAGACAGAGTCACACATATTTCAGCAGAGAAATGGAGAAATGTCCATTAAACTTTGAAATATTTTTTCTTGGTGTGGGGTCTAGTGGGATAACATTGAGATGGGGGACACTTCTGTGTTATTCAGATAATTCAGAGAATGTAAACAGCAAAAAAAAAGACATATTTCCATTATGAAAAAAGAAATAGGGATACTGACTTGGATTTCTCAGATTGCCTATTACTTTATCCACATTTTAAGCTTGAAGAATTTCTGCAGTCTCTACCTTGTCCTCTGACAGGATTTCTTATCTCACTAAAAAATATACCATTCAAAGAGTTGTCTGAATTAGAAATCTCAGCTTTGATACCAACCTTTCCTTCATAGGTTTTCCTTCAGGCTCCAGAACCAATCTAAATCCAAGTCCTGTCAAATTTACCTCCAAAATACTTCTCAAATAGTGCTCTTCTCTCCCTTTCCATCATCTCTAGCCCAATCTGAACTTCCTTCATCTTTCCCAGACTATTTCACTGTCTCTTAGATAGTTTTAGGTGGCCCACTGTCATCTGTGGACTCCTCTCCAATCTGTTCCCTACCCAGCACCCAGTACAATCTTTTCAAAATGCAAATCTGACAGTCATTTCCCAGTCTTTTTAGTATAAAAATCACAATCTCTCATTCACCCTATAAGGATTTTTGTAGTCTAGCCTCTGTCTCCAGGTATTTCACTATACTCTCAGCCCTACAACTGTATCAGCCTTAGTTCCTCAAAATGCCCACCCATTTGTTCTCCCACTATAGGACTCTTACGCATGGTATTTTCTCTATTTTCACTTCACTTCCCACTTCATCTAATTAACTCCTACTCATTGCTCAAGTCAGTTCAGTAGTTTCTTCTTCAGGAAAGCTATATTTCACACCTGAGACTAAGTCAAATGCCTCTACTATATTTGTTCATTGCATCATGAACATTTCCTTCATAATATTTACTGAAGTTATAATTTTATGCTTATTCCTGCATTTACTACCTCAACAGCCATCTCTGTCACTAGAGAGCAGTAAATTCCATTTAGGTAAGGACAACATGTATTTCTGTACACCTTTGTAATTTCAGCACATACAATGTTGAGTCATGTAGGCATTATAGAAATACTTGTTGTATGAATGGTAACTTCCTGCAGGGGGAAGTGGTTCTTTTCTATAATGGTCTTCAAGTTAAAAATCCCAGGGTATATCTGAGATCTGACTTTCCAAATTTTAAGGAAGAAATCTCCATACATACCACCCACATCTTGAAGGATTTTATACGGCTTATCTCTTTCGTCAAACAAGTGATGCTATCTCGAACTCCTGAGAGGTAGCAAGAGGCAGTATTAAGAGCCCAGGTAAACTCACCCCTATGGTAGACGCCATGTAGTCTGCACACATTTCTGCAAAGTCCCGCTCAAGGACACCATAATAGAGGCCGTAGAAGAGGAGAGAAATGCCAAAGTCCATACAATCTTCTGGTTTGATCCTGTAAAGGAAGTAGCATGGCCTATTAAGGCCTGCCCTGGGACAAAACTGCTTTGGGTGACTACTCTGGGACACAGAAGGCAGTGCCGGAAGTTGGAAGGTACAAGGGCTAGAGCAAGTGTTGGCACACTAACACCCAATCTGGCCTGCTTCCTGTTTTTATATTGCCTGTAGGCACCGCTTGAACAGGCTAGCATTGTGAGCTGCAAAGACCAAGGCAGGCTATCACCTCCTGCCCCACTTGCTCACTGTGCTCCCAGTGCCTGCCTCCTCCAACTGGCAACCATGCACTGCAGCTGCCGAGGGCCCGTTCTGGTTGGCACTTACATAGTGGGGACTCCACTGTTGGCAACAGTGGTGGGACTCCACTGGTGTCACTGCAACAGAGAAAGAAAATGATCCCAGGGGTCACACACCCCTTGTCAGGGCCCTGCTTCTGAGAATGTGTCATCTGATGGCAAGTGAGCACAAAGTATGTCCACCATCTGAGACAAACAGGCAAACAAGGTGGGGCAATGAAGGAGTTTTCTCTCTTGCTATATGAGCACCTATATCATATCCTAGATTTTGCCTTTTATCCCAAAGCCTAAAATATTATTTAACCATTTACAGAAAAAGTTTGCCAACCCCAGCTTTTAGAAAAAAAAGGTTAGTCAGTTACATAGCAGTTACTGTAAAATTTTAGGTTGCATATATACATAATATCATCAACTTACATTTTGGTCCACACCTAATTACTAAGAAGGAAAAAGTTCTTTTTTTCCAAATTGAATTTATTGCGGTATAAAATTATATAGGTTTCAGGTATAAGGACAAGGTTCTTGCCTATAATATCAGGGGGTTTGTTTTAATAAGTCCAAGGACCAATAATTTGCAATTTTGAGTCTATAAATGTTTATTATTATAGAAAAGTACCTTTGTTTGGACCAGGAACTGTGTTCACTTAAAGCTGTAAATGATACTTATCTCAGAAAATGGAATTTGCTTATCTATCTTATAATATTTAACCTAATAACTGGACATCATGATTTTATATCAATTAACTTGATCAGTAGCATAATACAGAATCTTGATTTTTTTTTTAAACCACACAGGTTAAGAACATATCTGGAAATATCTTGGTTTTCTTTGATATCATGTGTTAGACTGTGTACTGATAAGTTCCTGTAAACCTTCATGGAGCCTGTTTATTCTTCCAGCCTGCTCTAACCCGAGAAGAAAGAATTCCATGGCTGTCCTCTCACTACATTAAGTAGGATTTACTCCTTTCAGTTTCAAAGAAACTCCTACGTACAGTGTACTAGGTTTGGGGAAGAGGCCAGCGGTCACGAATTTACATTTGAATCCTAAATCTCTTTCACTTCAGTGCACTGTCTCAGGTTTAGGATTTCTCGTGATCCACAGCCTTCATCGCCTCAGCCAGGAAACCACTACATTTCCACCCTCTTCTGCCCTACTCTCTGTACCCATCAGTCCCAAAGCCCAGAATTTCTTGGCTTCTGCCTCAGTTGGAGGTGGGGGGAGCCTGCACACTGATATACATCTTTTGGAAAGCTTATGACAACATAAAGCAATAGCCAGACTCCTACTACTAGTAATGTAACATTAGGAAGCAACAGAGCAATGTTATCTGTAATAACACTATACAGAAAAACAACCTAAGTGCCCAACAGGGGAGCAGGACTTAAATGTCCACAAGTTAACTTTCTAGAACTGTTTCCTTAGAAATTTGATAAAGGTGGAATGTCAGCTATGTTACAAAGCAACAATGCTTACACGTTAAACAGGACCTGTGATTAGTACACTGCACCTGGACTGGATGTGTTCCTTGGGCGAGGGGTACTCCTGGGCCAGGGGGCTCCCAAACCCATCTGTGTGGTCTCATTCCCTCACATCTCAGCCCTGGGACTGCTATGAGAACTGCTGTTTCCTGTCTTGTAACCATCTAGGTGAGTCTGTTGTCAGGTGTGGCCGACTGCATCCCATGAATTCGAACATCCAGTCCAGAGTCAGCAAACTTCTCCTGTGAAGGGCCAGACTGTAAATATTTTAGGGTTTTTGACCCATATAGTCTCTGCCACAATTATTAAATTCTGCTATTTCACCGAAAAACCAGCTATAGACAACATGTAAACAAATGGGTGTGACAGTGTTCCAGTAAAATATTTTTTTCTTTTATAACAACAGGAGGTAGGCCAATTTGGCCCACAGGACATAGTTTGCCATCTCCTAGTCTCCTTGAACATAAGACCACTCAGAGTGCATGCTGGAATAAAGAAATGAACAAGGAAAACGGTTCTATGGGGATGACGGAGTCACAGGTGCCTAGCTATAATCATTATTATTCTTAGACTTTACCACTAAAATATAAATTATTGGAAAATATAACTAATGATTTGAAATTCTAACTTTGTATTATCCAGATATGCCTTTCTCTTTGCCAGCACAATTGTGGAGGGCCCAGCTTCCCATCCCCCATGGCTCAAGTTTCCTAGCCTGGGTACCACATTTCCCCTGTTAATAACAGGACTCACTCCAGGAAGAAAGGTATCCCACCAGCCTCTCCTCCCCTAACACCAGCAAAAAGAAAAAAAAAGAAAGAAAGAAGGAAAGAAGGAAAAGGGTACTCACTTGAATATTAAGTTAAGCCCGAAAAGGGTAAACATGACAGCCATGTAGCCAGCGATGCCAGTGGCATAGCTGATTTTATAGATCAGCAGGAACCACTTATAAACCAACCTGGAAAAAGGAGAGCAAGTTAATACAGCAGACACAAACTCTAGCCTAGAGACCTCTGGACAACAAGAATCCCTTATTATTACATCAATGGGAACACCAGGCCCTTTGCTTAGGACTTACTGAGAAACTACTTATTAGGCAAAGCTGGTCACTCCCTCCCTTAATTGCAGTAACACCTCCATATACTGGAGAGCCAGTATTTTGTATCTTCCTGGCCTCAGACCAAGGGAATAAAAGAGAGCCTTAAATGGTTTCAGCCTCAAATGAAGAGCACAGTGGACATGAGACATCTCAAGTTCAGGTTAGTTGGAATAAGAAGTGAAAAACTAGTAACTACAGTATGCTCAGAAGGGAACAGGGAGAAGGCTAGTAATTCTTGTCAAGAAGCAGAATTCAAGGGAAGATAAAAAAAGAGGTAGAATTAGATACAGAATTTCATACCTGGGTGTGGTTAATCTGAATACTGCTTTGCTCCTATCCATAGGCCAATAATGAAATGAATGATTTCTAATGACTTGTTTCTAAAACTTTTTTTTTCCCAGAATAAAAGGGATAAAGAGGGAGGCACTCAAAGAATACCTTTGAACTGGATGCAATGTAATATATGTGCGTGATGGTGGTGCTGGGATGAAGAGGGGGTTGTGCAATGCTCCTGAAGGAGGAGTTCTCCCTAGGAGCCAATGAAAAGCAGTGTGGAATCTGGCTGGTTCACTGCAGCTAGTTTCAGAGAGGAAAGATGGTAACAGAATGTACTAGAGCCTTTTAAATGCTATAGAGACAGGTCTCCAATATCAGGAGTCACTATTCTACCTGTAATGAGAGCATATGAGCAATTTAGTAATTTGCTCAAATAATCAGCACAGACCCATCTAGCTCCTGAGCCAACTAGGTTACTGCCAACAATGCCAGGCCCCAGGGAGAAAGCTCAAGGTCCCTGCCTGTAACTCTCAGATTTAGCTAAGCAAGGGTGATAAATTCTTGGGCAAAGGAAAGGCCCTAAACATCTTACGGTGCCTGCCCTCAAAGACCACACACGGTTCCATTATCCAGGGTTTGTGCTGATCAGATGGGAGTGAAACACACTGGAAAGGATGTGGAATTTTAGGTGGAATCTGGACTAAATGAGGTTTATTTGCTGGGTAACCTGAGGTAAGTCAAATCACCTCTGAGATAACTCACTCATCTGTAAAATAGGGAAACTGTGCTATCTTTCTCACTGGTTTATACAGAGCCCATTTCCTGGTGTATGTAACACATGGCTCAATAAATGCTGTGTGAATATATGTGGATGTTTACGAGAGTGCTTTGAAATAGTAAAGCACTATCAAATGTTGTTATTATTCAAAATCTTCCAAATTATGGACTATTTTCAGTCATTTTAGCTAGAAGTTGATGCTGTTTGTGACTTGGTGACTCTTAATATGCTCTAATACACTTTTTCTTTATATCACCCTATATGAGGTAGTAATTATTACCACACTTTTAGGGATTAAGAATTCAATGCTCAGAAAGGTGAAGTCACACAAGTCATATAATTAACAAGTAGTGGGGCTGGGCTTTCCAATCCACATCCATCTGGCTACAGAGCCTGTATCTTTGATGTAATGGCCCTTAACATAAAGTAAACTACCACACCCAGCGAAGGGCTTCTGGATCACCAACTTTACCTTGAAGATAAATTTTACTATATGCAATGAGACTCAGATGGCCAAAGAAAGGGTTGCAGTAGAGTGAAACATCCGAGGCACAGGAAAAAGAGCAACTTGCAACATGGAAGATGGTGGATCAAGTAGTCATTAACTTGGAGTCTGGCCACTTCCTCTGTTAGGCTCTCCTGGACCTATACTCACCAACTGCACTGAAACAGCTGCTTTCCTGTCCATCTCCTCAATTGAACTAAGCACTCCTTGAGGGCAGGGACCGTGTCTTATCCAGTTCTGTATCCCCAGCACTCAACACAGGGCCTGACACACAGCAAGTGCTTGTTGAATGAATGAATGAATGGGAAAATCTCTTTTTTTCTGTTAGGTACAGATATTAAATGACCTCACAAGGTGGTTGGGAGGATTAAATAAGAAATGCATTTGCATAAAATGCAAACAATTATACAGGCTGGAGGTGCTTTGTGACCCAAAAGGAAGTATTTGTTGAAAAATTGCAAATTTGCTGAGATTCACTCATTCAACAAAAATTCATAGAGTAGGCTACTATGTGCCAGGCCCTGTGGTAGGGCCTGGGTATACAGTGATAGACAAAATGGATATGGTTCCTAATCTCATAGTTACGGTTCAGTGGGCAGACTCTCAAAATAATGTTTAGTTATAATTATAATAAGCTCTATAAAAAAAACTGCAGGGTACCATGAAAAAATATAGGAAGTCTAACTTAGATATCAGAGAAGGGTACACAGAAGAAAGTAACATTTTAAATGATACAATGATCACCAAGTTTGCTTACTATGTTGTTTGCTTTTTTTTTTAAAAAAAATGTTTATTGCTTTTAGTGACAGAGGAAGGGAGAAAGAGAAACATCAACTCGTTGCCTCCCAGGGATCGAACTTGCAACCTAGGTATGTACCCTGACCGGGAATCGAACCCCCAACCTTTTGGTATATGGGATGACTCCCTAACAAGCTGAACCAAACCAGCCAGGACTGATTGCTTTTAATGTAAACAAAGCTTGAAATAAACTGTAAGGTAAGCTATAGGGAAATATTTTGGGTTTTTTTATCTGTTAGAGGGGGGTAGGTCTCCCAATCAGCTTGCTTTGGTGGGGCCCAGTGCCAAGTAAACATGGCAGATAAAAATTGCAATGTTTTTGGTCCAAACCCACCCCCCTCCCATGCATCCTAACCCGTTAGCTTCAGGAAACCTAGCTCCTCCCAATACCTAAATTCTCACCTTGGGGTCGTCTGTATCAGTGGTTTTCGGGTGGCTCGGAAGGTGACAAAAGCTGTGACAGCAGAGAAGAAGATCCAGATCACGAGGAACCTCCACCAGTGCAGCTTCAATGTGAAATAGAGGGGAACAATCCACATCTGAAAGAGGGTCACCAACTGAAACACAAACACAAGCACTTCAGCTCTAGCCAGCTCCGCCTGCAGCTCTACCCATAAGTCCAGAGTACATCTTCTGCGCTCCATTTCAGCCTGACCCCTCCTACATTTCCAGCTGTGGACAAAGACACCCCCTAGAAGTCTAAGTTAGAAACCTGGGACCATGCTTGACACTTCCCTTTCATCCCTCACCCACCTCTTTATTGTACACATTCTCTCCTTTTTCCATTTGACTCCAGGCTGTCCCTGGCCTGGCTGACTGCAACGACTTCCTTGTGAAGCCCCCCTGCACTCAGTGTCTCTCCCTCCAATCTGCCTTCCCAGGAGCGCTGGAGTGGCAGCTCTAACACGCAGTCTTGAATGTGTCACTCCTCTGCTTAAAACCCCCTACTGGTCCCCACATACAGAGTGAGATCCAACTCCTTAGACAGGCAGTCAAATCCCCCCAAATATGGTCCAAACTACTATTCCAAGGGTCACCTTCTAGTACTCTCTGTGCTTTTCAGTCAGGCTTTCCCCCTCAGGCTAAAACATCTTGCCCACCAGCCTTTCTGCCTGATAACATCACAGCTAAGACAATGAAGCCTTCAGTCTCCTTTCCAGGCAGATTGCACCTGGACTTTCTAGTGCTTCCAAAAGCGTTTTCTTTTCTCCCCTCTTACAGTGCTTATCTAGAGTATGAGACTGGGTTCAAACCAATTCTCTACCTGGAACACAAGCTCCTTGAGAGCAGTCACTAGGCCACATTCATCTGAGTCTTGTGCTAGAAAACTGTCTGGCACATGATGCAGGGTGTCCAACCTGCAGTCCATGGGCTGCACGCAGCCCAGGACGGCTGTGAATGCAGCCCAAGACAAAATCGTAAATTTACTTAAAATATTATGAGATTTTTTTTGTGGTTATGTGTCACAATGTATTTAATGTGTGGCCCCAGACAACTCTTCTTCTTCCAGTGTGGCCCAGAGATGCCAAAAGGTTGGACACCCAAGCATCAATAAATTTAGATAAATAAGTGGAAAGCAAGACTAGAACCCAAAGAAGGAGGCACATTTCTGTTTCAAAGAATGTCTACTTCACTTTTCCTTCCTCCAGACCCTTACCTCAGACTTGTTAGCTGAAGAGTTCCAAATATATAAAACAATTCTAAGTCAGAAGTTTGGACTAATCACCATTCTTCTGCTCCCCAATACCTTTTAACTCCCTCTCCAACCACCCAACTTCCACCTTTCACTAGATTTCACTCATCTCAGATGAGTAGTAGGTGTAAAAGGAAAAAAAAAAAGGATAATTAGCACTTAATGAAGTAAACTTTTAAGAAAGTATTTATTCTTGGGGATTTCTAGACCAGTGCTGCCCAGTCAAAATGTAATATAAGTCACATATTTAAGATTTCTAATAGCTGCATTTTATAAAGTAAAAGGAAACAATATTAATTTTAATATTTTACCAAATATATCCAAAATACTACCATTTCAACATGTATGCAATATTAAAATTATTTATAAAATACTTTACTTATTTTGTAGTAAGGCTCTGAAATCTAATGTGTATTTTATATTTACTGTAGATGCTAGTCACACTTCAAGTACTCAACAGCCACATGGGTCTGGTGGCTACCACACTAGAAAGTGCAGCTTAGAGCACCTTTTCGTGCTTAGTTGTCTATAGCAGCTATTCTCTTACAGACCATGTGGTAACAAAAAGCATTAGTTTTCTTGGTGTTATTTTACAGGAGTGGGGGGAGAGGAAGGGACTTATTAATTTCGGGATAGGATTAGGCTCCTCGAAACCAGATAGCCCAGCAGACTTAGATTCTAAGTTGTGTTCTGCCTCCAACTCATTGGGTCACCCCAAGGAGGTCCTTCCTCCTTCAAGGAAGAGTACGATTTGATTTTGCAAATCACTTCAAGTTCTAACATGCTACGGTTCTATTAAGCAGCCTGTATCTTAGACTTCCTGGGAGAGTGCAACCAAGTGTCCTATGACTTTGACTAAATTTAGTTTTAAGTCCTAGTTCTAGGAACCATATACCTCTTTAGGTATACCCCTCAGAGACCTAGCCTTCTCCTCGATAAGCAGCAACCCGCAAGGCATCAGAAGACAGAAGCCAGAACCTGACTAATGCTCACACCACAGACCTCAAGATAATAACATCCTGACCTAATGTATGTTTCAGTTCCTGAGCCATAAGGTAGAATGACCCCTGGCTACTTTACCCTGAGACCAAACAGAGGTATGCTGAGAAAGACTTCAGAACTGTCCTCAAGATCTGAAGAAATGACCCTTATAACCCTTACCTCACCAACCAATCAGCTCTCAGCCCAACCACAAACCCCTAACCCCAGTGTCTGGTAATTTTGCCCCATATGATCTGTAACCTACATGTCATTGGGTGATGTGGACACTGGCCTGCAGTGTCTGCGGCTTTATGGTTGAGACACGAGACACGAGACACGAGACACGAGACACGAGACACATTCACACAGACTTCCAAGTCATGGAGGAAAAGGGAAGGCATGGCCATTCTCTGAGTGAGAGAGCCAGCCCGCAATCCCCGCCTGAATAGGCTTTTATTGTTTTTCTGGGCACATTACATTGAGGATGGTTCTCATTTACTATGCACAGATCCTCATTGACTATTCATAGAATCACTGTAGGTGATTACCTTTTACAGAAAACAAAGGAGAGGATGTTGCTAACTACAAAGAGAAAGGAGGATATCTGCAAATGTAAAGGGGAAAGTGGTTGAACTGGTTACACCAATCCTTGGAAGGTTTTAGCATGAATTTTACGAAGTTGCAGTAAGCCCTTGCCTACCTAAATTCAGAGTGAGGGATTTTAGCAAAAAGCAAGTACAATGCAGGCCTGATTCCCCACAGGAGAACCTGTCCGTGGGCGTGGGTCCTGTGTCGCTCTCCACTGGTCCGTCCGAGTGGGAGTTGGGCCCACGCCACGCAGAGCGGTCTCCCATAATTGGGGACTTGAGGCTTTTGAGCATTGGCCTCCCATTCTCCTGCATGGCGCCATGCATAAGAAAATACTCAGTATTTCTCCACTGCAGTTCTCAATGTTTAGCTCTTCTAGCACCTGTGCCCAAACTTTTTCTGTTCTCTATTAAAAATGCTTCATTAATTTATCCATCGAGTATTTACTTTGCAATTAATGAGAAGAGAAATGAAGAAATAAACATGACCTCTAGTCCCTAACCTCAAGGATCTAACAGTCTAGCAGCAGGAGAAAAACATAAGTCCCATTTTAATGATTCTATTAATCTTTACACCCTTTTTAGAGTAAGTCCAAACAGAAATCATTGAAGCCAAATGATACAATATAGTGAAATCACCAGAGATTTTAGAATTAAGATCTAGATATGAATCCCAATATAGCTATTTATTGTGTTATCTTAGGCAAGTCACTCAAACCAGATAAGCCTCAGTCTTCTGAACTGTAAAATGGATTTAACACATCTATTCTCATAGAAGTTAATGCATGAAAAGCTCTTTGAACAGTTCCTAACAAGGTGAGCATTCAATATAAATAGTGTAATAAATATAATGTAAGTATTCAATATATCAGCTCTCACATTTAAATAAAAGTAATGTATATAAAACAAGAACAGTACATAATTCATCGTAAGAGTTCAGTAAGTGAGAGCTCTTATTATGGCTTCACAGGATCAAAACTGCATAAAGTCACATATATAAGGGAACAAAGACTGTAATGAGGCAATCAAAATAATAAACATATTAAAAGGAGAGGGTATTACAGAATTTTGTCATAATGTTTAATTTGTCCTTTACGGGGAAAAAAATAAATGACCCAAAAACATAAACCAAGGACTTGAGGCCACTTTCCAGTATTAAGACACCCTCCATTAGGAAGCCCTGAAAGCTAGATTCTGTTCGTTCAGGGTCTAGAAAGCAACCGAAGGGGTGCAAGTCCAGTGCCTGACAAGAGGCAGGGCAGAACGGCAGAGTGAACACAATAGTCTACCATGTGAAAATGTTAAGTTACAACTTTGTCTGGTTAATTTCTTTGTTTCTACTGTAGCATTTATTGACATTTTGTGTAACAAATAAGTTGACGCTTCTTCACTATGGAAGGCATTTTTAACTGTTAGCTTGACAATAAATGGCTGAAAGGCCAAGATTCTCAAAACAATGGCAATGACTCTGGTGCCATCTGGTGGCAGCACTTCACACAGACACATTTGGTTCAATAGTTTGCTTATTAAGTACTGGCTGATACTTGCCATTTCTGCATCTTCCTATGTTTGGGGGGCAGGGATCACTCACCATGCTGTCTGAAAAGGAATATTAAGGAGGAAATAAAACCACATGTCCAGGTAATAAAACAAAGTAAGAGACTCCCAGCGAATAGAACAATTGGCTTGGAAAAAACGCTGACACACAGAGGTCAACTGGAGGAAGGTGCCAGAGATCTGCTCCATAGCTCTGGTCAATATTTTCATGATTTAGATGCAAATACAAAGAATCTGCTTATCAAACTGCGGACAGCACAAAGCTCGGGAGATGAGGAAGACTGAGGCAGTGAACATGAAAAACAGAAGCAGCAAGATCCAAAATGAATAAAGCTTCTTTCTGGAGAAGCAATTTTCAACCACAAGAATTTTTAAAACATGCAATACGTGACTTTAGTCAGGAGCACAGACCTCTTTTTCCTTAGATTTAAAAAAAAAAACTGACAACCAGCACAACAATAACTGTCAGGTTGTCAGATGTAAAAGAATCAAAATTATACCTATTTTTTTGGTCAGAATGGCAAAAAATTATATTTTTTGGTGTGCCACAGAATTTTAATAATTAGTTTATGTGTGCCATGAGACGAAAAAGATTGAAAATTGCTGTTCCAGAGTTCTTCTCTTATATTCTATGAACTAGTAAGCTGAAATGAAGAACCAAAAACTAACCAACTGCAAGTATAGGATGGGGAAGGAATGATTTAATAGCTCATATGAAACAGATCTAGGGGTTTCAGATGAGCACAAATTGCCAAGAAATACTAGGGGTGGGGAACACAAAAAAACCAGAATTACCTTCTGCAGGGCGGGGCCCTTGTAGTACAGGCTTCCCCCGGTTGGTGAGTGTTCTAGGAACCCATCTGTATCAGTGTACCACCTTGTATTGTTGTGAGAGGCTGCGTTTGGCTTCAGTCAATTTTCCTGAAGACTCAATGCTTTTGCCCATTTCATGATGGGTGATTTAGGAACACACCCGCCTACACCGTGCTGAGTGTTCAGCAGTTTCTGACCAAAACCAGCATGACCCCCAACCCATGCCTCACCCTCCCTATGCATCCAATCTCACACCAACTGACTTTTTTTGTTTCCCAGGATGGAGAAAGTCCTCAAAAGGAAACATTTTGCTCATGTGGATGAGGTGAAACAAAAAACTGCAGAAGCATTAAAAGTCATCAATATCAACAAGTTCAAAAACTGTTTTGAGCAGTGGGGAAAAAAACATCTTGATAGATGTATTGCATCAAATGGAGAGTACTTTTAAGTTGACTGAAGTTTAAACATGTATGAATAAATACACAATTTTTAATAAATAAATTCCATTTTGGGGGGTTCCCCCTAGTATACGTCCACAGCGGGGGCCACTGCCAAGAAAGCCAAGGCAATCTCTTGCTGCTTAACTAGGAACACACTCAGAATGCAGGAGGCAGCAGCTCTACTATTCTCTGCTCTGGGGCCATGGGATCAGGTCTTCGGACCACACGGTACAAAGAACACTGACAAATAAGCATGATCAAGGAGCAGCCAAAATTACAAGGCTCTGGAAACCAAATCATGTAATAAACAGCCGAAGGCACCAGGATATTAAGCCTGGAGAAAACTACAGGACGGCATGGCTGCTGAAAAGATGACCCAGAGGCCCAGTAAGCAGATATATTCCACGTAGGTTCTGTGGCCTGGTAAGAACCCCATGTTGCTGGAATACCCTACAGGGTAGAAACTTGGTTGACAATTCCCTCCTACCACACCCCTGGTAAATGATCAATCTTACTGCATGAGTGAGGCAGGTCCTTCCATTTCTAATAAATGTGCTAGATAGTTATTGCCTCTGAAAAACCTGCTTTTGTGTCCTGTCTGCCGCTGGGTCTAGCTCTTGTCCTTCAGAGACACACAGAGTAAATTTACTCCCTGTTTCTTTGGACTACTTCACAATACCTAAAATTACATATTTCCCCCCTAAGTCTCCTACTCTCCAGGCAGAAGGGTGAGTCAAGCAGTCATTTAAAAAACACTGAGCACTTACTGTACACCATGCCAAGGACTGTGGAATTCAGAGATAAAAAACAAAATCTCCTGAAGAACTTAGGTCTTCTGAGGAGAAACAAAGAACTATTCAGTATGATAAGTGCTATAATGTAGGCTATGATGGCCAAGAAAGTAGAAGAGAAGCACTTTACTCAATGCAGGAAGGAAGGCTTCCTGAAGAAAGCAATCTTTGATCTCTGTCCTGATGGCCTAGTAGGTGCAGGTGAAGAAAGGCATCATGATGAGTGTTTCAGGTTGAGGGAACAGGGTATGCTTGAGAAAATACAACTAGTATTTGAGGGAGGTATGAGAAATGAGCCTACAGAGGTAGGTAAGGCTCTTTGAAGGAGGAGACTGATGTTTGCATCACAGAAGTTTTAATTATATAGTAAGGAGAAATTTTTTTTACTTCTCATAGAAAGTGGATTACAACCCTTTACCATCATAGTCAGCACTCTCAAGCCTCTTAAGGTCTTGGACTGAGAAAAATCTTTAGGACTTTGAAGATTTCCAGGTAGGAGATTTTGCCACTCATCCACTCCAGGAGTGAACAGCAGAGTGTTTGAAAAGATGCTGTATTTGGCAACAGACAGAGATGATGAAAGTTTCTCCTTGGAGATCTTTAAAAATAGAATAGATACTTTTCCAGGTATAAACTTACATCCCCTAACATCACTGAGGGAGTTAAAGAATGAGTAATAAATATCAGACTCTCTGAATAGATTATGAAAACTGAGGTAGAGAGGGGCCAAGCAGAAAGTGTGTCCTGGACTAGGGCTCCAATCCAGATCTGTCTCCCAAGCCCTGCCTCCGTAGTATATTCACTGAGTTTGTGGGAAACCCTGGAAAGTTTGAGGAGGAAGATGATGTAACATCAGATAGGAGTGAAAAATGCCCGAAGGACTTGGGCAAAAGTCATCAAAAAAGGAAATATCTGGGCAATTAAAAACAGAAAAGACCATGACAGAAACTGATAATAATTTCCTGACAATTTAAAAAACCCTCAAAACATGGTTGAGTAGCTCTATGAAAAGAGCACTTAACCAAGAATCAGGTTTTGGTTTTATGTCCAGCTCTCCAATTGAATGGTCTGCGCTCCTGGCAAATCACTTCAGGATTCAGGATTCTTCATGTTGGCTTACTAATCTAAAAAATGGCCATAACCCCCTATCCGGACCATCTTATAAAGCTGTCGTGAGGTTCCAATGAGACAGCGGATGAGGTTTTTTTTTTCCTTAACATCAACAAACTGAAATTATAAGCAGTTTAAGGTATTATTAATATTGCTGCTGTTATTCAAAAGAACTGTACTGAAATTTAAATAAGACACAGTAAGATCTCTTGCTCCCAAAAGCAGTTAGACTAAGTTTCTCTTCTTTTCACTTGAAGGTTGGACTTGAACTCTTAAATTACAGACAGCAATTTGGTAACGCTGTGAAACCAGTAGGTTGACATACTTGCTCATAATCAGTCTCATGACTGGCACTGTCTTTGCTGACCTAGTCCTTGAGTCTAGGACAGTGTTTCTCATCGGGGTGAATTTCCTCCCCGGGGGACATTTGGCAATGTCTGGAGTCACTTTTGGTTGCTACTGGCATCTAGTGGGCAGAGGCCAGGGATGCTGCTAAACAACCCACAATGAAGAGGATAACTCCCCACAAAAATAAAGAATCATCTGGCCCAAATGTTTAATAGTCTCCCTATTGAGAAACCTGGTCTAAGAGCTAGTGTTTTTCCATTCAGTGGAAAGGCTATACTGCCAACCAGCACCAGTGAAGAACAGAAAATTTCATTCAGTTTGAGCACAAGAGCCTTATCAATTAATTCCATCATTTCTTGGCATGTCATAAGAACCTTTTTTATTTTTTTTAAAGCTCTGATAGCTAATCTCGAATACTTTCTACTACTCAACAATCCCAGTGGCTCTCCTTTACACAACATTCTCTGGGGAGCTGTTTTGATTATTTTCATTCCCATTCCTCACCCCACAGACATTCTTATAAACTGTATTTTTTCTTATACTCGTATTTTTTATATATTAATTGCCACTCTGTTACTTTTTCACTCACTGTAGTAGTTCCCCCTCATCTGCAGTTTCTGTTACCCATGGTCAAACTCGGTCAAAAAATGTTACATTAAAAATTCTAGAAATAAACAATTCATAAATTTTAAATTGTGTGCTGTTCTGAGTAGTGTGATTATAGGAGTTACTTTGTATAGTCTAGATATTAATCTGTTATCAGGGTTTTTTTTGTTTTTGTTTTTTTAAGATTTTATTTATTTTTAGAGAGAGGGGAAGGGAGGGAGAAAGAAAGGGAGAGAAACAGCAATGTGTGGTCACATGGCCCTCACTAGGAACCTGGCCCGCAACCCAGGCATGTGCCCTGACTGGGAATCGAACAGGGACCCTCTGGTTCTCAGCCCACATTCAATCCACTGAGCTACACCAGCCAGGGTAATCTGTTATCCGTTTTAATCATACTAATCTCCCATTCTTTTATCAGTTAACTTTGCCAATGGTATCCTTTATTAAACAAAAACATTAATATAGTCAAACTTAACTAAATCTTTCTCTTATTTATCTACATATTTTTATTACTTTCATGATTTTAGCTTTCATAATCAGATCTTTAATCTATCTGATAACCAAGATGGCTACTAAGTAATTAATGACTGGGTAGCAGATGCTGGACAAGAGGATGAACCATGTGACAGCTCTATAAAGGATAAAAGAATGACTGCTAATTGAAGAGATACATAGACATCATGGAAGAATGGAGAAAGCAAGGAAGTCAGATGGACTGGGTAAGCCTGACTCTGCTAATCACTGATTGAGTGGAGTTCAGTTAATCTCTCTGAGCTTCAGTTTCTTTCTTTTCTTTTATTCTTTTTAATCCTCACGTGAGGGTATGTTTACTGACTTGAGAGAGGGAGGAAGGGAGAGAAACATCAGGTGCCACAGGTATAGACCTGCAACCTAGGCGTGTGTCCTGACTAGGAATCAAACCCTCAACCTTTTGGTGCACGAGACAACACTCCAACCAAGCCACTGAGCCAGGGCTAAGATTCAGTTTCTTCATCCATACAATGGCAAAAATAATACTGCATACCTCACGGCTAAATACTTGGCACATTCATTATAAAGCATTCAATAAATGGGAGCTGGTGCTATTAATTATGTTTATATAATAGCGAAGTTCATACGTCAGCAATGTCCCAACAATGTTTCTGCTCAGCTTCTCCTCCGCAGAACCCACCTTTAATCTTGAGCAGACTTGAGGGTGAGGGGTCCCCAAGAACTGTAAAACTGGTGGCCAGAGCAAGTATCTAATGTCTAGGCAGGGAGAATGAATTCAGACGCCCAAGGACGGCAAACCAGGAATAACAAGATGGGTCATCCAAATGTAACAGCAAATAACAGAATCCTCAGTCCACAGAATGATTCATAAATCTAGCCTATAAAAATGTCTATACCAATTATATAAATAAAAGCAGACAGGAAACTAGGGAAAGATACCTGGAGCATGGATGTTAAAAGACTTATTCCTAACATACAAAGAGCTCTTACAAATCAGTAAGAAACATTCCAAAAGAATCCTAGGCAAGAAAAGGAAATGTGACCAAATACATCACATGGCTTAGCTGTAAATAGTATTTACATGTCATAATAATGTAAATAAGGAATATTTATTCAACTGAAAATTGGTAGGAGGAACGGAGTGTACGTTAGGGGTATAAGATAACAATGTAAGAAGTCTATACATAAGACTTAATAGTATAGTTATGTACACACTTATATTCAATATAGTCATGTTATTTAAAATATAGAGGTACCAGAAAACAACCAAAAAGGTTAAAAGTGGTTGCCACTGAGGTAAGAATTAGGGATGAATACACTTATGGTAGAATACTGATGTATTTTGCTTTTAAGTCTTGCAGAACAATTTGACTTTTAAAAAAACTATTATATTACCATGATAAAAATTAAAATATCATGTCTATAAACTAATCAACATTATGAACAATTCACAGAAGAAACCAAATGATCAGTATGAAAACATGCTCAACCTCACTAACTTATTTAATTATATATTTTCACCCTATTAGACTGGCAAAGACTAAAAGTACTGATGATTCTCTATCCTCTCTTTAACACTGGATTAATAGCACTGTTAATCTCTGTTGGTGGGATTGTTAACTCTGATAACTTTTCTAGAGGGCAATTTAACAAGAACCATTAATAATTAAATAAAATTAAAATCTCTTAATCCATCAATTCCATTTCTAGAAATTTATTTTATGGAACTGTTTGCCAAGCTATGTAGATTATATATGTAAGAAGTTTACTAAATCATTGTTCTAACAGTGATAAAATGTTAAGTAACATGTCTATAAACAGAAGTTAACACTTGTAAAAAATCTATTTAAAAGAATACTATGCATCACTAGTTTAAGAGAATGACATACATACTAACGTGGATAAATATTTTAAGATATAGTCTTAAGGTAAAAACTGTTGCAGAACCTACTGGACATCATAAGCACCTAAAGATTTATAAATATTAATAGAAAAAATCTGCAAGTTTAACAAACTGTTAGTAGTGGTTCTCTCTAGGCACTTTTGATTTCTATGTCATATACATATTGTTTGAAATTTTTATAATGGACGTATAACATTTGTAATCAGAACAAAAACAAAATAAAAACAGAATAAAACCTCATCCTTTGTCTCTACACAGATCAGCTTTGTCCTCTAATAACAAGGCAGGCCTTCACCTCTCTTGCTCACTCAATAAGACATAGATTTTAGAGCTGAGAATAAGCCCGGCCATTCAAAAAACAAACAAACAAACAAACCCCCAAATCACAAAAATCCCCTTCACATATCCCTGATGGGGTTGTCTAGTTCCTAATAAAAAAATAGCCTATGATGCACCCTGGCTGGGTTGGCTCAGTGGCTGAATGCCAGCCTTGAACCAAAGGGTCGCAGGTTCAATTCCCAGTCCGGGTGCATGCCTGGGTTGCAGGCCAGGTCCCCAGTAGGGGGTGTGTGAGAGGCAACCACACAGTGATCTTTCCTTCCCTCTTTCTTCCTTCCCCTCTCTCTAAAAATAAATAAAATATTAAAAAAAAAATAGCCTGTGATGGGAAGATCATCCCCTTTTAAGACAGTTCATTCCACTGTGGAACAGCTCTCACTGGTGAAAATTTCTTTATAATACTTAGTTGAAATCTGCATTTTTTTTCACTCTTATTTTATTTTTATTTTTAAAAAAGATTTTATTCATTTAGAGAGAGGGGAACGGAGGGAGAAAAGGAGAGAGAGAAACATCAATGTGTGGTTGCCTCTCATGCTCCCCATACTGGGGACCTGGCCTGCAACCCAGGCACGTGCCCTGACTGGGAATCAAACCAGCGACCCTTTGGTTCGCAGGCCAGCGCTCAATCCACTGAGCCACATGAGCCAGGGCTGCATTCTTAAAACTCATTCCTTAGCTTTAATTTGGGCCTTTGGAGTTACAAAGAACAATCATGAAAACATACTTTAAAGATTAAAGAAACTTTAGCAATCATCTAGCCTTAAATCGTTACTTTATTTATTATTTTTTTTTGTAGACTATTTTTTCAGAGAGAGGTGAAAGGAGGAAGAAAGGGACAGAAATATCATGTGTGAGAGATACATCAACTGGGCTTAAACTGTTACTTTAAAGACGTCAGGATGAGGAAAGAAAGGTTGAGAAAGGAAGTAATTTGTCCAAGGTCCAATCGCTAATTAGCAGAGGTTCGAGAAATAGATCTGAGATCACCTGATTCCCACTTCAAAGCTTTTTATCCTACACCAAAATTCTGCTCTTCACAAAATAAAAAAGAAGGTAACACTTTCTAATACATTCTATGAGGCCAGCATTACCCTGATAACAAAGCAAGACAAACACATGACAAGAAAACTACACACCAAAATCCCTTATGAATATAGAAGCAAAAACCTAAACAAAACACTAACAAACTGAATCCAGAAGCATGTTAAAAGGATTATACACCACAACCTAGTGGGATTTATTCTAGGAATGCACATGATCATCTCAACGATGCAGAAAAAGCATTTGAGAAATCCAACACCCATTTATAATAAAAACACTTAACAAACTAGGAATAGAAGGGAACTTCCTCAACATGACAAAGGGCATTTATGAAATACCCACAGCCAACATATAAAGGGCATCTATGAAACACCCAGAGCCAACATATACAAAGTTAAAAAAAGAAAGCTTTCCCAAGATCAGGAAAATGACACTGATGCCATTTTCACCATTACTGTTGAAGAAAGAATGAAGGGGGAAAACGCAAAATGGAGTCACTTTAACCAAACTTTTAAACTATTAATATTATGAAGGTTGAGACATGAGGAAACAATTATATTTCTGTGTCAACTAGCCTGAAAACTTAAACTTTTGAACTCTGCAGTCCTGTGTCAATGCCTGAAAATTTACTTACCTGCAGATAACCCTCTGACTACCCCATAAAACAGAGGTACCAAACCCTGGGGCTGCAGACCAGTATGGGTCTGTAGCCTATTAGGAACCAGGCTGCACAGCAGGAGGTGAGCCGCTGATGAGCAAGGGAAGCTTCACTCTATTATACTGCCTGAGCTCCGCCTCCTGTTCCTGTCTGCCCCTGCCAGCTCCACCTCCTGTCTACGACCCCACCCCCAGTACACTCTGTAGAAAAATTGTCTTCCCTGGTGCCAAAAAGATTGGGTGCCACTGCCCTAAAGGACTCAGGATGTGACTTGACCACCTGGCATCCATCATCCAGAGAGCCTGACATCTGACTGATAACAATCCTAGACTAACCCTAACACCTAGAATGCAGGATTGATTATTCTCAAGGATGTGATTTTTACTACAAGAACTCTCAATCAACTTTCCTTTCTTCTTCAGAACACTTCTGGGATTTTGCCTAGATGTGTTTGTAGTCAGCACACTCTCAGTCCCTTTGTCATTCGTTTCTAGCAAAGCTTCTAGACTCTTACTGGGTTCATTTGACACTATTCAGCATTGTACTGGAAGTTTTAGCCAGAGCAATTGGGCAAGAAAAGGAAGCAAAAGGTATCTAATTGGGAAGAAGTAAAGCAGAGGAAATGATCTTATATATAGAAAATACTCAAAATCCACAAAAAACTATTAGAGTTAAAAAAAATTCAGCAAAGTTACAAGATACAGAATCAACACACAAAATCAGTTGTATCTCTATATACTTACAGTAAACAATCCAAAAAGAAAATTAAGAAAAAAAAATCCATTCACAACAGCATCAAAAATAATACTTAGGAATAAATTTAACCAGAGGTACAAAGTGTGCATTGGAAACTACAAAACATCAGTTAATAAAAGAAATTTTAAAAGACCTAAATAAATGAAAGGACAACCTGTGTTCATGAATGCAAAGATTAATATTATTAAGATGGCAATACTCCCAAAGCAATCTACAGATTCAGTGCAATCCTTATCAAAAGTTCAACAGCTTACCTCCCTCCCTATGCCCCAGAAATTGAAAAGGTCATCCTAAAATTAATAAAGAATTGCAAAGAACCCTGAATAGCCAAAACAATCCTGGAAAAGAACAAATTTAGAGAACTTACACTTCCCAATTTCAGAACTTACTACACTGCTTTAGCAATCAAAACTGTGGTGGTATCAGGAGCACAGGCATATATTTAAATGAAACATAACTGAAAGCACAAAAGTAAATGCACCATCTATGGTCACTGATTTTTGACAAAAATGCCAAGACGATTCAATGGAGAAATAAGTCGCTTCAACAAATGTATTAGGGCAACTAGCAAAAGAATGAAGTTAGACCCTTACCTCACATCATTCACAAAAAATTTACTCAAAATGGACCAGAGACCTAAATGTAAGAAATAAAAGTATAATACTCTTCAAAGAAAACAGAGGTAAATCTTAATAACCTTGGATTTACCAATGGATTCTTAAATATGGCACTAAAAGCACAAGCAACAAAAGAAAAAATAGGTTAAGGTATAAACTTGCGACAAGTAGTAAGCCTTGGAGAGCTATAGCACAGTATAGTTGCCTGTTGAACAACTTGGGTTTGGACTGCGTGGGTACACTCACATCAATGCACAGATTTCTTTTCAATAAATAGACAGTCACCCCACCATATACCCAGATTTCACATCCATGGACTCAACCAACTGCAGATCAAAAACAGTATTTTCTCTCCATGGTTGAAAATCAGCGGATATTAGGTTGGCCAAAAAGTTTGAGTTTAAGTAACAATAAGACATTTTTCATTGTTCGCCAATAATTTTATTGAAAAATGTATTCACTGTCTTGTTCTACTACCTTCTGCCATCTTTTAGGCAACTTCATAACTGCATCTACCCAAAACTTTTTATCTTTTTGAGCAAAGAGCTGTTCTTAGGTGCCTTCTGTCATCTTCCATCCTGGAAGATTGCAAAATTGAAATTTTTTCCATTAAGAGAATTTTGTAAAGAACAACAAAAAAGAAAATCTGAAGGTGCAATGTCTGATGAATACAGCAGGTGAATCAGGACTTCCCAGGCAAGCTGTAAGGGTTTTTGCCTGGTCATTGAAGAAACATGCAGTCCGGCATTATTCTGATGGAAGATTATGTGTCTTCTATTGACTAATTCTGGACGCTTTTCATCGAATGCTACTTTCAGTTGGTGTAACTGGAAGCAGTACTTACTGAAATTAATCATTTGGTTTTCTGCAAGGAGCTCATAATAGAGGACTCCTTCCCAATCCCACCATATACACAACATCACCTTCTCTGGATGAAGACCACCCTTTGGCGTGGTTCACTTCACTTGCTCCACAATCTCTTCCATTCTACTGTGAAGTATCCACTTTTCATTGCCCATCACAATTTGTTTTAAAAATGGAACATTTTTGTTACATTTAAGTAGAAAACTGCATGTGGAATATGGTCAAGATGATTTTTCTCACTTAACTTATGTGGAACCCAAACACCAAAGCAATGAACATAACCAAGCTAGTGCAAAGGATTTTCAACATTTCATTTGGATATTTTGAGTATGTCAGCTATCTCCCGTGTGGTATAACATTGACTGCTCTCAATTAATGTCTTGATTTGATCACTATCAATTGGTTTACCCAACCATGGAGCATTATCCAGTGACAAATCTCCAGCATGAGACTTTGCTAACTACTTTTGACACGTTCAGTCACAGCACCTTCTCCATTCGCTGCACAAATCTTTTTTGTTTCAGTTGCATTTTTGCCTTTCTTGAAATAACAAAGCGTAATACACTGAAAATGTGGCTCATTTTCTTCCATCTTCAATATTAAAATGGCTACATAAAAGTCCACCAATTTTTGTAAGTTTTTTAAAAAGTGTATTTCATTGACTATGTTATTACAGTTGTCCCAATTTTTTCCCCTTTGCCCGCCTCCGCCCAGTACCTTTCCCTCCAGCAACAGCCCCCCTTAGTTCACATCCATGGGTCATGCATGTAAGTTCTTTGGCTTCTCTATTTCCTATACTATTCTTAATATGCCCCTATTTTGTACCTACCAATTGTGCTGCTTATTCCCTGGACCTTTTCCCCCATTCTACACCTTCCCCTTCCCCACTGATAACCCTCCAGGTGATCTCCATTTTTTATAATTCTGTTCCTGTTCCAGTTGTTTGCTTAGTTTGTTTTTGTATTTTTAGATTCAGTTGTTGATAGTTGTGAGTTTATTGTCATTTTACTGTTTGTAGTTATGATCTTCTTTTTCTTAGATAAGTCCCTTTAACATTTCATATAGTAAGGGCTTGGTGATGATGAACTCCTTTAACTTGACCATACATGGGAAACACTTTATTTGACCTTCTATTCTAAATGATAGCTTTGCTAGATAAAGTAACCTTGGTTGTAGGTCCTTGCTTTTCATCATTTTGAATACTTCTTGCTAGTCCCTTCTTGCCTACAAAGTTTCTTTTGAGAAATCAGCTAAAAGTGTTATGGGAATTCTCCTGTCAGGAACTAACTTCTTTTTTCTTGCTGCTTTTAAGATTCTCTCATCTTTAACCTTTGCATTTTTATTATGATGTGTCTTGCTGTGGTCCTTTTTGGGTACAACTTGTTTGGGACTCTCTGTGCTACCTGGACTTGTATGTCTACTTCCTTCACCAGATTGGGGAAGTTTTATTTCATCATTTTTTCAAATAAGTTTTCAATTTCTTGCTCTTCCTCTTCAATTTCTGGCATCCCTATGTTTCGGATGTTGGCACGTCTGGAGTTGTCCCAGAGTCTTCTTATTGCCTTGTTTTTTTGAATTCTTGTTTCTTCATTCTGTACTAATTGACTGTCTATTTCTTTCATATATTCCAAATTGTTGATTTGAATCCCAGCTTCCTTCCCTTCACTGTTGGTTCCCTGTGGATTTTTCTTTATTTCACTTAGCATAGCCTTCATTTCTTCCCTTATGTGTTTGCTGTACTCAGTGAGTTCTTGAGCATCCTTATCACCAGTGTTTTGAACTCTGCATCTGATAGGTTGCCTATCTCCATTTTGCTTCATCCTTTTTCTAGAGTTTTGATCTGTTCTTTCATTTGGGCCATATTTATTTGTCTCCTCAATTTGGTAGCCTCCCTGTGTTTGTTTCTGTGTGTTAGGAGAGCTGTTTTGACTCCCTGTCTTGGTGCACATGTTATGTTTTAAGGGATGTAGCCTTAGGTATTTGCAGGGTGGGGCGACCTTCTTCACCACTTTGTGGTGTTGTATGCAGGAGAGAGGTTGGAGAAGGAACAATGCTGCTTGCGTGGCTCTCACCCTGTTTTCAGTCACTTCCCTTACTTCCCATATGAGAGGAGCCCTTCTGGTGTGAAGCTGCTGCTCTGGTATGAATCCCAGAGTGGGGGTTTGCGTGAGTACTAGGACTGTGAAGGTCCTTTAAAGGAACTCTCCTGAGAGACCAGCAGTTTTCTTCCTCCACTCCAACCCCCACTAGTTTTTACAGACAGAAGTTATGAGGCTTTATTTTCCCAGTGCTGGAACCCTGGGTCGCTTGGTCTGGCCTGGGGCTAGGATTGCTCACTCCCCAGGTGTCCATTTTGCCATAGTCTGCCACCACTGCCCCACTGCCCCAGTTTCCGGTCTCTGCCTCTTATCCCCGTCTGGATGAGTATTTCTTCTTTTAATCCTTGGTTGTCAGACTTCCATACAGTTTGATTTTCTGGCAGTTGTGGTTTTTTGTGGTTAGTTGTGATTCTTCTTATGGTTGTGTGAGGAAGCGAAGTGTGTCTACCTATGCCTCCATCTTGGCTGGAAGTTCAGATATCAGCTCTAAAAACAAGGAGTCATCCTTGCTTCATCTCTTACACTCACATCACAATCTCAGTCCACTTAACAAAAATCATTCTAACTCCAACCACTTATACCACCATTCCTGCTACCCAAATCAAATCCACCACTACCTCTTACTTCAGTTACTGTGGTTTCCTGGGAACCATTCACACATGCTTTATGTTTTGCCTCACACCTTCAATTATTAAAAATTGTTAAGCTTTTTCTTAATGCACAGTGATATGGACAGCTGTCACAATACAATCTAACAAAATTGGTTCAAATGAAGTTCATGACAACTAAGCACTACTAGAGCTAGCTGAGGGTGACTGAAAAAACTTTTCATTTTATGTAAGGGACTTGAGATCGCAGATTTTGGTACCTGTGGGGGTCTTAGAATGAATCCCCCTTAAATATCAAAAGAGTAAAGTGTTTGGGGAGTCAAAAGTTATATGCAGATTTTCAGCTGCATTGGGGTCAACACCCCTAACCCCAGCACTGTTTAGGATCAACCGTATAATGAATACAGACAATACTGTTCTAATCATCAAACCTGCTAAGAAACTAGAACTTAATTATTCCAACCACTAAAAAGAAATAACAGCCCTGGCTGGTGTAGCTCAGTGGATTGAGCGCGGGCTGGGAACCAGAGGGTCCCGGTTCGATTCCCCGTCAGGGCACATGCCTGGGTTGCGGGCGGGTCCCCAGTGGGGGCCATGTGAGAGGCAACCATACATTGCTGTTTCTCTCCCTCTCTGTCTCCCTCCCTCTCTCTAAAATAAATAAATAAAATCTTTAAAAAAAAAAAGAAAGAAATAACAGTTATGTAATGTGATAGAGGTACTAAATACCACTACAATGGCTATCATATTACAATATATAAATGTATCAAATTAAATGTTGACACTTTAAATTTACACAATGTTGTATGGCAGATATAAAAAGATAAATTGGACTTCATCAAACTGATAGATGTTTATGCATCAAAGAACACTATAAAGAAAGTCAGAAAGCAACCTATAGAATGAAAAAAGTTGTAAAGCATGTATCTAATAACGGTCTAGTATTCAGACTACATAAAAAACCTCTTATGAAAAGGGAACCCTCATGCATTGTTGGTGAGATTGCAAACTGGTACAGTCACTATGGAAAACAGTATGAAGGTTTCTTAAAAAAATTAAAAATAGAACTGCATTATGACCCAGTGATTCCACCTCTGGGTACATATCCAAAGAAAATCAAAATGGTGGTTCAAAAGAATATATGCACCCCTATGTTCAATGCAGCTTTATTTACAGTAGCCAAGTTATGAAAACAATTCAAGTGCCCATCAACAGACAAGTAAATAAAGTGGCAGTACATACACACAGTGGAATATTACTCAGCCATAAAAAAGAATGAAATCTTACCATTTGTGACAGCATGGATGGACCTAGAGGGTATTATGCTAAGTGAAATAAGCAACACAGAGAAAGACAAATGCCATACAATTTCACTGATACGTGGAATCTAAAGAACAAAATAAACAAAGAAAATAGAAATAGACTTATAGGTGCAGAAAACAGACTGATAGTGGCCAGAGGGAAAAAGGTCTGGGGGGTTGGATGAGAAAGGTGAGGAATTAAGAAGTACAAATCAGTAGTTATAAAATAGTCATGGGGATGTAAAAGTACAACAGAGAATATACGAGGGGGATCCCAAAAAACTGGAATTTATTTATAAAAAACTGTGTATTTATTCTTACATGTTTAAACTTCAATCACCTTCAAAGTACTCTCCATTTGATGCAATACACTCATCTAGATGTTTTTTCCACTGCTCAAACCAGTTTTTGAACTTGTTGATTTTGATGCCTTTTAGTGCTTCTGCAGTTTTTTGTTTCACCTCATCCACACTGTCAAAATGTTTCCCTTTGAGGACTTTTTCCACCCAGGGAAACAAAAAAAAGTCAGTTGGGACGAGATCAGGTGAATAGGGAGGGTGGGGATGACCGTCACGCTATTTTTGGTCAAAAACTGCTGAACACTCAGTGGTGTGGATAGGTGCACTCGTAAATCACCCATCACGAAATGGGCAAAAGCATTGAAAGAGTCTTAAAAAAAAAAAAAAAAATTCACTGAAGCTAAACACACCTCTCACAACAGTGCCAGGTGGTATACTGATACAGATGGGATCCTAGAACACTCACCTAGTGGAGAAAGCCTGTACTATAAGGGGCCCACCCTTTAGTAGATAATTCCAGTTTTTTGGGGTCCCTCCTTATAGTCAATAATATCGTAATAACTATGTATGGTGCCAGGTGGTTACTGGAAATATAGGTGGGATCATTTTGTAAAGTATATGAGTATCTAATCACTACCTAAAACTAATACAAAATAATATTAAAGGTCAACTGTAATTTCAAAATAAAATTTAAAAAAACTCTTACAAATGCAACAACAAAAAAACATAAAATCCAATTAAAAATGGACAAAAAACTTGAATAGACATTTCTCCCTGGAAGATATTCAAATGGCCAATAAACACATCAAATAATGCTCAACATCATTATTCATTAGGGAAATATAAATCAAAACTACAATGAGATACTACTTTACACCACTAGAATGGCTATAATAAAGAGAGAGAGAGATAAGTCTTGATGAAAATGTGGAGAAACTGGAACCTATTGTGGGTTAGAATGTAAAATGATGCAGCTGCTATGGAAAATCATTTAGCAGTTTCTCATAAAGTTAAACACAGAGTTACATACGACCCAGAAAAATCTACCCCAGGAAATATCTAAGAATTGAAATTAGATGTTCAAATGAAAACTTACAATGAATGTTCACAGTAGCACTATTCACAATAGCCAAAAAAACGAGGTAACAACCCAAATGTCCATCAACTGATAAATACATAAACAAAACATGATATACCTACCCAGTGGAACATTATCCGACCATAAAAAGGAATGAAATACTGATAGATACTACAACATAGATGAACCCTGAAAACATGCTATAAGAAAAAAGCCAGACACAAATTATGCTATATGAAAAATGGCAGGCCACATACTGTATAATTTGATTTATGTGAACTCCAGAAGAGGCAAACACATAGAAAGTAGATTCATGGTTGCCAGGGTCTGGTGAGAGGTGGAAATAAGGAGCGATTGCTTAATGGGTATAGCACTTCCTTTGAGGTAATGAAAATATTCTATAACTAATGGCAATAGTTGCACAACACCATGGACATACTAAAAGCCACTGAATTATATACTTAAAATGGTTAATATAGTGTATTTTATGTGAATTTGTCCTCAAAAATAAATCCTATTCCTTTTCCACCTAAAATAGTATCTGGAGATATTTTGTCTTGAGTTTTTCCTCGTAGGAGTGACAGTAATAGTCACCACCATTAGCTTTAGTATTTGTAAAACATTTTCCCATACAATCTTACATAATCTTCACAACCCAACTTAGAGATGAAAAACTGAGGCTCAGAGACATATAAAATACAGCTAGGAAATGGGAGAGCTAGGCACTAGATCCACACTGGTCTGACTCCACTGAATTATACTGTCTCCAAGGCAAACCACTTCAACTTCTGATAAGCTTGAAAAAACATAGGAGATGCCATTATGTACAGGCATCTTGGGCAATTTTTCTTCTCCCAAAGTTAGTATTTTAATTAAAGCAGTAGCAATATTCTTGTACACGATAAAAATTTTAGCAAAACTAATATAGATTATTGACAGCAGCACAAAGCAGAAAATTACAGATTTCCTTTGCTAAATTTCTATACATGTAGGTTTAAATTTCTCAGTATGCCACAGTGTTTGCATCTCCTCTTACCAGTAAAGTTCAGAACAATGTTTACAGGGCATGGCAGTGAAGTAAGGAGATGATTATGCATGTTCCTTATGCAACTAGCCTCATTAAACCACAGCCATACATCCTGTTAAGGATTAACTTGTGAATGACACAACTGATTTTCTAACACTCTACGTTTTACAGAGGTTCCTAAGGAGGAAGCAGAAGGGCCAGGGTTACCAAACTTGTCAAGCAGAGCAGCCTCTTAAGGCTATGTTTTCCACATGGTCTCCTTAAGCTAATGTTTGGAAAAAGGATTCCAAAGCTTAAAAAAAAAATACACTAAAAGTTACTGCTGTACATGTGTGTCCTCACTTCCTCAGAGTAGGTTTTTAAAAATCTTTGCAGATTAGCCAACATTATATAACTAAGATTATTTCTAAGTACAAGCATAGTAATACCAAGGGTCTCACTCTACACTTGGTTTTTGAGTTTTCTTAATTTACCAAGCTTAATTAAACCATCTTGGTAATCCCCATTTTACAGAGTAGGCACCGTAACCACACACCAAGAAACAAGCAACTTGTCTCAGATGACAGGGTAAAGCATGAGCTGGGTCCAGGCATGAAGCCCCAACCCAGGTGGCTTAGCCTGCTGGATGGTGCCTAGTTTCCAAAAGCCTTCATGCCATGTGGTCACTCCATGCACTGTGACGTGAAAATAGAGACGTCTCTACTCATGCATGCCAACAGCACTTGAGCTAGCGACAGGCCAGTAAAGTCTGAAACCTGGGCTGGCTCACAGGCAAAGACTAGCCTCTCGTCCTCCCCTGCTCCAGATTATCCTTTGTTACCTTTCCCAGATGCAACATGTGGTATAGTAGAAACTAGGAAACATGAAACAAATGACCTGAATTCAAATCCTGGCTCTATATATTAGTATCTACTTCATGCCTCTATCCTCTGGGCCTCAGTTTATTCACTGTACTTACTTCATGAGCTATTAGGAAAACTAAATAAGATGGTGTATCCATTCCCACCCTGTGAGCTACAGACCCCTGGGCACCTGTGGCCATATTACAAGAAGCCTAAAAAAGCATACACTAGAGAAAAAGAATCATTTAGGAACTAAGGCTCAAAGCCCTGGAGTAAAACTGTCTGGGTTCAGATAAAAGTTTTATCACTGGAGCAAGTTACTTAGTCTATGTCTCAGATCCTCATCAGTAACTGGAAAAAACAGTACCTATCTTATTGGGTTATTGTGAGGATTAGATGAGTCTTTACAAGTGCTTAGAACAGCGGTACAGGAAGAACTCATCAAATGTTATTGTTATTGTTATGTGTGCTTATATATTCTTTCAAAATACAACTATTGTCATGTGGGTGTTTGTGAAGTTTTATATTAAAAAGAGTTGTTATATCTGAAAAGGTTAGAAACTTCTAAGATAATACTTGCAAAAAGAATACAATACACTACCTGCCATGTCTTAATCCAGAGTAATTGAATCTATGGTTTCAAACTTTTAAAATTTATTTAGGCTTGTTTTGTGGTCTAACATAGTATGTTCTGGAGAATGTTCCATGTGCACTTGAGAAGAGTATACATTCTGCTCTTGTGAGTGGAGCGTTCTATATACGTGTTAAGTCTAATTTATTTATAGTATTGTTCAAGTTCTCTACTACTGACCTTCTATACTTTTGTTCTATCCAAAGTGGCATACTGAAGTCTCCAATTATTACTGTAGAACTGTCTATTTCTTCCTTACATTCTGTCAAATTTTACTTCACATATTGGGGGATCCTTTGTTGGATACATACATATTTATAATTGTTATTATCTTCTTGCTGTATTTAACCTTTTATCAATAAATAATGTTCTATGTCTCTTGTAAACTTTTTTGATTTAAAGTCTATTTTGTCTGATATTTAAGAACCCTGCTCTCCTTTTGTTATCATTTGCATGAAATATTATTTATTTGGGATGAACAAAATTCTTTTCTTTTTATTGATATAAAATTGGTACATAACATTATATAAGTTTCAGGTGTACATTATGCTTCAATATCTGTATACACTACAAAGTGACCACACTAAAAATCTAGCTACCATCCCTCACCACACAATTGACCCTTTTCACCATTTCATCCAACCCCAGACCCCTCCCTCTTTGGTAACCACCAATCTGTTTTCTGTATGAGTTTGTTTTTGTTGTCCTTTGTTCATTCATTTGTTTTTAGATTCCACATGAGAGAAATTATATAGTATAATATTTGTCTTTCTCCATCTGACTTATATCACTTAGCACAATACCCTTAAGGTCCATCCATGTTGTTGCAAACGGCCAGATTTCAGCTTTTCTATGACTAAGTAGTATTCCATTGTGTATATGAGTATATGTACTACATCTTCTTTATCTACTCATCTACGGATGCACACTTACATTGTTTCCATATCTTGGCTGTTATAAATAATGCTGCAATAAACATAGGGATGTATATATCTCTCCAAATCAGTGTTTTTGTATTCTTCAGATAAATAACCAGAAGTGGAATTACTGGGTCATATAGGTAACTTATTCCTTTTTTCAGGATTCTGCTTACTGTTTCTAGAGTGGCTGTATCCAATTTACATTTCCATTAACAGTGTAATAGGATTCCCTTTTCTCCATATCCTCTCCAACACTTGTTATTTTTTTGTCTTTTTGATAAGTCATTGTAACAGATACGAAGTGATATCTCCTTGTGGTTTTGATTTGCATCTGCCCAATAATTAGTAATGCTGAATATCTTTTCATGTGCCCATTGGCCATCTGCATGTCTTCTTTGGAAAATGTCTAATCATATCTTCTGCCCATTTCTTAATTGCCTGTTTGTTTTCATGTTATTGAATTGTGTGAGTTTACTTATTTTGAATATTAACCCCTTATCAGATATAAGTTTTTCAAGTATCTTCTCCCATTCACTGGACTGCCTTTCTATTTGGTTGATGGTTTCCTTTGCCATGTAGAAATGTTTTGGTTTGAAGTAATCCCATTTATTTATTTTTGTTTTTGCTTCCCTTGCCTTTTAAATCACATCTACAAAGACATTTCTAAGACCAGTATCAAGGTGTTCATTGACTATGTTATTTTCTAGGAATTTTATGGTTCAGGTTTTATATTAACTCATTTTAAATTAATTTTTGTGTATGGTATAAAACAGTGGTCTAGTTTCATTCTTTTCATGTGACAGTCTAATTTTCCCAACACCATTCACTGAAGTAAGTGACCTTTCTCCATTGTATGCTCTTGGCTCCTTGGTCGTAAATTAATTGTCCATATATGTGTGGGTTTAATTCTGGGCTCTCAATTCTGTTCCATTGATCTGAGGATCTGTTTTATGCCAATACCATATTGTTTTGATTACTACAGATTTACAGTATAATTCAAAATAAATTAGTGTGATTTGTTCTTCATTTTGTTCTTTTCTCAATATTGTTCTTCTTTCTCAAGATTGCTTTAGCTACTTGGGATCTTTTATAATTTCATATAAATTTTAGAATTGTTTGTTCTAGTTCTGTAAAAAAAATGGCATTGGAATTTTGTAAGGGATTGACTGAATCTGTAGGTTGCTTTGCCTAACATTGACATTTTAACAATATTAATTCTTCCAATCCATGACCACAGAGTATCTTTCCAGTTATCTGTGTCTTCTCCAACTTATTTCATCAGTATCTTATACTTTGCAGTGTATAGGTCTTATACCACCTTGGTTAAATTTATTCCTAGGTAGCTTATCTTCTTTGACACAATTATAAATTGGATTGTTAATTTCTTCCTGATAGTTTGTTTTTAATATATAGAAACACCACAGATTTCTATATATTGATTTTTGTATCCTGCTAACTCTAATGAATTCATTTGATCCTTCTAGCAGTTCTTTGATAGTCTTTCGGGTTTTCTACATATAGTATCATGTCATCTGCCAATAATAACAGTTTTACTGCTTCCTTTCCAATTTATATGCCTTTTCTTTTTTTTTTTTTATATGCCTTTTCTTTTTCTTGCCTAACTGCTGTATCTAAGACTTCCAATACTATGTTGAATAATAGTGGAGAATGGGCATACTTATATTGTTCCTGACTGAGAAAAAGCTTTTGTTTTTCAACATTGATATGATGTTTGTCATACATGCTCTTTGTCTAGGTATTTTCTTTCTATACATACTTTGTTGAGAGTTTAAATCATAAACAGATATCGAATTTTGTCAGAAGCTTTTTCTGCATCTATGGAGATGGTTAACTTTTATCCTTCATTTTGTTAATATGGTACATCACATCGATTGATTTGTAGATGCTGGACCATTCCTGCTTCTCTGGAATAAATCCCATCTGATCGTGATACATAATCTTTTCACTGTACTATTGAATTAGATTTGCTAATATTTTGCTAAGGATTTCTGCATCTATATTTGTCAACAATGTTGGCCTGTGATTTTTTTTTTGTAGTGTTCTCGTCTAGTTTTGGTATCAGGGTAATGCTGGCTTCAAAAGTAAGTTTGGGAACATTCCCTCCTCTTCAATTTTTTGGAAGAGTTTGAGAATAGCTATTAAAATTTTCTTTTCATGTTTGGTAGAATTCAGCAGGGAAATGATCCGGTCCTAGACTGTTGTTTTTTGGGAGTTTTTACATTACTGATTCAATCCCCTTACTAGTAATCAGTGTATTCACATTTGCTGTTTCTTCATGATTTAGACTTGGAAGATAATATTTTTCTAGCAATATATCCATTTCTTCTAGGATGTCCAATTTGTTGTCATACATGGAATATCTTTTTCCATCCATTTACTCTCAATCTCTGTGCCTCTGTATCTAAAGTGAATCTCTTATAGACAGTATATAGATGGATCATGGGGTTTTTTAATCCAATCTGCTATTCTCTACCTTTTAATAGAATTTAATCATTTACATTTAAAGTAATTGCTGATAAGGAAGGATTCACTTCTGCCATTTAGGAGTATGTTCTCTATATGTTTTATATATTTCTGTTTCTCATATCCTCCATTACTGCCTTTTCAAAAAAAAATTAAGTAAATCCTACTTATAAGATTTATTGAAAGCTTGATCTTCCCAGGCAAGTGATCACTTCTCCATTTCAATAGTTCCTAATGAATATTTCCTTCATGAATATGTCCCAAAATATTTAAAAGGAAGACCCTACCCTTTCTGGCCATAAAAGTAGTCTCAGGTTCTATCCCTGTTTTCATCATCTGAATTAAATGCACACACATTCACCATACAATATTCACCACTCATACGTAAAGTTCATTATTATTGTCCATTCTCTGCCTACACGTGGTTTGGTTCAGGCAAGATTCTAGAATACTTAGGAAGGATCTCTTGCTTACTGGCTGACAAAGAAAAGAGAGTGAAAATGGCTTACATTGTAGGAACGGGGATGCCTCTGCTTCCACTGCACCAGGAGCAGCTGGGCCACCACCAAAGTAGCAATGAGGATGAGGATCATTTCAGCATGCATGGCTTCATGACCACGGTGCTTGGCATGCATGCGTGCATGCTCGACCCTGAAAGCCAAACAGATGGGGTTAGCCAGGTCAGGGATGGTGTGGCAGTAAAGGGGCAGTGCTTCCCAGGAATATCCTACCAGTCCATAGTTCAGACCACTCTTGTGCTTTGCAGCTGCAGGGCACTATGCAAATTAGGGGCCAGAAATACACATGCCTTAGATAACAGGCATTTTGGAACAGAACAGGGGTTCTGTGGGCCCCAATAACCAAGCTCAGCTATTGGATTAAATGTGGGTGGTCTACTGCCTGCCCCCAATGGCAGATACAGCTGACACCTTTCCTATAACAGGGGAGAGATCCCAGGAGAAGCCTATACCATTGCCTATTTCAGACCTACTTCAACCTGTCACTGGAAGGAAAAAGTAACCTAAAGAGAAGATTATAGCCATAAAGTCTCACAGTCTTAGTCAATGATATTTATGATACCAATAAAGGAGTAACACTGTAAATATGTGCTAATTCCAGGATTAAAGTTTTGCCTTTTTTGTCTTACCCTCTCTGTCAGGACAGGGATCCTAAAGACTAGTTACAGCCTAAAAAATTTGGATTGCTTTTACTTTATAGTAATTCAGGAATAACTTCACTATTAACATCCACAGGCAAACAGCCTCCTCAAGGACTCAAGAACATTACAACTAGAAACTCTTATTTAATCGAAGACCAGCACTCTCTCGTCCTGAGGATTGGCAGCAAGCTATTTCCTTGGCCAATAAAAGCAGAAAGCTTTTTCTAAGAACAGAGAATAGTTACTTCTACCACTCTGGGTCAAGAACCAGCTAAGGGAGAAGAATGAAGAAGTCAGACAAAACTAATACTAATGTAGGCTATAGTTGGGAGCTTTTATACAAATTTTTCATATATGGGGGTATTAGGGAGGGAAGGAAAGGACAGCATAAATGGTAACTTCATGGAATTCCCAAGGGCAAGAAGAACCCAGTGGGGTGAATTATAGATAAATGATAAAGCAAACAGAGCAAAGAGTTAATTGTAGAATCTTGGTGGTGAGTGTAAGGGTGTTCACTGTTACTTCTTTCCTCTGCAGCCAATGTCACTGAGCCAGCCAGCCACAGCAGCTAAGGGTTCATTTTACATAAAACACTATCCTGGGTGGGAAAATCTGACAAAAAGATAATGGGTTAGAGTCAGAAACTTTAAGGTTCAGACACACTTCTGTGGCCTTGGCCAAGAAAATTAACATCTCTACATCACAACTTCTTCACCCGTCAAAAGGAGTCCTTATCTTTTCTGTCTTCCTCATAGGGGTGTTGTGAGAATAAGCTAAACTAAAGAAGAGATAACACTTCAATAATCTAAGGACTGTGGGGAGTTATAAAGATAACAAGAAATAAGTTTCTTGTTCTCAGACAATATATAACTGAATGGGTGCACAACAATGAAAGAAAGGATCTAGAACAAAGACCAGAGAAGTCATCTATTTCACATTCCCACTCAATGCAAAAATTATTTTTTATATCCTTTGTTTGAATACTTCCATTGGCTTGAGAATACATGCCTCTTAATGCAATCTAATCTAGAAGTATGTCAGCAGTCTCTGACACATTGTAGATACTCAAATGTGCTTATGAAGGAATAAAACTCCAATGCTTTAAGAGGCAGGAGGTATTCTACCTCTCAATATACCATGACTATTAAAGAAGTTTCTAATAATAAGATAAAATCTATCTTCCTACAGCTTCAATGCCTTGGACCTAAACCTATATCTGGAACAATAAAGGACATATTAACTCTACTTTCCCAATACCGCCTCTTCAACGATTTCTCATGATCTTATTTAAAAAAAAAAAACCAAAATTTATCCTGTCCCTAATACCATTTTCCTGGCCCTTTTAGTTTAGAGCTTTATTTGTTTATTTTTAGAGAAAGGGGAAGGGAAGAAGAAAGAGGAGAGAAACATCAATGTGTGGTTGCATCTCACGTGGCCCTCCTGGGGACATGGCCCGCAACCCAGGCATGTGCCCTGACTGGGAATTGAACCGGAAACCCTTGGTTTGCAGGCCAGCTCAGTCCACTGAGCCACACCATCCAGGGCTAGAGCTATTTTTTTAAATTGTTGTTCAATTACAATTTCTAGAGCTTTTAAACACTACTCATATAATACAATGTGGAGACCATTAATCCTGGCTGCCTTTTTCTAAACATCATCTAGCTAAAGATCTTCATATAATGTAGCATTAACAAAATCCAGTGTGGCCTCAGCATAGTGGAGACCTATGGCTTTGTCCCTCCCAAAGGCAGACGGCATAAATAGAAATCTATGAATATCTTCCAAATTATTTGAGTTATTTCAGTAACTGAGGTATACAACTGGTGCATATTAACCTTAAAGTCATCTAAAGTCTCACTGGGTTTGTCGTATGAGTTCATATCTTTGCCATTCTATATAATCAATAGTTTTAATCTTAAAGAAGGATTTTTTTCTCATTATTACATTTTATTTGATTGATTTTAGCTCATTGGTCAGCAATCTTATGAAGTTTGTGGGGCAAGCACACTGAAACTCCTTTACTAATTAGAAATCATGACAATAACTGTTGACCCACTCTGGTTACACAGTGAGTTACTACCAAGTTGAGCCCTCTGCCGTTTTGTGGATAATGATGATGATGTTAATAATGGCAATCTTCGTCAAAGCAGGTAACATTTACTGGAAGCTTACTACATGCCTGGCACTATTCAAAGAATTTCACATATATTAATCTTTACAACAACTCTATTAGGTATAGGCACTGTTTTTATGCTCATTTTACAAATAAAAAAAACTACGGCAGTGAGAAATTAAGTAACTTGCCCACATATAGCTAGGAAATGGTAGAACTAGTATTCAAATTCAGGTGGATGGCTTGGTACAATTATGTATTTATTTCACAGGACCGAGGGAGCTACCCAGAAGTGACCCAGGTACTGGAAAAAAGTCCCCGAAGACCTATCCTACCGGTCATGAGTCACTGCCTCCCATAGACGAGGAAGCAGAAAAGGGCTGATACACAACTCTGTTAGTTGGATTAGCCTACAGTTCCCAGCCTGAGGGCCCACACTGCCACACTCACCTCCACTGCTCCTCCGGGGAGAGGTGCGACGTATCAACCTGTGGAAAGATACAACCAGAAAAATCCGTTACTGTCTTAGAACTGCCCCTGCCCAAAATAAGATGCTCACACATTCATCAGTATCTTAAAGGGATTACAGGAAGTGTCAGGTGTCACGGTCTCTAGGAAGCCTTCCCTAGTACTCTAATCCCCAGTGATCTCTCCCTTCTAGAACCAACCAGTCACTTTGGCTCATGTCTAGGACTAACACTGTTTTGCATGTCTGTGCTAGGCAATGAAGAGAACAGAACGGACCTAATTCCCAAGAATGAACCTAATTCTCACAGCCAAGTGAGAAAGGTAGACATAAAAACAGCAATTTTTTTTTTGGTGCTGAAGACTATCTATGGAAGAATAAAGAGGTGGCTTCTAATCCAACCCGTGATGTGACGGATTAGTGAATACTTCCTGGAGGAGATGTGAAATGTTATCCAGATAAAGAAATAAGAGAAATATGTTTCCGGAAAGGGGTTAACATGAATATGAAGTTACAAAACATACAAACAATTGAGTGCAGCTATAGCAAAAACTATAAATCTGGATTAATAGGAGCGAAGGTAAATAAAATATTCTGTCATATAATGCCATATGACTCTAAATGGCCCCCATGATAGCAGGCAGGACATTATACTAGGCTGAACTAAGCTTCAGTAACAGCTCTGCTTTTAACTAGCAGTATGGCCTCCCAACCTCAAAGTTCTGATTCTATTTGTCAGCCTTGTCCTTTCAGACCAGGGTTTCTCAACCTAAGCACTAATGTTGGGCTGGCTAATTCTCTTTTTGGGGGGTAGGGAGGATGTTTAGCAGCATCCCTAGCCTCTGCCCACTAGATGCCAGTAGCTTCCAAACAGATGCAACAACCAAAATGTCTACAGATACCGTCAAATGTCCTCTGGGGAACAACAATTGCCCCCAGTTGAAAACCACTGCTCTAGAATAATACTAAACTCTTTTTGAGTTTGGGGCTCAAGTATTTTGCTTCCCTGTAGCCAGCCATACAAGAGCATACCCAAGTCTCAGTACATTAAGTCAGGCAATACATCCTTATATTGAACTGAGCTGAAAATGTTCATTGATGTAGAGAAGAGAGACAAGGCTTCAGACAAGGATCACACAAATGAATCAATGAGCAAATATTCCTTTAGTACTTATGATTTTCAACACCCATTCCCACTGTTCTTATAACTTCAGAAAAATACCTGAAGTGGAATGTTTGAAGTACAATGGGCAGAACTCCATTCCACTAACTAGTCAAACTAGTACATATTTACCAGGCATCACTTATGTGTGTGTAGTGAAAATGCCCAACACTAGGTAGGGCTTTCTAGTTTCTACATATTCCAGCTAAGTAAAAAGGAAGGAAGGGAAGAAGGAAGGGAGGAGGAAGAGAGGAACAGTATCCCAATACTTCACAAAGCCAATTGGGTAATGAAGTCAATCATCCTCCTCCCTTTTCCTACTTCGCGTATTACCTCACACATTTGCAATGGTAGAAGGGGCAGAGACACAGTTTGGGCAGGTTCCACACCCACAGTGTGGCAATTAAGAATCCGGAGGGGATCCTGGCCAGATGGCTCAGTTGGTTGGAACGCTATCCCATGTACCAAAAACATTGCAGGTTCAATTCCCAGTCAGGGCACATACCTAGGTTGCAAGTTTGATCCCTGGTAGGGGTGCATGCGGGAGGCAACCAATCAATGTTGCTCTCTCACATCAATGTACACCTCTTCCCCCACCTACCTCTCTCTAAAACCAATAAAAACATATCATCAAGTGAGGATTTAAAAAAAAAAAAAGAATCCGCCCCGGCTGATGTAGCTCAGTGGATTGAGTGCAGGCTGGGAAAGGGTCCCAGTTCGATTCCCAGTCAGGGCACATGCCTGGGTTGCGGGCCAGGTCCCCGTGAGGGCCACGTGAGAGGCAACAATACATTGCTGTTTCTCTCCCTCTCTGTCTCCCTCCCTTCCCCTCTCTCTAAAAATAAATAAAAACAAAAATCTTAAAAAAAAGAATCCAGAGGGGGAGGACTTCCAGTCAGGATGGCAGGGTAGGCCCTGACTGGAGTGACTCAGTTGGTTGGGTGTCATCTTGCAAAGTGAAAGGTCGCCAGTTCAATTCTCAGTCAGGGTACATGCCTGGGTTGCAGGTTTGGTCCCAGTCCTGTGTACGAGAGGCAACTGATCTATGTCTCTCTCAGATCAATGTTTTGCTTCCTCTCTCGCTCCCTTCCTCTCTCTCTAAAAATAAATAAAATCTTAAAAAAAAGATGGCCAAATAAGTAAATGCTGTGCTCCCCTCCCCCCACAACCATATCGAAATTGCAACAAAATTACAGAACAGACATCACTGAGAACCATCTGAACACAACTCCTACAACTTAGAAGATGAAGAAGCCATGTCAAGACTGGTAGGAAAGGTGGAGACATGCAACAAGCAGGTCCCACATGCATGGTGTGGCAGCTAAGAAATGGGAGTATCTTTTGGCTGCTGAGGTCGCCCTCACACTAGGCTCCTCACCTGAGGACTCCACTGCTAGGAAAAGAAGTGCCCATAATATTTGGCTGTGAAAACAAGTGGAAATGGCAGGTGACAGAGGTGACAGGAGTCAGGGGGTGGGGGGAATTGCTACAAACCTAGGCACTTCAGGTCTTAAAGGAACCATGCAGACTCACTCACTCACTCACTCAAAATCACTCACTCTGAGCTCCAGAGCTGGGGCAGCAGCTCAGAAAGCACCAGGGACTCAGGGGAGAAGCTGAATTGACTAGCTTCAAGGAAAGGGCTGAAAGAGCAGCGGTCAGGGCAGTCTTTCCCAGATGAAAGCCCTAGAAGACACCACTGTTCCTGTGTTGAGCCCTCTCTCTACCTAGGCAGCAGGCGCAGGCAGGCACAAAGCTGGAACACCCCATTAAATTGGCCAACACCATTCACCACACAGGGGTGATTTCCTGAGATCCCAGGCCCAACCAACTCGCTCACCAGCCTGGAACCTCTTTCGACAACTAGTCCACACAAGCAGCCTTCCTAAGCTAGCGCTAGAGATTTTCCTAAAATCTCTCAAAGGTCCACAAAGCCCACAAAAACAACAGATGGGTTCAAAGTGTCCATACCTCTTACTAAGTGGTCACAAACCTGGTACCAGCAGCGGCCGGCCTTGGTTCACACCCTAGCCTCTCCCAGATGTCTTCAAGCCCAGAACAGGGAGCAACTGACCTTGGCCCGTACCAGAGTCCCTCCCAAAGGCCCCAGAACCAACATACCTGGTGGTCAGCTTCAGACCACACTAGAACACAACCCAATCAACTCCACAAAGGACATAACCAAAGGGTGGACTCACCAGGCACCATAGCTCCACTAAGCAAATCCAGCTCCATGAAGTCAGCCCCCTGCGCAACAACTCATCCTCAGCAGTCATGACTATTCCTCACAGCCAATCAGCCTGAGAGTCAATCTTACCCACTGACATGTCAACAGCAATCAAGATTCAACTACAACAGGAAGGCACAGACAATCCACACAAGGGACACCCCCAGAGCACCTGGCTCAAGTGACCTGGGAGACTGAGCCACAGGACCCCACAGGACACCTACATCATTATCATCCAAAGTCCAAAGTTTACGTTAGAGTTCATTATTGATGTTGTACATTCTATGGATTTGGCCAAATGTATAATGGCATGTACCCATCATTAGAACATCATACAGAGTAGTTTCACTGCGCAAAAAATTCTGTTCTCTGCTGATTTTATCCCTCCATCTCTTCTAACCCCTATTAATCTCTGATCTTTTTACTGTCTCCATAATTTTGCCTTTTCCAGAATGTCAAATAGATGAACTCAAAAAGCATGTAGCCTTTTCACACTGGCTTTCATTTAAAATATGCATTTAAGGCCCTGATATGTCATCCTGATATGCCAAGGTTGCAGGTTTGGTCCCCGGTCAGGGCACATACAAGGATCAACCAATGAATGCATAAATAAGTGGAACAACAAATCCTCACCAGCATTTGGTGCTGTCAGTGTTCTGGGTTTTGACCATTTTCATAAATGTATGGTGGTTATCTTATTGTTGTTGATGATATGAAGCATCTTATCATGTGGTTTTTGACATCGGTATATCTTCTTTGGTCAGCTGTGTTGAGACCTTTAGCCACTATTTAATTAGGTTCTTTTCTTATTAAGTTTTAAGTTCTTTGTATATTTTGGACAACAATCCTTTATCACAGCAATTTTCAACTGGTGTGCCACAAAAATTTTTAAAACATTCAATCAGGGGCACTGACCTCTTTTCCCTTAGATTGTGAAATTTAAAAAAATGGCAACGGCCACCTGATATGAGTGAATCGAATTTATATCTATTTTTTGTCAGGTCATCAAAAATATATTTTTGGTGTACCACAGAATTTTAGTAATTAGTTTAAACCCGTACTTATTGCATTTTGACAAGAAAAAAATATTTCAGCACTGGGCACTTGCTTGGGACCTGTTACACTTGCTAAAACTTGTGTGATTCACAGTGCTGCCCTCCAAGAGAAAATGTTTCATCACTCATCACTTGCTCAATATTTGTTGGTTTCGGTACCTGTCACAAAGTCTGGAACAAAGTAATGATGAGTACCAAGGTAGCCACTGTACACATTAAGGATTGTTATGTCTTCTTGGGGAATTGACTACTTTATCATTACATAATGCCCCTCTTGAGCCCTAATAACTTTCCTTGCTCTGAAGTTTGCTTTGTCTGAAATTAACATAGCTACTGCTGCTCTTTCTTTGATTAATGTTAGCATGGCATATCTTTCTTCATTTACTTTTAATCTGTGTGTGTTCTTTTATTTCAAATGGGTTTGTTATAAACAACATAGTTGGGTCTTGTTTTTTTATCCACTCTGAAAATCTCTTTTAATTGATGCATTTAGACTATCGATGTTCAAAGTGATTATTGATATAGTTGGATTAATATCTACTATATTTGTTACTGTATTCTACTTGTTGCCCTTATTCTTGCTATTTTTGTCTTCTAATCTTTTTCTGCCTTTAGTGGGAATAAATGAGAAACTTACATGATTATATTTTCTCTCCTTTCTAAGTTTAACAGTTATACTTCTAATTTTACTTCTTTTAGTAGTTGCCCTAGAGTTTGCTGTATACATTTACATCTAATCAAGTTCACTTTCAAATAATACCATACCACTTCATAGGCAGTGTGAGTACCTTATAATAACAAAGTAATCCCGATTCTGCCCTCTCATTCCTTGTATCATCACTGTCATTCATTTCACTTACCCATATACATACACATACACAAACACACTATGTAAGTATACATAGCTGAATACAGTGTTGGTATTATTGTGGAAAATAACTGCTATCTTTTAGATCAATTAAGAGTAAGTAAAACAAAAGAGCATCTACAGAAATTCTATAGCTTACATTCTATTTAATGGTAAACACTGAATGTTTTCCCACTAAGATAAAAAACAATGCCAGGATATCCTCTCTCACAACTACTATTCAACATCACACTGAAGTTTCTAGCCAGCATAATAAGGCAAAAAAAGGAGATAAAAGGCACACAAATTAGAAAGAAAACTGCCCCTATTTGTAGATGATATGATGGTCTACACAGAAAAATCCTGAAGAATCTACAAAAAAAAAAAAAAATCCCAGAACTAGTAAGAGTTCAGCAAGGTGTGAGAATATAATATAAACACACAAAAAACTGTACTTCTGGACTTCCGCCAAGATGGCGGCACAGGTGGACGCACTGCACCACCGCTCACAACCAGAGAGTTTAAACAACGAACTCAATAGCGAAAAATAAACAACCAGAACAGACAGAATTGAACTGAAGGGAAGTCCGACACCCAGGAAGTTGGGGAGGACATACATCCAGGCCGGTAAGCAGGGCAGAACCGAGCAGAGGAGCGGAGTGAGAGGCAGTTTGCCCGGAGGAACTCACCCCGGGAGCGCCTAAACAAAACACTACCCTGAGCAATGGGTAAACCTCGCAGCCTGGCGGCGTAACTGGAGAGGCCAGTGGGAACCAGGAGGGCCAAGACTGGCGGAAAAGGCAGTGGGGAACTGGGGAGCAGAGGTTGAGAGGGAGTGGTGGTGAACGGCAGACGCCATTGCTCCCTCCCAGGCCCCGCCCCCAGAGGAAACGTCACAAAAAAGCGACCCAGGTTGCCAGGCACCAACAAACACCTAAGACTCAGACAGGTGCGCCGAGATAAAAAAGAATGAAAATGGCCAAAACGAAAGATCAGAACAAATTACAACTAACGGACGAAGAGATAGCCAAATTAACAGATGCCCAGTTTAAAACACTGGTAATTGGGATGCTCACAAAACTGGAAGAAATAGTTGAACAAATGAACAATACGATAAAGATAATGGAGGAAGATTTACAGGGAACCAATAGGGAAAAAAGGAAGCTGGGACTCAAACCAATGGGGTGGACCAGAAGGAAGAAACAAGAATTCAAAAAAATGAGGAGGGACCCAGAAACCTCAGAGACATTTATAAAAGACCCAATATCCAGATCATAGGGCTGCCAGAAGGACAAGAGGAACACCAAGAAATTGAACGTATTTTTGAACAGATAATGAAGGAAAACTTCCCAGATCTGGCAAAGGAAATAGGCTTCCTGGAAGTCCAAGAAGCTCAGAGAACCCCAAAGAAGCGGGACCCAAAGAGGAAC
>PVJI01000209.1:0-328031 GCA_004026765.1 Micronycteris hirsuta
AACTGTAATTGAACAACAATAAAGTAATTATTAAAAAAATGTTTTAAAAAAGGAGAAAAAAACTAACACTGTTGCTCAATAATGAGTGACTACTTTATGTTATGTACATCATTTGAAAGGCATTATTTTTCAGTCTTCACCAGTTCCAGACACATTCCGTGTGTGTCTCCCAGTGTGAATGCTTTGGGGCACCTGTCCTGAGGAGCAGTGGTGACCACCTGAGTCGTCCTGCCCCGGTGCCTCAAATTATCATCTTTGAAAACCATGTGAAATTTTTAAAATTTCTTTTGAAAACATTACAATGTACAAAAATAAATACATGAAAACAAAAATTTAGAATATGAGCTTTAAAATCAAACAGATTTGAGTTCCAATATTGCAAAAAGCAGATGTTTAATAGTGTTTGTTGAATGAATGAAAGAATGAAGCAGTCATTCATTCACTTACTAAATCCTACTTCTATTCCTTATAGACTATGTAGCATTAGGCATGTTATTTGGAAAGCTGAAACACAGAAAGATTATTTATAAGACAGGGAATAGCTCACAGACTTGGAGTAAAGTCAAGTGGCATATTTGCAAGCAAACATCAGAAAAAGTATCTTCGGCATAATAACTGGTCAATAAATTTTCCTTGTTTTTTTAATCTTTCTTGAAGATATTTGGGCTGTTTTTAGCAATATGCTGTCAAGAATGCTGTCAAGCCCTATTGCAATTTTAAATAAGAGTATTTATTAATATTTATTCACTACATTAGATCTGGGCTTCCAATCAGATAAAGGCACTGAGTCTATACAAGGTGTAATCTGGGAAATATTGTAACTCGAAGTATCAAGTTATGAAGTATGAAGTAACCATATCATAGAGTTGCTTGGAAAAGTTTTGGACTCTAAGTGGATATTTAGAAGAGCATTTCTTGAACATCTTGACTGAAACATGACTTGGAACTTTTCAAGGGGACTTATCAGAAAATTCACAGGAGGACAAAGACCTGGTTTCATTACCTAGGTTTTCTCATATGAAATGAACATATTACTGAGTCAGTTTAATTAATCTCTTTCTGGGTTTTAGCATTTTTACTTCTTGTGTTGATGAAATCAGATCAGTGTAGGAGATTAGTAAAAGTAGGCGAATTTTTTAAATAGAACACATTCTATTGCAGCCTATTATTTTCTTTCCCAGCATATCGACTTCCCACCTTTATTTTTCTGTTTCCAGCAATATCACTTTTGGCCAAACATAGTTCTCAATTCCCTTCTATTTTGGCTCCTGCTATATACTAAAATTCAACATTTTAATTATTTTTATGCCAAATCCAATGTCATTTTATTTTTTTAACTTAAACTTTCTGCATATAATACATCTGTTGTATTTCTCATCCTTCTTGAATTTTAGCTTCCAAAGTACACCTGTATCAAGGTGTTCTTATATTTCCAGAACCCTTGCTCTATTTCACTCTTTATTATCCAGTTCCTTCATTTTAGGTTTTCTTACAATATTTTGTGGCTACCCTTCCTGACAGGTGTGTGACGTGCCACCAAGAGCACCTTTCAGGTAAAAAGTAATTATTACTCCTGCTGCTGAGTGTACTGCCAGAAGAAAATTTTCAACTGCCAACACCTCTAAAGAGGCACCTCGTTTGAAAAGAATCATTTGGCTAAAGATCATGCTTCTTTCCAGGGCAGCCACTTCCAGAGACTGACTGGTACAGAGGTGTGGGGCCCAGCCGCTGCTCCAACTTGGGGCTGCTCTAATGGTTCATACCATCTTCAGAATGCCCTGCAGGATTAGATGAAGCTTTGGTTGAGACTTCTCCCCAAAGTCTCACTCTTCCCAGTCTGTTGATTCTAAGCATGCTCCCTAATAACCATCATACTTCCATTAGTGTCCATTTCGGAGCTTGTTTCCTTAGGAACCAACCTATGACAGTCATCTTTTTGTTTCTCACGCTATACTACTTTCTGATGTAATCTCAAGCTCTCTGTAACTCAATTTACATCAGTTGATGATTCCAAACTTTGTCTTGCCCTGAGTAACCTTCAGATACTGATTTCACACCTACTATAGTTCATCTTTATAAAGGTATCAGCTCAATATGCCGTAAAATCCTGTCGATCCCTTCACCCTCTCACCTTCCCTTCATAACCATCTTTACATCTTAGCTCCACATCTCAGTTGATGGCGATGCAAATTACCCACTTAGCTCATCTTGAAACCTTGGAGTCACTGCCTTTTCCTAGTATTCCTTTATCTCTTGGGTCAAATTCTTCCTAAAGCACGTACATTCTATCTGAGTAATGACTCTTAAGTCTATATCCATGCCACTCAGTTATATTCATTTTTTAATTCATTGACAAGTATTCATTGAGGGTTTACTATGTCTCAGACCCTGTGTGAGGCGTTCATTGTTCCAACCTGGAAAACTGTACTATCATTGCACTTGGTTTTCCCTTTATTCTCTCTCAACTTCAACTTATCATTCTTTCTACCTGAAACACAGCTATCACCATGGAATAGGCATGTTCAAAAACTTTAAGTGGTTCCTCCCCTTTCAAAGAGTATAACACATATTCTTCAGCTTTCCATCTTAGCTATTTTAAATTGACCCCTAAAACAATTGCTAAAACACGTCTGTCTCCCCCTTTACTCATCTTCAATCATGGGGGATGGCATGTGGCTTCTCAATCATGTCACACATACATTTTTTTATCTCTTTGTCATGAATGGTCTGTGTATTCTAGCTAGAACACTGTTTTGTTTGTGGGTTTTTGTTTTTGTTTTTTGCTTTTTTTTAATGCATGGGGTTTAAACTCATCTTTCTAATCTCAGCCAAAATTTTGCTTCTCTGGGAAGCCCTTTCTAAACATCGAGACAAAATTTATTACTCTTTTTATATTCTGTTATTGGTCTTGCTCACTGGATTCTGAGGCCCTCTCTATCAGGAGCTACATCTTCTTCATGGTGTTATATTAATATCCAATATTTTAAAAGCTATTGTTTGTGCAAGCAAATGAATATATCAATGACTAACCACCCAAACAACACTTTTTAGTTACTGATTTGAGTTACTGCACCTTTATAGTTCAGCACAGTGCCATGTACATAGTACTTTGTTCCAAAGTAGTTGAATTTCTAATTTAAAAATATCAATAACTGCCTATTCTTTACATCCAATTCACAAATAAAATATGGTTGCATATTATAGGCATTGATTAAGGTTCTATACATATACCTATAAAGAAAAGAGTATACATATGTGTATATTTCTAGTACTATTAAAGATACTGAGACTTTTAGTTCTGTGAGAGCAAAAACATTTTCTTTTTCATCACAGATGCATCCTTAGCATCAAGTAAATTGTTTGAAATATAATAAGAACTAATTATTTGTTAAATAGTAAGAGCATTTAAATCTTATTCTAAGTCCTAACTTTTTTTCAGTTCAACTCAGGAAACTAATATTTTGTCCTGAATCCTTATTTGACATTTGTTTAGATTATAGCTAGATAAAATCTTGAGCTTTTCGGAGTGTTGTATTAATTTAAATGTCACATGGATTTAATCACATGTATGTAATCTTGCACCTTAAGGGTGTCTTGAGTGGGAAGTGGTACTTAAGCACCTGATACCTCTGACATTGGGTGCTGCTTCATTGGTGCTGCTCTAACATAGCAATTTTCAGTCACTGAGCTCCCAATGTCATCAAATGTCTCAAGTCCACTCTACTGCTGTCCCCAGATCTGAGGAAACACAGCCAAAATCAATCAGTTGGCTGCATCCAACTAAATAAGCTTCTGTTCAGCAAGGAAAAGCAACAACAAAATAAAAAAGCAACCTATTGAATGGGAGAAAATATTTGGAGGTCATGTTTCTGAAAGGGATTACTGTCCAAAATATACAAAGAACTCATACAACTCAACAGCAAAAAAATCTCCAAACATTCTCATCAAAATATGGGCAGAAGGTCTGGATTCTGGATTGAATTTTTATTTTCCAAAGAAGACATACAGGTAGTCAGTAGGTTCATAAAATATAATCAACATCAGTAATCATTGGGGAAATGCAAATCAAAACTACAATGAGATATCACCTCATGCCTGTCATAATGGCTATTACCAAAAAGACAAGAAGAATAAGTGTTGGCAAGGATGTGGAGAAAAGAAAACCTGTGTGCACTGTTGGTGGAAACATAAACTGATGCAGTCACTGTGGGAAACAGTATGGAATTTCTTCAAAAAGTTAAAAATAGAACTACCATATGATGCAGTGATTCTACATCTGGATATTTAGAAAAATATTAAAAAGTAACTATAAAAGATAAAAACATATGCATCCTTATGCTTATTGCAGCATTATTTATAGTAGATAAGACATAGAAACAACTTAGGTGCTTATTGATGAAATATATATTAATATATATGTAATGGAATATTGTTGAGTCATAAAAATTAATTAAATCTTGCCATTTGCTATTTGTGACAAAATGAATGAAACTTAAGGATGTTATGTTAAGTGAAATAAGTCATACAGACAAAAATAAATACCATATGATCTCACTTATATGTTGAATCTAAAAAAAAACCCAAACAAAACAAGTAACGAATGAACAAAAAGTTGAGTACATGGATGCAGAGAGCAGATTGGTGGTTTGCTAGAAGCAGGGCACAGGGGAGGCTAGTGCAGGGAGAAATGGATGAAGGGGGTTGAAAAGTCCAAATATTCAGTTACAAAGTAAAGTCATGGGGCTGTACTGTAGCATGGTGGCTATGGCTAATAGTACTACATTGGCTATTCGAAAGTTTTTAAGAGAGTAAATTTTAAAAGTTTTCATCATAAGGAAAACAATGTGTAACTATGTATAGTGACAGATGTTAACTAGACTTATTGTGGTGATCATACTGGAATACACTTGTACACAAATATTGAATCATTATATTATACATAATGGAGCATTTACAACATAATATATTAGTACACCTGCAACTAATATAATGTTATATTAGATTATACTGCAATAAAAAAGAAACATTGTCTTTAAACTATTGGAGTATTTAAGAAGTACTTTTATAACTCTATGACAAAAATAGTTATTTTTCTTCTTCTTAGTATTATATAAGTGTGGAAAAGTATTTTGACATCAAGGTAAACTTTTGTTTTTAAATAGAGCTTTGTGAAAATAAAATTAAGTTCTTCTGGCTTCCACATATTCCACTGCCCTATTATATTGATTAATATTTTCAAGACTTGCTCCTGTCAATTTTTAAGTTATCGCACTGCATATTCAGTCCATCATCAAATGGACTTTAAGATGGCTTCTTAATTGAGGTATTCATAAAAGCTAACTGCTTTCTTAAATTTTACTACTTTTCTCATGCCCAGGTTATGCCCTTCACCAAGGGTGTGTGTGTATGATTATTTGTTTAAATTTTATTTCTAACTTACTATTACTTTAATACAGGGAAGATTTAGGGTTGTTTATGAAGACCGTTTTTTGGCTATATGCATATATGTAGATATGTATGAATTTTATATCTATTTTACCTTAATTTCAACTCTTGTCATTGGCTAGATGTCCCAAATTGAGATAAAAGTATCTGCCAGAATACCAAATGGCATACATGTGCATGATTTCTCTTCCTTTCATAACAGATAAGGGGCAATCAGTCAACAAGACCAGACCCCTTGCCATTCATTGGGATTAGAAAGTGAGCAGGAATCCACCAAAGGGGGATGCACTTGTCACTTTTCTGCTTTTAATGAAAAAAAAAAACCATGAGATCATCATTGCTAGTCTTCTACTGTGTACATAGCTTCTTGACATATATGTAGAGTTCTTCAGGGGAAAGATCAGTGGCATGAGTAAATGTTATTCTCCCCTTCCATCTTAGAAATCACATTTTTTTGATTAACTGATTAGAATGGACTTAGATAGTTATAGAAAACCAGAAGCTAAGAAACAAACTTGGCTCAACCAAATGGTGTCACAACTTCCAAAGAACTAGCACTAAGTTAATGCTAATGTGATTTGACAAATTTTCCTCAAAAACCTATTGCTAGGGTTGGTAAATAGTCAGCACATCAAGAGTTCTCAGTTTCCTCTGGAGGTGAGACTTTGATTTCATATTTGGGATTGAATTGATCTCTGCAAGTAAATTTATAACCAAAAGTCCATGTGGGCTGAAGCCGTGGGTTGTAATAATTATTATTTTTTGAACTGTACTATTTCAACATTATGGCTGTATTCAACTTCTACTTGGGAAGGATTTTAAAATGACGACTGTTAGAAGAGTAAAGATGTTGGGAGTTAGGCCTGAAGCCACCTTCAGTTCGAAAGACTGCTATTTCTGTTCAGATTGTGTGCCGTGGGCGGAGGCTCAGTAGAAATCATGGGGGATATTTTTCTACATCACTTTCTCATTGTGAAAACACCTCTTCCACTAATACTAATTCTCAAATATTGCGCAATGACTGGTTGATTAAAGGCCAGCCATTCCACATTTTGTCAGAAATGAAATGCAAATGTATTCTTACAGTAACCTATATTTTCTCCATCATAGATCTTACCACATAACTGTATTAGCAATATCTGTTAATTCCTATTCCCCAACTTTGACCATGAATTCTGTAAGTCAGGAACATGGTTCAATCCATATTGCAACTCCAGAGCTATCCAAGGACCTTGCAGAGATAACAGATATCATACATTGCTGCTGAAAAAAAGAATCATGAAACCATTGTCTTAGGGATATTGTCCAAGATCATTATACCCAGAAGATGGAAATCAAGACCTACTTAATATTCGCTTAAGTAAAAGACAAATGGGAGTTCTGGTCAAGATGGAGGAGGTGGTAGAAACCCTTTGCTTCCTCACACAACCAAAAGGAGGATAACAGCCAATCTAAAATCAATAAATAAATAGAAGTGCCAGAAAATCAAACTGCATGGAGCTCTGGCAACCAAGGAATTAAAAAAACAGTCAGCCAGAACAACTAGACCAGTAAGAACCCACAGCGAGGCTGCGGACCGCATGGGTGGGGCTGGCTGAGAAGGAATGAGACTCGGAGCTGACTGTGGACTACAGTAGGGGTTGCATCAGTGGGACAAACTCCCAGTCTCACATGAGAGTCTGTTGGAAAGTGCACTAGAGACAAGTAGGCCAGCTGCACTGTTCCCTCTCTGGCCCCTCCCCCACAGGCAGCACCAGAGGGGAGCAAGGAGGGCTGCAGTGCCTGGGTGAATACCTAAGGCCCTGCCCCCTTACAACCTATCAGCTGCACCAAGACAAAAATATGGCTCAAACGAAAGAATAGAGCAAAGCTTCAGAAAGAGAGCTAAGTGCTGAGGAGATCGCCAACCTATCTGATGGAGAATTTAAAGCCCTGGTCATCAAAATGCTCACAGAACTGATTGAGCTTGGTTTAAAAATGAAAAAAACAGCCCTGGCTGGCATGGCTCAGTGGATTGAGCGCGGGCTGGGAACCAGACGGTCCCGGTTCGATTCCCAGTCAGGGCACATGCCTGGGTTGCAGGCCAGGTCCCCTGTGAGGGCCATGTGAGAGGCAACCATACATTGCTGTTTCTCTCCTTCTCTGTCTCCCTCCCTTCTCCTCTCTCTAAAAATAAATAAATAAAATCTTTAAAAAAAAATGAAAAAAACAAATGAAAGATACCCAAAATGAAATAAAGCAAAATATTCAGGGAACCAACAGTGACAGGAAGGAAACCAGTACTCAAAGCAACAATTTGGTACAAAAGGAAAAAATAAACGTCCATCCAGATCAAAAGGAAGAAACAAGAATTCAAAAAAGTGCAGAGTCTTACAAACCTCTGGGACAACATGAAATGTTCCAATATCCAAATTACAGAGGTGCCAGAAGGAGAAGAACAACAGCAAGAAACTGAAAAGTTAATTGAACAAATAATGAAGGAAAACTTCCTCAATCCGGTGAAGGAAATAGACTTCCAGGAAGTCCAGGAAGCCCAGAGAGTCCCAAGGAAGTTGGACCCAAAGAGGAACACATCAAGGCACATCATCATTAAGTTGCCCAAGATCAAAAACAAGGAGAGAATCTTAAAAGCTGCTAGAGAGAAGGAAAGAGTTATCTACAAAAGAGTGCCCATAAGACTGTCAGCTGATTTCTCAAAAGAAACCTTGCAGGCAAGAAGGGACAGGAAAGAAGTATTTGAAGTCATGAAGTGCAGGAACCTACATCCAAGATTACTCTATCCAGCAAAGCTTTCATTTAGAATGGAAAGGCAGATAAAGTGCTTCCCAGATAAGGTTAAATTAAAGGAGTTCATCATCACCAAGCCATTATTATATGAAATGTTAAAGGGACTTGTCTAACAAAAAGAAGATAAAAAATATGAACAGTAAAGTGACAACAAGCTCACAACTATCAACAAATGAACCTAAAAGAAAAAGAAAACAATGGAAACAAAAACTAAGCAAACAACCAGAACAGGAAAAGAATCAGAGAAATGGATATCACATGAATGATTTTCAGTGGGGTGGGGGAAGGGAGGAATAGGGGGGAAAGGTACAGGGAAGAAGAAGCATAATTGGTAGTCATAAAATAGACAGGGAGAGATAAAAAATGATATAGGAAACAGAGAACTCAAAGAACTTATATGTACAACCCATGGACTTGAACTAAGGAGGGGATGCTGCAGGGTGGGGGGATGCAGAGTGGAGGGGGGATAAAGGGGGAGAATTTTGGAAAACTGAAATAGCATAATCAATAAAATATACTTAAAGAAAAATAAAAAAAGTAAGGGACAAATGTATCAACAGCACAGAGCATTTTCAGAATTGGAATTTCTCTTGGCTATGGTCTTTCTTTCTTTCTTTCTTTCTTTCTTTCTTTCTTTCTTTCTCTTTTCCTTCCTTCCTTCCTTCCTTCCTTCCTTCCTTCCTTCTTCCCTCCCTCCCTCCCTCCCTCCCTCTCTCCCTCTCCCCTCTATCTTTCTTAAAACTGGGATTTGTAGGAAAACCTTGAAACAATTAGTCACTAACAGAGTGCTTTCCCTACCATGTTTGGTGTTAACAACAAGGCAACTGGACAAATGAGATTTTGTTTTGTTTTGTTTTGTTTTTTGAGGTGTGTGTAAGGATTGTGATGGGGGTTTCTCAGTAACATCTTAATGAACAACTTCCAGCTCTTAAGCAGGTTAGATATAGTCAAAGGCCATTGTTTGGGCAAAATGTTCTATTTCATTCTTAGAGATAGTTATAATGTTATCCACATATTTGGATTGACATTTATTTGCAAAGGCATAAAGTGCAGATATTTTGTGTGAATAAAAGGTGACCATGGCCAAGTTCTAAATCTTTGGAACCTGTTTACTGAACGTTTATTGTGTATCAGTTCTTTCATATGGTCTGTGATACTTAATTCTCAGAGAAGCACAATGAATTTGGAATTATTAACATCATCACTTTTAATGATGAGAAACTAAAGGTGAAAGGTTAAGTATAGTTCCCAAGGTGATGCAATTTATGAGACATGAGTGAGATTTAAACTAGAATCTGATTCTTCAATTTGTGTTTTTAATCATGATATTTTCCTGTGCTTAATTCCAGATAATTAAATGATCTTTTTAATACATGCTGAAATGGAATATAATGTGCTGATTTTCATACAATAAAATGGAGGGTTAACTGACTTTAATAAAATCACATATGTACTATGAAGGCCTGGAAAATTCCAAGAATTATATGAAGTAAATAGGTGATAAATCCAGTCATCTTTAGCACTAGTTATACAGCTTCTTGTGGGAAATTAACTGCGCACCTTTTTTGGTTCCCTACAGCATTTAACTTTTTTTTTTTTAAATCCATTTGCCAAGCTCTCATTTGGAGCCTGGAATATTGAACTGTCATTTCACAACCAAAAACGGACAAGAATAAAATGAAAATGGATCTTATCCCAAATAACTGAAAGTCTTTTTGGCATTGTTTAATATTTGGAGGGAAATAAGTGAGCTGTAATATAACAGAGCAGAAAGCTCCTCGCGGTCATGGTTTCACTACTGCTTTTAACCTCAGAATTCAACAGAGCAGAACAACACACATTTCCTACAGCCCACAATGAAGTAACACTCAGTCTCACAGCACCATTTTTGGAGTCAAGTACACTATCTTTAATTTATTCATTTTCTTTTCTAAACCCCTAAGCTCATTCTGTTATTTAAAGAATATTTCCTTTGGTTTGGTGGTCTCCAGGTGCCTGTTTTGTTCAAATTATAGAATATTATAAAGACATTTATAAGATCTATTCTATTTGGGAAAATAATGTTTTAAAAAGGCAGAATTTAGAATAGTGTTTCAAAAGATGGAATTTAGAGTTGTAACCTGCTCTACAGAGATTTTTTTTCACCACAATTTTTGCAGGTTTTTTTTTTTTTTTTTAGTTTAAAGAAATTACTGCTGAATAGGAAACTCTCCTGCCCTTCATGCTGTGTTTTCTTACTTTTTTCCCCTTAGTTTGCATTTCAAGAAACATTTGCATGAAAACAAGTCCTGTTCATTTGAAGTTTTATCTGTTCTGACTTCTGATGGATTGACCTCCAGCCATAATTAGTGATGGAAGAGCTTCAAAAGCCTGCAACCCCCGTCCTTTATCTCAGGCTTCTTTCCTTTTATTGAATAAATCCCCTGCCTCTAATCTCAGTGGCAGGCCTTCCTTTCACTGACCCTAGGAAAGCTTCAACTCCCTTTCCCCTTCTTTTGACCTATGATCAATAAACTCAGGATCCCACTGCAATTGTGAGCTTTTCACTTGCAAGTGTTAGGCAGCATCACTCTGCCTGCCATTCCCAGTTGCTACTGCCTTTAAATGTGCCTTCCTGTAAAGACTCACGCTCCCCAGATAGGTGGCAGTTTCATGTTTCTATGGCAAGATGGCACCTGCTAACACCTAATCATCCTTTCAGAATCACCTCTCCTTTCTTCAGGAACATTTCTTGTCCCTCCTCATCTGGGTAGGTGTCCTTGCCTTGTACCACCATAGTATCCTGTGCTTCCACTGTCAAAACACCCATCATATTCTTGCAATTGCTTATTTAAATATTTATAAGCTCCATGAAAATAAGGAGCACATTAATTTTGTCTATATCCTCTGTCTCCTAACAGTGTCTTACACTCAGTAGGTGCTCAGTAACCATTTGTGAAATGGATGAGTGAATGAATATTGTTCAGTTACTCTGTGTGCAGCACTTTGTGATACTTCATTGGCGGAGTCCACTGAAGTCTGAGACAGGTGTGCAACCAGAAATGCAAGTAGTTATTTGCATTTCTGGAGCTGCTCAGCCCTTGATACTCATCTGCTCCACAAATAATGGAGGAAGTATGAGGGTGGAGGGGTGGAGGAATGTATCTCTGAAGAATAAACATCATAAACAAAGGAAGAGAGGTGGGAAAGGGAGAAAGGACATATGAGAGTGTTTTAGGTGGCTCTGAGGACACATCAGCCCTAGACCATTTCCATCTTCCCTGCCAATCCCAGGCCTATGGGAACTTGAAAGTTTTATCTCAAATGCCACATATTTCATATTGCCTTTTATGTTCCTTAGAAAGCTATATCCTTCAAGTCCCTTCAGACATTTGTGTTTTTTTCATGGAACCGACCTATTGTGAATTGTATAAATTTGTGTGCTTGCCACCACATCTCACATGAGTAACAGTAAATTCTTTGAGGGACAGGTCTGTTCCTTACTCATCCTTGCATCTTCTGTCCAACATAGAAATTGAGCACAGGGTAGTACACAGCATTATTATTATTATCATTATTATTTTTATTATTATTATTTACTCTTGACTTCAAGGTGAATATATTCATCAGAGATGCAAGGTATGCCGTGAATGAAGAAAGCTGCCTTCTTTGGGTTTTGTCTACCTAATGTACTGCTCTGGAGCCGTTTGCTTTATGCACTAATATATGTAGCCACTGGTAATTTGTCTCTGGTGCTTGGGGGCTTGTGTGAGAAATTTAGATTCTGCAAGAAGCAATGTGATGTTTTCCACTACTACTTTTAAAGCAACAACAAAATAGGACTTTTAAGCTAGAGAGAAAAACCACTATTTGAATTAGAAGTTAAGAACTTTGACCATAGAAGTAGATTTGTGTTCCTTCTTGTTTTGCTATTTCTCCCCACTGGGGAAGAGTTGACAAAGTCATGAAGGAGACCGGAAACGTCTGAAAGGTCCCATTCCCACTGAGGTAGTGCATCTGGACTGTGCCGTTGGCTCTATGCTGGCAAATGTCGTACACTGCTTCTTAAGACAAGACAGTGGAATGGCCAGGAGATTTCTGTTTCTTTTAGCTAAGCTGTGCGGCCTTGGATAACTCAGTTAATTTATGCAGATTTTATTTCCATAATTCTTTAAACATTGCAGTTCAATTGGATGATCTTTAAAATCCCTCTTAGCTTCTTCACATTTCTAGGATTTTCTGAGATTTTAAGGAAAAGCAAGGAGAGAGATGATTGACGTACAACTATTTTTTGATACTATGCTTACAGCTGATCTTACTGCAGAGGGGCTCTATTATGGCTGAGCTTTCTATAATATAAGAAGCAAGACAATTCATAGGCATAATTTCCCTTTAAGCTTCTGTTTTATTCTACTGGGTAAGATTTTTGCCAAGTTTTTTAGGCTGCACATGTTGCCCACAAATGGTATATAATGTCAATAGTAGTGAAAGTCAAGAGGCCCAGGTGAGCTATTTTTTTCTTTCAGAAAGCCAGTAGATTAAATTGCAATTTTCAGTATATTTTAAAATAACAAAACTCAATGCCTTAAATTATTTCACTAATAGTTACATACTTTTTAATAGGAGAAGAATATGAATGACTTAAATTTGTTTGAATTCTTAACAGCACCATTTATGTATTTCCAAGGATACTGAATAATATTAATTAATTTTAGGGAGTGGGGAGGCAATAAAAATTGTTTTTGCTCTAAAACTTTTAGACATCCCTTCAAATAGCTGAAGATACCAAAGAAGATTATGAAATTAGAAATGAAAATTCATAATGAATCACTTGTTTAGCAAAATCATTTAAGCACTGAGCAGGGGCGTGGGGGGGACTAGCAGAGAGAAGAATGTAAAGAAAAGGAAGTTGTAAAAGGGACAAGTTCGGTGTTAGCTCTTTTTCTTTTAAAATGTTGAAAATCTATGACTGAACAACTGTAACTGAACAACAATAAAAACATTTTTTAAAAAAAGAAAAAGAAAAACTTTGTCACCATCCGTGGTTCTAGATGATGAGCTGTCTCCATTTTATGCCGTATGAGGACAACTCTGTGATGAGTTTGACCCCCAGGCACTTTGACTTAACGACCTGATTAATCTTAACTCTTACCTTTGTATCCTGAAATGCCCCAAAGTCACATCCTCAACAGTACGTTTCCTTTTGAGAAACCTTTGGATAAAAGAGAATTTATACACTTTAGCAAGAAGTTACATATGCAAGAAAGCAAAGTTAGATCAAGTGGGAAAGTGTAAACCAGAGCTTGAGTTGCACTAAAACTTCTGGAGAATGTCCTCATGAGCAGAAATTGTTTGCTAGTTTTTCTTTAGGTGTGAATTTGTTCACATAGCTCTAATTCCAGAACATGATAGTATGTTCTGGGAACATCATGGTATATTTGCTAGGGGATGAAAAGTCACACCGAGGAGCATTCATTTCACAATAGGTACTTTAGTTGCTCAAATGCAATCTAATGCTATGTGCATGTACTAGAAACACACACACACACACACACACACCATGCATCCACTATATATTATGTATATATATAGTAATTTATGTAAATGCTCTTAATTTTGGATCTATTTATAGAGTCGAAGAGAAAAGATATCTGAAGGGGTTCAGATCAGGCCTCCCCAAGATGTGCTACTTTGGCATGTGGATTATTTTGATCTGAAGGCACGAGATCCTGTGGGCTCAAGAGAAATTTTTATCTATTTCTTAAAAAATTTAAATTGTAGCTTTGCCCATAATAAGAGTTATCACTAGTAATAACTTTTTATGACCTATTTATAGGGCAAGGCAAACTTCTAATTACTGAACATATGTTCTTCTTAACATCCTCCTAATTACCCTCTTCTTCTTTAAAGCCTCAGGGCATCTAACCTTATTCCTTAGCTCAGAAGGCCATATACACCTCATTTCAATGGGACCTCTCCTGTATGTGAGGGTCTCTGACTCTCTCATGTAAGTGGGGTTCCCATAAGGATGTATGTAATTTAATTTGGTCATTTTCTCTTATTAATCCATTTCATATAGATTTAATTATTAGACAGACCAAAAGAACCTAGAAGAGTAGAGGATAATTTCTTCCCTCAGTGCATCATTTTGAAAAGTCATCAAACCTAGAATGCTAAATACCTTCACTTTTCATTTAAAGGCAAAATTTCTCTGACACCTGATTCAACTCTAGAGTAGAAGAGAGGGGTAGGGGTTATTCTCTGAATTTTTCCTCCTACTGTGACTATTCAGATTAACCATTGGATGGCATGCCTCCATATTTGCAACAAGGCCTGCATTTCTGAGCTCAGAATATGACATGGATTATTTTGTCAAAAGTAATTGAAACATGAGGTAGTCCCTAATTTTTTAAAGATTTTATTTATTTTTTGAGAGAGGGGAAGGGAGGGAGAAAGAGACAGAGAAGAACATCAATGGGTGGTTGCCTTTCCCATGCCCCCTACTGGGGACCTGGCCCACAACTCAGGCATGCACCCTAGATTGGGAATCCAAACAGCGACCTTTTGGTTCGCAGCTGGCACTCAATCCACTGAGTCACACCAGCAAGGACCCTATTTTTTTTTTTTTTTTTTTGAATGCCTGTTACATTTGTCCATATTTTATTATGTCTTCAAGAACTACAGATAACATACTTAACATGGTTGCCTGGGGAAGATTTTGTCCTTTTTGAACTTTCAGAGAGTTGAGGGGTGGAAAGTGGAGCTGAGTGCAAAGCAATGGATCTTACCACTCTGATCTGAAGGAACTGGACTTAGGCATAGCATACTGAAGTCTTTTCATGCCTATTGGTTTGTTTTTGCCAGCTGAGTTGCAAATTATTCCTGAGGTGGACACTTTTTATGTCTTTCGTACTTTTCTATAGCATTTTGGATTATCTCTGCACATAGCAGGTATTCAAATATATGCTTAATCATTAAGGGCATCATCTTAGTGTTGAAAGAGTGTATATTCCAATCATCATGGAAGGCTGGAAATTCTTTTGGCTACTTCGCTGGCTCCTGCTAAGCAAGCTTCAGGAATTCTTTGTCTGTGGCCTGACTTGTGGTCCTGGTACAAACAGCTTGAGTCTGCAGTTATACACTATCAGATGGGCTGAATTTACCTTTGAATCACCAATTTCAGAACTCAGGGGGCATCCCAGGCAGGGCCAAATAACAATTTGGTGTTCTCAATCCTAGAAACACACGAATGAAAGAACATTTTCATTTTGAAATCTATGTCCAACAATACTTTATGGTAAAGTTTCTTGAAGAAACAATAAATACTGTTCCCATTTTGAAAGCAAAGAGACTGCTTGTTGATTTTGACAATGGAGTACTTCTTCAGCTCTAGGCATTTCCTCAGGCAAGTCTTCACTCCAGTTTCTCCCCTGTGAAGCCAGCGACCTTTCTATGACCTGGGTTAATAGGGATTTCAAATGGGATGTGGGAAGGCCATTTTCCTAGGCTGCAGGCCGGGTAGACAAGGAAAGAAAAAAAACTGTAGTATCTACATGGCAATGTGGAGAGGGGCTTGTAAGGTTACGTGTAAATGACATTGAGGAAACATTCTTAATGGATTTTAACAATACTTTTGAGAAGCACAACAAAAAAGTAGACAGAATCATTTATTTCCTTAATGTGAACCCCATATATTTACCTAAAGGTGATTTATAAACTTCATCACTTCACAAAATCCCTTTTGATAGTTTTTTATGCTTGTCACGTCACCAGTTTTCAGATTAAATGTCATAAAACATTAACTTTACAGTTTCTCAGTTGCATATTTTGACTATGTTCTTTAGGAATGTAACCTAAAGAAAAAAAAGTCCTACAAAGCCTCACTCAGTTGAGTAGTACATTAAAAGCTATTAGGGAAGATAATGAATCACTTGTTTTTATCCACCAATAAAAATACCTCAATTGGCAGGCATAATCCATTCATCAAGCAATGGGAGGGTCTGCCTTCCGCACAGCTGGCAGTGTTGTTCTGCAAGGTTCTTAAATCTCCCTTTTGTTATGCAGTAGTGGAGAGGACAATCAAAGGAGTGTCATTTTTACAAGGCATTGGGGCTAGTTTAGCCGATTATGTTTCGCTAATCTAGAACACATTCTTAATGCAAATTAATTCACCATTACCAATTCCAAAAACTGACACCAGGTTTCATTTAGATGGAATTCTTTTTATACCTTGAGACCACCATAGTCTGGACGTAAAAAGGACACCTAAAAGCGTTCAGGTGAATTTCTTGGGGATATTTGGTCGAGTTCAGAAGATGATGGTTTGCAGAGTTCCTAGGGGAAATTTTGGCATTGTGAAGACTAGTGTTTCTCAAAATTAGTATGCATCAGAATGACCTGAAGGGCTTGTTAAAACATAAATTGCTGGACCTCAACTTCAGAGTTTCTGATTTAGAAGGTGAGATAGAAAGATCTGTATTCTAACAAGTCCCCTGGCAATGCTGCCAAGACAGTGATTACCGACAGTCCTACACCCTCTAGAAGTCCCCCCAGCATCTTGGCAGACCTGGTAATGTTCAAGAAAAAGAGCAATGGGGTTAAAGAGGATGGAGAGGAACAGAGATGCTCTGGGTCGACTAGTCAGGCCACACACAGAAATGGAGGAAACTACAAAATCTAAGAGAACTCTTTCTGCGCTACTGGGATTTATCTCTGCTTAGCTCCATTAAAAACTAAAATGGACATTTATACGATGGCAAGTTGTAAGGCACCCGTTGCCAATGTGAACAGTTCTGACTACCCACTGTCATTGTTCAATGTTTCAGACACCCTGGGAGCAAGTGCAAAAAAAACGGGCTCATGATCTAAACAGTATGAGGAAAAGGATTCCAGATAGTAGGTTTCACACAAAGACATTCCTTTCTACTAGAGCAGGTTAGAAGATGCAGTGTAATGCAGCAGCAATTATTTTAGGAGAAAACAAATTCACAAAGGGCCTTTTCATGACTATTTGCAGACCTACGTATCCTTACCAGTATTTACCAGTGCCGCTGAAATGGGGGCTGTTTCATTTGGGAACATTTCTTACTCAGCAAGGAAAGGTAAGAAGCAGTGTGAACAACATGTGGATTTCATAAAAAAGTCCCTTTGTTTAAAACATGTAAACAATTTGTCTCCATCGCCACAGACCCTCAGCAACCAAGGATGATGGTCTCTGTGCCCAGGATGAGGTGCACATATGAACATTTTGGGTGTATTTTCTGGGTACCATTAGTCCAAAGGGAGAACACTGATTTACAGTCAACAGTTTCAACAAGTGACCCTTGGCTGAGAGGCTCTGCTTTTTCAGCTGGCGCTGCTGCTGAAGTTCAGAGGAATGGCTCATCTGTCTCTGTTTCAGGCATCTGGCACATGGAGGGCTGTTTCAGCGTTCTCCCTCCACTAAACGCTTACAGATGACTTCCACATTCTGGAGCATCTGCTGGTTATCTCATTTCTCTCGTTTGGGGTTATTTTCCCCGTTGTGTTTTGAAGACTCCCTCTCCAGCTTTTATTTTGTAACCACACTATAGTTGCTGTCGTCATTTTGGGAGAAATCAACAGATGTGTCCGTTATTACCCCATGAGATAGGCCAAACCTGTGGATAGTCTGAAAACAGAAGTGGTGATTTTTTTTAAAAAGGAAACAAAAAAAATAAATAAATATGTTAAAAGCCCAGCTGCATCACAATTGTAAAATATGTTCAGGAAGTGATTCATGGACTGAAAGTAAACAGTCATCAATAATTTTGGAACTTTTTTTTGAAAGTCCTTATAAACAACACTGTACTCAAAGAAATTCTATACACATGTAGTTGCTATATTTGATGCAAATATGTAATATACTGTTACTCACTGCTTACTATTATGAGTGAATATACTTGTTCTTATCCTTACTGAGGCTCTGCCAGGTAAAGTGCTTTGCTGTATACCTTGTAAAATATTTAATATGAAAACAGGCAAATATCTGGATTCTCCCAGAGGGTATTTTTCTTCATTTTCATAAAAGACAGACACATACAACTCATGATATATTTATTGCAGCTTCTTCATTTGCTTTTTAGAGCACATGATGGTGTTCTGCATATATTAAGGCATTTTTTACTTCTAGTTAATCAGATATACAGAGCACTTACATAAGAATTTGAATAGTAATATATTTATTTAAAAGCAGGGTGACTGTAGCCATTAAAATTGTGATCTTCACTTGATTAATGGCCAATGGAAATTTCTTTGATGAAAACTGTTAATTGGACAACAAGAATGGCTGTTCTAATTGCAATCATTTCCTTCAAAAAGAGAAAGCACAATGCACATGATTAGCTAATAGTCTGATTTTATTAGTTTTTTTGAAATCTTAAAATGCAGGAAGGATGAAAGAAAAACATAGAGAAATACCCATCATAACATACAATATGAAAAACATATTAGTTCCATCACTTTTTGTTTCTTTTTTGTTTTTTTGTTTTTTTAAGAGGAAATTTTTATTGCAGTTTTTCCATTACTATTTATCCCTCTTATATCTGCCCCCCCATCACCACACTGTTCTCCACGTCCATGTGTCCTTTTTTACTTTTTGCTCGATGCCTCTACTCCCTACCGATCCCCCCTCCATTGCTGTCCTCCTGTTCTCTGTCTGTAGGTCTGTCTCTGTTTTGACGGTTAGTTAAGTTTGTTCATTAGATTCCACATATGAGTGAAATCAGATGGTATTTGTCTTTCTCTGACTGGCTTATTTCACTTAGCATAATGTTCTCCAGGTCCATCCATACTGTCACAAAGGGTAACATTTTCTTCTTTTTTATAGCTGAGCTGTATTCCATTGTGTAAATGTCTCATACTTGTTTTACCCACTCATCTATTGATGGACACTTGGGCTGCTTCCATATCTTGGCTATTATAAATAATGCTGCAATGAGCACTGGGGTGCTTATGTTCTTTTGAATTAGTGTTTTGGGTTCTTTTGGATATATTCCCAGAAGTGGGATCGCTGGGTTAAAAGGCAGATCCATTTTTAATTTTTTGAGGTATCTCCATTCTGTTTTCCACAGTGGCCGCACCAATCTGTAGTCCCACTAACAGTGCAAAAAGGTTTCCCCTTTCTTCCACATCCTCTCCAGCACTTGTTGTTTGTTCATTTATTGATGATGGCCACTCTGACTGGTGTGAGGTGATATCTCATTGTGGTTTAGTTTGCATTTCTCTGATAATTAGTGATATTGCAAATGTAGCCCCTCTCTTACAACCACTCCCTGCCAGTCCATTGCTTGCTCTTCCTTCCCAAAGACAACTTCTGTCATGAAGTTGATGTGTTGATTTCCAGTCGATTTCTTATACTTTCATCTATGTATACTACATATTTATTCAAGGCAATATTGTTTACCAACAAGGAAAAAGAACCCAAATACCTAAAAAACACCCCTGCATATACAAAATCCCTTTTACCTACTATTTTATAAAGGATTAGACACATTTTCTATTAGTAAAACCATGGAAAACCATGGAAGTCAGAGCACTATGGTCTGAATGTTTGTATCATTTCAATATTCATATGTTGAAATTATACCCCCAAAGGTGATGGTATTAGGAGATGGGGCCTTTGGGAGGTGATTAGGTCTTGAGGGTGGAACTTCATGAATAGGATTAATGCCCTTATAAAAGGGGCCAGGAAGAGATCCCTACCACTTCCACCTTGTGAAGATACAATAAGAAGTCTGGAACCCATAAGAGGGTCCTCAAGCAGCCACGCTATCACCCTGAACTTGGACTTCTAGCCTCCAGAACTGTAAAAATAAAGTTTTTTGTTCATAAGATACTCAGTCTGTGGTATTTTGTTATAGAAGCCAGAACAGACTAAGACATGCAGCTTCTTTTATTTTTGCAATCTTTAATAGAATGTACATCGGTGGTGACCAGAGGAACATCTGTCTGAAATCTTCCATGTTATTGACCTTTGGGTACAAAAATTAATTTGAGGGTTGGACTGTTGCTTGGACAGAGATCAGAGGCCAAAGATGAAGGCTAGTACATTTAAGTGTGTTTCTAGGGGAATAAAAGCATTGTGTTCTTTGTGAAAATTAGGCAAAATGGATTTCAGCAGCAGCTTGAGAAAACACTTTTGTCATCTTGAAAAAGGGGGTTGTGTTATAATGTTGACATTGACTTCTGCCCAGAGAAATATTGATTTCTGCCCTCTGTTTCAGAAGATGCTACCACAGATCACAATCTCTGGCTATGCATAATAGTGAAATTGAAAGACTGAAGTGAGCCAAGTGTCCTTGTCACATTTCAGGGAAAGTACAGATTGTCTTTTCTTGGTTGCTGTCACATACCATCTAGAGCTTACACCTAGCCTAATGAAACACAGCCCCTGTATATCTAGTTGCTCTGTCTCTCACTCACCACTGTTATTCCCTGAGAATTCTCAAGGATTTGACACTTCTGCTCCATATGATCGATTGCGCTTCAGTTCATCTAGCGGCACTCCTCACACAGACACTATGATTTACCCAGAGCTTTCTCTGACAGGAAGTGCTTGGCCAGTGGACACAGCCTCGCAATACCATGCTTTGCACTGATTCTGCCCTACTTTTAAGCATGGTTTATATAAGTGAGGGCCAAAAATTGCAAGGTTAATAGCAACAGATAAGGAATAAAAAACAAATACCTCATGGGGCCAAAACCATGAACGATGATACAATACAACAGCAAACATACAATGGTCTACCTTGCCATTGTTTGAAAACCAAAGAAAAAAAATAACATGTCTTTATTATCTCATCTATGAGTAAAGCCTATAGTTAAAAGACTTCTTTTCACTACTCATTTATGTTAGCTGTGAAGAATAGTACCTCAAATTTTATCTGTACATGTTTATAAAATCCTATATAACGCTTTCACACTCCAAACAAGAAGAAAATACCTTGTCAATAAGTTAGTTATAGGTACACAGCCAATTTAAATCACAAAAATGATATCATGGGTATTTGATGACAATTCCAGGTCTACAATTTATTTGTATATTATAAGGATGTAGTTATATTTATCAGTTAGAGAGATTAAATAGACCATGTTATTGAATGCAAGGCAAGAAACCTCAAAAAGAGTAGCAAATGGGGGTGAATATAGAGGTATACCTTAAATCTACTTATGAAGAAACTTACCTATTCATTTATATGATTATTTTTCTCTGTGCTGATTCCAACTTGCAAGGCATGCTTTAAAATATTGCAAAAGGTGTGATGCTACTGAGAAAATATTTTTACAAGGCTGTAAAGTTTGTTTTCAGACTGTTTTGGATGGTTCATGACTGAAAACTTCAATATAGCACATTTGGTCTTGAGGTTTTGTTTATGTTCAGCCTTCCTGTGCTTGGCTCAATGAAAGATCATCTTTTATCTGACTTGTATTCTCATTATAGCTGTGTGACATGGTAAATCCAATGCTCACAAACATCTGGAAGTTGAATTTCTTGAAACACTCTTAAATAGAGATACCCTTGTGTTTTCATTTTGTTTTTATTATTAAAGAAAACTGAGTGAGAACCCCAAATTCCAGAACTATAGCTCCTGACGGAACATGCTGCCAGTGTGAACTATTGCCTCCTGGTATTTCAGTGGCTGGGAAGGTCTGATTATGCCATCAGAGTCTTCGCTGTTCTTTGGGATGCCTGGAATTACAATTTAGTTTTAAATACAGACCCTTTAATGCAACATTTTACATGACCAGCCTTATTCCATTCCAAACTAACATATGGCAGAATCTTAGAGATCTTGATTACCTATCAGTGTGGTAATCGGAAGAATTTGGAGATTGAGAGCCAAGAATAAATATTCACCTACTTTGCAGTTTTCCCTAGCCCTAGATTTGGGCTCAGGCATGGAGTGGTTATTATGACTGGCTGTCTCTTCTATCTTCCTCTGAATTGTTGGACTATATTTACTATATTGCATGCAATTTTAGTAACAGCTATTCTAGGGTCATTTCCCTTGTCTTCTATGGAATTTCAATTTCAATGTGATATTTGACTTGTCTCTTGCTAATCTTTAAACAAACCATTGGTCCTGGGGGTGGGGTCGTCTCAACCCTGGATACACATTAGAATCAGTGGAGCTTTGAAAAAAAGCAACTCCAGTTTCCCAGGTGCCCTATGTGATCAGAATTGGTGGGAGGTGGGAGGAAGTGCTTTGTATTTTTACAAAACTCTTTAGCTGATTTTAAACAGACCTAGGTTTGAGAACTCCTGACTAAATGAAGCATTTAGCATTCATTATGTGATTTATATATTTTAATTACTATTCTACCTTCTATATAATATGATTTCATTATATGGTTACATATCTGACTCTCCCACTATTGAAAAATACCCTGGAGGACACTGAACAGAGCTGATTTTATGTTGTATTTTCCCTAGTCTCTGGATCAAAAAAAGTGTCTGAATGAAACAAAAAATTATAATTCTCTCCATACAAGCCTATTTACAAGAAGATTTATGTCAGGGAATAATAATAAATGTTGTTTAAATGAATGAATAGAAGTGAAAAAAAGAAGATCTTCACTTGTGACAGCGTCTGACACAGACTTTGTGGACAATGTCATTAGTACCACTGGGTAATATTCCCACGGTTTGCATGTGTACCCGTTTGCCTCCATAATACCTTCACCACTAGTTTAAAATGTAAGCCTCTTAAACAAATATATCCTGATTATTTTGTTGAATTTACTGCTTTTTGTAATTTCTCAGAATGCCTGACATCAAGGATTATTGAATGCATATTCTTTACTGCCTAAATTGATTAAAATAAATAAATATGATCTGCCCATATTTTTTTAATTTATTTTTTAAATATTTTATTTATTTACTTTTAGAGAGAGGGGAAGGAAGGGAGAAAGAGAGGGAGAGAAACATTGATGTGTGAGAGAAACATCGATCGATCACCTCGCACATGCCCCTAATTGGGGACCTGACCCACAGCCCAGGCGTGTGCCCTGACCAGGAATCAAACCGGGGTGACTTTTGGTTTGTGAGGCAATGCTCAATTCACTGAGCCACAGCAGCCAGGGTAGACGTGTCCATATTTTAAAAAGTTACTTTTTTGATGTACACTCTTTTTATCTGCAGTAATACTCATTCCCTTCCTCAACCTAAATAATCAATGAGCAAATCCCTCCATTCTCCTGACTTGGGTAAAAATTTTTCTACACTCCTAAGGGCCTATCAAGACATCTAGAAATAACATGGAACAGGTACTTAGCACATTTCTTCCTCAATAATTCAAACATTACCAATTCTAATTCCCTACTGAACTTCATTTATCTACTTCAGGTAGGCCGCAAGACCTCTGAAAGGAAGTGGGGTCTGATCGCTCCGATACCACAGGTAACTGGAATTCAAATAGCTGTTGCAGTGAAGAGTAAATGTTATACCTTGTACTTACAGACCTTCCCTCTTTGGGGACCTCAAAGAGCTTTAAAACATGATCTTGTTAATCTTCACGATACCCATTTTAGGAAGTAACATGACATTTTAATGTAAGAAAATCCAGGTGCAGTGTAGAAAATGCCAACTCGCCTAACTGGAGGGAATTTTTGAAAGATTTGAAATCTCTTTTGAGATTTTTTTTTTTATTTGTTTATATGTTTCAGACTTTGTGCTTTGCAATGCTGCGTTTGGTGACTGGCAAGCTTGAAATGTTCCAGATGATATTTCCAACCCGAAGGACAATTTTTCTTTTTAATAGAGACGTTGCTACACATGTATTCTTTTTATTTTCTTCAAATTATCGTATTCAGCTAATTTAACTATAGGCGAAATGTGACCAACCTTTGGGATTTTGAGGAATTAATTTCAGCTTCTTTAACAAGTATCTTTCCAATGTGTGAAACCAGAATATTGTACTGACAATGCAAATAGTCACAATGGATAATTTTTTGCACCCCAAACCATTTTCTTAATTCAATCATTTTATTTTTCTCTTTGTCTTCAGTTTAATCGTATTCAAATCCACGTCAACACTACTACTGCTCTTTTCAAAGTGCTTGAGCATTTTCGGGGTGGCTTTGCACGCCAGATTGTCGCGATAAAGATCCTCACCATGACCTGGCTATAGGCAGTTTTCTTGCCACTGGCAAAGCTACACCCAAATGCATCACTTACCTCAGATGTAGTCACTGTTATGTAAACACAGCGTCATCCTGGATTCATCCATGCAGGCACACAACTGTTCCCTTCAGTGCACGTCCAACTTTTCTTCATCTAGCTAAATTCCAGTCAGTTTACAAGACTCACATCAAGAACCACCTATGCTATAATCAATTAATGTACTACAGTGGTTAAATTTTTTTCTCTCCAATAGACACTGGCTGCTTAAAGAAAGTGACAATATATTATTAATGTTCAAATCTTAATATCTAACTTAGTAACTGACACATAGTAGAGATGTTAAAAATAGGTCTATTAAAAATAATTTCCTTCTTACAATGTATATACTTAAGATTCCAAGAGATCATTAATAATATTCACCACCTAATTTTTATATTAAGAAATTAATACTTAAATTAAAAACTGGGAGAAATATTTAGACTGTCATTCTATCCATGATAGTAAAATTTTCATATGGTAAAAGTTAATGTTAATTAAGCATTATAGACTGTTGAATTTTTCCACATTATAGACCTTCCTCCCTTGAATGCAACTGATATTCATTAATATATACCACATTTTAGACTCTTTATAATGAAAAGATAATGCCTCGGGCCTCAATTAATTACTAAATTCTTTGTAGATTTTCTAGTAAAATCTTGGTCCTTTTCACAGATTATCCTTCAGCCTACCTCCATTCAAAGGTTGGAGGGCTACTTTTCAAATAGGAATCTTCTGTAACATATTTAAAAGGATATCATCCTTCTTCTCCAGTTGGTATAATATCAAATCATGTTCATTTTCCTTTAATTGGGGAAACATCTATAAAACATTCAAGGGTAAGACATAATGCTATGGAGTGCTGCTTGAAAGATTTGATGCTGTCTAATTTTGGTCCAGATGCTGTTTGGGAAATAAGCCATGCCACTGGGATGCAATATACACTGTTTTGGGCCCTTGTAGATTTATTTGTGCTTTGTTATGATGCCTTCAGTTTCCAATAAGAGTCATCTTATAACTGTTGTGTCAAACATGCTATTGTTTTTATCGCCAAAGGATCTCTTGAGGACATTATGCATTATACAGCAGGACTTCCAATGATACTACTTATAAGAACCAGTTGCAGAGCGTGCTAAAATACACACTCCTGTGTGCTGCTTCAGACCAAATGAATCAGAATCTCTGGAAATAGTCTTTGAGAGGAATATTTAGTTATTTTTATTTTGAAATATTTTAGATTCATATACAAGTTTCAAGAATAGAATTTTACTCAACCCTAAAATCTCATACAATGATCCAATCCAGGCAATTGACAATGTTATTATACTATTAACTACAGACCTTAATTTGGGTTTCAGTAGCTTTTATATGCATTTTTGGTGTATCATTTTATGAAAGTTTGTCACATTTATAGATTTATGTAACCACCACAATCAGGATACAGAACACCACACCCCAACCCTACATGGTGTTAGTGCTTATAAACAGACTCTATCTCCAGTCCTAATCCTTGGTGTCCTCTAATCCGTTCTCTATTTCTATAGTTTTGTTATTTCAAGAAAGTTATGTAGGTAGAATCATACAGTATGTAGTCTTCTGTGATTTGCTTTTTTCACTCAGCATAACAGCCTCGAGATCTATGCCAGCTGCTGTGCTTATCAGCACTTTGCTCTTTTCTTTGTTGGACAGTGTTCTACAACAATGCACCATAGTCTATTCATCTGTTAAAGCACACTTGGGTTACTGTCACTTTGGGACTATTGCGAATAAAGCAGTTGTGAATATTTATATGTAGATCTTTGTGCAAACAGAAATTTTTATTTCTCTAAAGTAAATACAGTCCATATTTCAATTTTGTTAACTCACCCTATACTATTCTTTATAATATTTTCCTTCACATTTTACTTTTGAACAATAATTTCTTGACAGTGCCCTGGGCAGTCTCTCAGGTGTCTCTTGTTTCAACAGTGCTTGGACGGAACAGATCCAGGGATGCCCTTTCTTCTAGCCTCCGACCACCCTCCAACGTCTTTTCCAGTCACTATTTTCGGAACCACCTCAGCCACCCTCAGACTCCAAGACCAGCCACTGTTTTTTGACTCTAACTCTTTATTGCCAAATAGCCACAAGCTCCCAAATTCATCAGAATTATTCCACTGAGGTGGAGGCTGTGTCAACCACCTGGTCAACCTGCATCTGCAGGCCTCCTACACCTACCTCTCTCTGGGCTTCTATCTGGACCTGGTAGATGTGACTTTCGAGGGTGTGGGTCACTTCTTCTGTATGTTGGCTGAGAAGTTCCCAGTGTCTCTTAAAGATGCAAAACCAGTGTATTGGCCATGCCTTCTTCCACCACATACAGAAGCCGTCCAAGGTGAGTGGGGTAAAACTCGGGACACCATGGCCTTGGAGAAGAACCTGAACCAGGCCCTTTTGGATCTGCACGCCCTGGGTCTACCTGCACAGACCCTCACCTCTGTGACTTCCTGGAGAACCACTTCCTGGATGAGCAGGTGAAACTCATCAGGAAGATATCAGATGACCTGATTAACTTCCACAGGATGGGCTGGGCGAGTATCTCTTTGAAAGGCTTGCCCTCAAGCATGATCAGGGGCCTTGGAAAGGCCCTTCCGCATCCCCCTGGTGTCTGGCTTTTGCCTGAGCCTCTCCCTGAAACCACTAGACTTCCTTTTAACCGCCTTGGAGTCCTTTCCCATGCATTGAACCAAATGGAAACAGTAATGCTTTTGGGGAAAAAAAAAACAAAAAAACAACTCCTTTGTTCCAGAGTTAACAATTGCTGCCTTCAAGCCCTCTTCTACAGTACCATCCCTTCTGTTTAAACCTAACACTGCTCCACTGCTCTTATCCAAGAACTTCTTTCCCTCATTGTCACATGTTGGGTGTTTTTTTTTTTTGAAATTACATCTCTTTCATTTTTGTTTTATACCCTTTTTACAGTGAACTTCCTAAGAAAAGATTTTTTTTATAGACATTGGGATATTTTATTTTTTTTTTAAATTTCCTACTTAAATTATTTTATATTATTTATTTATTTTAATTTTTCAATTACAGTTTACTTTCAATATTATTTTGTATTGGTCTCAGGTGTACAACATAGTGGTTAGACAATCACATACTTTATATACTGGTTCCTCCCATATTCCCAGTACCCACCTGACACTATACATAGTTATTACAATATTATTGACAATATTCCCTATGATGTACTTTATATCCCTCTGATTATTCTGTAACTGCCAATTTGTACTTCTGCATCCCTTTATCTCTTTCACCTGGTCCCCCAGTTCTCCTCCCCCTGGCATCCCCCAGTTGACTCACTGTGTCTATGAGTCAATTATTAAAAGTGTATTTTACATGTAGAAAATATCTTCATTCTATATTCTGATTTGATTGATTTTTCAGTTAAAATACTGATTGAAAACTATTTTTCCTCCAAATTTTGAATACACTAATCCATTGTCTTTTAACTTCCAGTTTTGTAGTCCAAGCTCAGTGCCATTCTGATTTGTAAGTATTCTGTATGCAACTGCCCTGTGTGCATGTGTGCATGTGTTTGCCTTCTCCTCCCCATTTCTGTGTCATGAATTTCCTAGTGATACATTTTAATTAGGAAGTCTCTGAACTTACAGTGCTAATCCTAAGTGAGCCCTTTCACTCTGGAGTCTATGTTTTAGAAAATGTTCTCATATGCTGATTTTTAGGGAAAAAGTCCTGCTTTGTTTATTCATTTTCTCTTTCAGGACCTCCTCTCCATTGGTATTGAATGTCCTAAATTGGTCCTCTTATTTGCGTATCCTATTTTTCCTTATTTCCATCTATTTAATTCCTTGTTTTGTCTTAAAAGTATTTTTTCCCTGACTGGTGTTGCTCAGTTGGTTGGGTGTCATCCCACAAAGTGAAAGGTCGCTGGCTGGTTCAATTCTTAGTCAGGGCACATGCCTGGGTTGGGGGTTCAGTCCCCGATCAGGGCATGTACAAGAGATAACTGATCGATGTTTCTCTCCCATTCTTCCTCCCTTCCCTTCTTTATAAAAATAAATAAAAGAATATTTTTAAAGGATCTTTGATGTTAGATAGCAATTATAAAATTTTAGGTACGCTATAAAAATTTGAAAGCTCTTTCTTGTCCTCTGATTTTTTTTAAATTGACATAATGTCTTATGTCAGGATATTAATTATAAGGTTCTAAAATATTCTTTTGTTTCTTGATTCCTACATTGCCATGTTCTCTTCTTGATTCTTTTTTAAATTTTGTGTCTTTTCTTATTCTGTCTTGTATATGGAGGTTTTGCTCACATCTCTGATAACCCATGTCTCCCTGTGCATATTTAAGTACAAGGAAACAAATAGCAAACCTAACGTCTCTGTAGTGAAAAATCAACTTTTCTTCACTGAGATAGCTCCAAATAAATGTATCTCTGGTTTTCATTTTTATTTTCAATCTGAACCTGTTCAATTTTTCCAGTGAGTAACACTATTAGTCTCTTGCATCGGGGGAATGTCCGCTGCCAGGGTTCTGGTTCTAGTGGAGTGGGTAGGAAAAAGGTGAGAATCTCATGGTTCAGTTACACTTCCATCACTCACTCCCCTTACTTTTTAAAATTCATTTCGCCCTCTCACCCCCTCCTTGGGCTCTAGGGGGATGGAGGGATGGTGTGGGGAGCATAAGTAGTCCACTAGGGGTAAAGGAAAAAAATAGAAATTCAACCAGTTTTTTATATAGGCGTTAAATGCCTGTTTTCAGCCCTGACCCTTATCCAACCTCAGTATATTTGATTCTTCTAGGCCCTGAGCCTTCTGTGGTTTAAACCACCTTACTCACAGTGGTATTTCTGAAGCATTCTTAATTTGCTGTTAAGTTTCCTGACATCCCTCTGCCCTCTAAAAATTTGTTGAAATTTTTTGCCCAACATGTTTTTCATGGTTTTGTCCACTTAAAAATTATTTACTGTCATTTTAAAGTTGTTTATGGGAGGAGATAAATATCTGCAGTCGATCTGCCATGTTAAACTTGATATATAGCTATGTCATTGGTACCGTGATGCTTTACACTATGGTAATTATATTTACTTGTTGGTTCTGTATTTAAGATGGTTAGAAGAACATTTTCCATTCACTTCTAAGTGTTTTGTTTGCATGATTCCATGTATTACTCAAAACAATTAGCCAGCAAGTAAGATAAAGCCAGGCTCTTAACTTTTACAGTTTGCTGCCTTTTCCTACCTTTAGTTCATATTTCTAACCTGATTTTCACTTTCTTCTTTTTTATTTTCTATTTATTTTCTTCTATAATATTATATGTGTTTTCTGTTAAAAACTATCTCATACCAAATATGACAAAAGATAAAAAAGATAAGCAATGGAAAATAAAGAAATGAAGACAGCTAGATAAATCTTTGGTGCAGGTTGAAAGTGGTTTGAATTAAGACAAAGACTAATGTAGTTTTAACTTCCATTTTGGGTCAATTAGTAATTTTTTGCTCTTCTTCTCTTCTTCCTCCTCCTTTTAACAATTGACATTCTTTATTCTCATGAAGCATGGGGGTTTACTGTTGTGGTTAGGACTGAGAACAGAGGTGAAAAACACACAGGTTTTACTTTTCTGTACTTACACCAAAATCTTGAGGAAGTCCCTGTGTCCATAGTAGTCTGATTCTCTTATATGGAAAATGGAGCTAATTGTACATTAATGATAGTTTAGCTATTCACCAAATTTATAGACTTTATCACTTATTCTAGTCACATATTTGAATACATAAGCACTGTTTTAGGTTGAAAGTTATTCCCTTATCTTGTAAGGATTTTGTTAGTATACTGTTTTTGGTAGTGCCAGTGAGTATCTAAAATATCCCATGTTTAAGAACAAAATATTCCTTCAAATGGAAAATATGAATTATTTTATATGACTATTCTGCTTAAAACCCTCCAAAGCCTCCTCAGGTTACCTAGGATAAAATTGAAACTCTATATAAAAGCCCCAAACCTGCCAAAAATGCACAGTGTATATAAAAAGCAGTCTTCTACCTCATCTGCCTCTATTTCCTTCGTATCTGCATTCCAGCCATGCTGGCCTTCACTCTGCTCCTCAAATTCTCCAAGTTTGTTCTGCTCTAGAATGTTTGCACCAGTTGCTCTCGCTGGAATGACTGGATGAGGAGGAGATGGAACACAGGAATTAAATGATTCCTTATTCTTACTCACTTTACCTTTATTGCTAAAAAATGCTAACCATCACTTGAGCCTTTAGGAGAGGGTCTTGCCTCGATGCTGACAATGGCTGATGGATCCCGGGGTTGTTGCTGAAGACCGGGGTGGCTGTGACAGTTTCTTAATATGATGCACCAATAAAACTTGCTGCACCGATTCACTCTTCCTTTCATGAACAACGTCTCTGTAGCATATGATATTGTTTCATAGCATTTTATTACAGAACTTCTTTCACAATTGGTGTCAATTCTCTCAAATCTGCTGCTGCTTTGCCAACTAAGCTTATGTAATATTCTAAATTCTCTGTTGTCATTTCAACAATCTTTACAGTATGTTCATCAGGAGTAGATTTCATGCCTCCCTCACTAAGCTTAATCATTTCTAGCTGTTGATTTAAAATGAGAGACATGCACCTTCTCCTTTCCCTTGAACACTTCGAGGCCATGCAGGGTTATTAACTGGCCTAATTCCAATATTGTTGTGTCTCGGGGAATACAGAGGCCTGAGGAGGGGGAAAAAGACGAAAGAATCGCTGGTCAGTGGAGCAATCAGAACACACATTTATTGATTACGTTTGCCATCTTAAGTGTTCACGAACCCGAAGCTCTTTAAACTCCCCATCCTGGGTTTTCAGGGAGGCTTCATCACGTAGTCATGAATGGTTAAGTGATTGGCCACTGCTGACTGAACTCAACCTCCATCAGTTCCTTCCAGGACGTCAGGTGGGTTGGACTGAAAGTTCCAACCCTCTAATCACACGGTTGGCGCTCCCAGCAACCAGCCCCCACCTTAAGTGCTTTCCAAAAGTTACCTCATTAACATAGCAAAAGACACCTTTATTGCTCTCATCACTTAGAAAATTCCAAGGGTTTAATGAGACAAAGACCGAGTATATATTTCTCATTAAAAATCACAATGTCACACTTGGGAGCCTGAAACACAAGTTGAAGATAACTGTACGGATGGATGATCTTGATGATTTGGGGTGTGCAGGCCTGTCTAAACTCCAGAGGTGGCTTCCCTCTCTCTGAAGAACTCTGCAGAAAGATATTGCAAAAACCTCTCCCTGGCAATGCAACACATATTCCTTCAAGGAGCTGTCTCATCTACTCCCTTAGCTACCAGTATGATAATGAGAAATAAATGTCAGTCATTCTGAGCCTTATAAGAGAGGACAGAGAGTACATTCCAAGAAAGAGGCAAGAATTAGCTTGCATATTTGATAAGTCACATAGCTCCATAGGACCTGTGAAGAATCTTTGAGATTAGGCTTTAAGGTTGTTTGATTAATGGCCCAGAATACCAGACAGGATAAGCAAAAGTTCATTTGCCTATCAGTACTTTTTCAGGACATGTGATTTAATGATACCTTGCAAGGACTGCAGGGAATGGGACAAACTTACTGTTGGGGAGGCTGTTAAAAGTTTAGGTGGAAATAGCTGAATTTCTCTGGGATATGGTAGAGAAGTGAATAAAGAACCCCAGGGAGGTGAATATGCTGGAGCGGGTATACTGTAGAAGGCCAGAAGACCCACCAGATGATTAAGTCCCATCCCCAAAGCGATGTGGGACGTGTTCGTGAAAGGAGCACCAGTATCATCGAGAAGTTCAAGGCTGGATCTTCTCTGTAGGCAAGGGCTCCTGGCAGGAGAAGGGCTCATAGACCTGGGCTCTTTACTATCCTGGTGGATTATGAAGACCAAAGTAATAGACAGCAGGGGGCCATGCTTACAGCCAGAAATCAGAAGGTCACAATTACTGTAACAACCAGAGAGATCAAGGGCAGGGGCAGTCAAGATTTGCAGAGACGGTTAATTGATAATGGTGTTTAAATAGATGGGCAGCTAACAAGGGTGCTGTTTCATATCTACAACCAGAAGATGGTAAGAATGGAAGAACAGGAGGCTAAAGGCAGTTACTTCAATAAACAGTCCTAATTTCTCATTCAGTTTCTGAACCTGAGCTGCTTTTCAAATACAGAATCCATTAACAGAAAAGGTGTTACGATCCCTAGGAGAGACCTGCAACCCCAGAGCAAGTATATAGTATAATGATTTCCCCTCTTCATCCCCCAAAAGGCCCATGATAACTTAACTTCAGTGCCTTTAAACTGTGGAAAGGGGAATGCCCGAACATTTTGAGAATTACTGCATGCAGAATTTGAGTTCATAACCATGCTAGGAGACTCAAAGCTTATTATGGCTCCCTTGTGAAAGTAGGGAGTAAGTAAAAGGGGCCAAGTAATATTAGCTGGAGTGCTGACTGGAGTCAGGCTTACAGTGGCTAGTAGGTCCAGGGGTGGATTACTTCCCTAATCTGAGTGTAGAGTAGGAATTGATTTTCTTGGCAGTTGAATAACACACTGAATTCTTGACCTGTGGAAGGAGAGCCATGGTGAAGAAGGCCAGCACTAAATAGAAACCTCTGAAACTGTTCTGACCTGCCCCAACCAAGGGCAATGGAGGGGATTAGTGCTCCAATTATAGACCTAAAGTCTATAAGGACTGTGGTCTCTGTTATATAACCATTTAATTTTTCAAGGATTCATCCATTTTCTGCATAGTCCTGACAGTCAAATTAAACAGTATTACTTAACTCAATTTATTATAGACTAACACAAGCTCAACCAAGTAGTTTTCATACAGATGGAACCATACAGTATATGGATTTTGCTTCTTTTACTTAACATACTGTGTACAAGGTTCATTCATATTGTATAAGATATAGGTACTTAATTTCTTTTTATTACAAATGATATTCCATTGTTATAACTATACCACATTTTTTAATCCATTGTTTTTGTTTATCAGTTCTTTAGATGATAGACATTGGGGTTTTTTCTACATTTTAGCTATTATGAATAATGGTACTATGAAAAGTTATATGTATTTTAATTGTGAACATGTTTTCAATTCTCAGTTATTCACTTAGGAGTGGAATTATTGGGTTATATGATAACTCTATATTTAACCTTTTTAATAATGCCAAACTGTTTTCCAAAGTAGCTGAACCATTTTATATTCCAAACCAGCAAGGTATGAGGTCTCTAATTTCACCACATGACTGCCAAAACTTGCTATTATCTATTTTATTATAGTCACACTAGTGTGGGTGAAGTGATATGACATTATGGTTCTGATTTGTATTTCTCTATCAACTAATGATGTTTAGCATTTTTTTCACATTTTTAACAGCCATTTGTGTATCTTTCAAAAGTGTCTAAGTCATCTGCTCATTTTAAAATTTGGTTGTCTTTTTATTTTTGAGTTGTAAAAGTTCTTTATATATTTTATATCCCAGACCCTTACCAGACATATGATTTGTAAATATTTTCTCCCATTTTGTGGCTTGTCTGTTCATTTTCTTGTCAATGTCCTAGAAGTGCAAAAGTTTCTTTTTTTAAATTTTGATAAAGGTTAATTTATTTATTTTTTCTTTTGTTTCCTTTTTATTGAACTTATTAAGGTGACATTGATTAATAAAATTGTACATGTTTCAGGTGTACAATTCTATAATGCATCATCTCTATGTTGTACGGTGGATTCGCCGTTCCCAGACAAATCTCCGTCCATCACCATTTACCTCCCCATACTTTCATCCAGGGCCCCGCAACCCCGACCCCCACCACAGTCACCACACCATTGCCCATGCCTGTGAGTATTTTTTCTTTTTTTCTTTTTGCTCAATTCCTCCACCCTGAACCCAACTCCCCCCACAGCTGTCAGCCTGCTTTCTATCTATGAGTCTGTCTCTCTATTTTTCTTCATTAGATTCCACATATGAATCATATAACATAGTGGAATACTACTCAGCCATAAAAAAGAAAAAAATTCTACCCTTTGAGACAGCGTGGATGACCCTGGAGAACATTATGCTAAGTGAGATAAACCAATCAGAGGAAGACAAGACCAATTTATTTATTTTTCTTTGATTGTTTGTGTTCTACGTATTTTATCTAAGAAATGAATGCTTAATCCAAGGTCATAAAGATATATACCTAGGTTTTCTCCTGCTAGTTCTATAACTTAAGCTCTTACTGTAGGTCTTTGATCCATACTGAATTAATTTTTGTGCATATTGTGAGGTAGGGGGTCTAACTTCTTTTTGTTGGTTTTTTTTTTTTTTTTTTTTTTTTTTTTTTTTTTTTTTGCATGTGGATATTCAGTAACCCAGCCTCATTTCTTGAAAAGAACTATTTTTTTCCATTGAATCATCTTGGCACCCTTATCAATTTACTATGCTTATTACTGAGGAGAGTGTATATTTAGACCTGATCCTATATCCCTCCCTGATTATTGTTGGTCATATTATCAAGGTTTGTTGTTTTACTAAATTTTTTGTTCTGTTAGTAAAATTAGATAGTTTTAAGTCTTAGTTCCTATACTTAAATTGGTTCAAACCACTGACAAAAACTTTCATCCTATCTTCTCCAACTCTGGAATGCTCTATTGTGCATCACATTTTGCTTAGCTTAGTTTTCCCACAGTAGTGTCCCCAGCACCTCCTGGAGGGGCACATGGCTTCAGTTTTCTTTCAGTACATTTAGGTTGTACAATGCCTCTTTGTACCTTTCCATTTGAATGGCAATTTGACCTGGCATATACTATTGTGACAATCACCAACTTTTTAAATAAAGAGCCAAATAGTAAATATTTTCAGCTTTGCAAGATTTATGGTCTCAGTTGCACCTACTCAGCTCTGCCGTTGCAGTTAAAAGCCAGCATAGACAATTTGTAAACAAGGGGATATGGTTGAGTTTCAGTAAAATTTTTCCAATCAAAACAGATGGTGGCCACATATTGTTGAATTGCAGTCTCCTTAGAGCTCTGTGGACATGTTTGTCCAGTAAATATTTATTGAGTACATACTATGTGCTAACTCCTGTAAGTGCTCAGGACACATTGCTGCCTAAGGCAAAATAAAGCTGTTACCTGAATAAACAAATGAAAGAAAGAAAGAAAGAAAAAGAAAGAAAGGGAGGGAGGGAGGGAAGGAAGGAAAGATGGAAGGGAGGAAGGGAGAAAGAAAAAAAAGAAAAAAGATAGAAAGAGAAAGAGAAAGGAAGGAAGGAAGGAAATCAGTGGGGTAGGGGGTGGCGGATAATCTAGAGAAATCAGATGGTGGGAGAGGCAATATTTGACAGCGCGGCCAGCAGATGCTTTGCAGAGGTAATAATGAGAAGGTTTCAACTACGTGAAGATATGGGGAAATATTCTAGCAGTGAGGCAAAGCAAGGTGAAAGTCTCTGTGGTGTGACTGAGAGAAGACAGAAATGCAATGATATTAAACAAATCAATTGAAAGAAAGAGTGTTAAGACTTGCAGTGGGAGAGGTAAGTGTCAGAATTGTAAAACATTTGGATTTCATTCTAAATGCAATGGGAAGCCATTAGAGAGTTTCAAGTATAGGAATTACATTTATCCGATTTACTTTTAAAAAAGATTATTCTGGTTTATTTGGAGAGAAGATTTTTAGCAGGTAAAAATATCAGCAGGAAGTATTTAGAAAGCTATTGCTGTAATTAAGGAAAGAATTAATGGGACAGGGTAGATGGCAGTGTCTTTGGCAAGAATTGTATCAATAAAAGATAACATTTGGAAGTAGAGCCAGTTGACCTCACTGATTGGCTGGATTAAACAGATGAAAAAGAGAGCAGAAGAAATCATGGCTTCTTTGCCTTGAGAAATCTGATAGTGCCTTTTATTGAGATCAGGAAGACAGAGGAAATAACATACTTTAGAGTCAGAGAAAATACATGTACCTCTTTGATAGGCAAAATATATGAATTCATGAAGAAGAAGGCAATGAAATATACAAGTAGTTTAGGGTGTTAGGATGAGGTCCGGAATGGAGATAAAAGTTTGGAGGTCAAAAACTGATATAAATATACAATAAAAATCATAGAAAAGAGAAGAGAGGAACAGACACAGGCAATCCCAGCATTTATGGCAAAGTAAGGTAAGAAGTTGGTGCTTGAGCTCCTTGAGATGGAGAAGGCAGAAAAAAAGGAGGACTAACTAGAAAAAAAGGAGAAGGCATTAGGGTGCTGTATGAGGCAGGCAAGGAAAGTATAGTGTCAACGAAGGTAAGAAAAGTGAGTTTCAAGAAGGAGTAAATAGACAAGTCAAGAAAGAACATGGTAATGGTTTCATATCAGCTCTTTTGAATGAAATTAACTACCAGGTTGTGGCTACATATGGTATCTTCTGATTGCATTGTCTTTCCTAATTAGCAGAGGAAAGGGGGCAAGTTTGGCCAGTGAGATGACGTGGAACTCGGGGAGGCAACAGAATGTTGCTCACATAAAGTGTGGGATATGAAAACTTGAGGAGCCAGCAGAATGGAAACCAGTGCCAGAAACCAGAGTCTGAGAAGCGAGAAGGGGGCATCTGGATGGTTACCAAAGAGCAGATGCCAGAATCAGATATCAAAGCTGAGTTGTGCAGCCAGGAAGGCAGAAACTACAAAGACTAGAGCAAGCACAAGCAAGCTGAGAATTGTTGGGAGGTGTCTGGAACTTCTTCCTAGATCGAGATCTTTTTTTCTTTTTTAATGCAATAGCCAGGTGTAGCTCTAGTGCTGGGTGAGGCTCAGAGGAATAACAAATTCCAGTCTTATAACCCACAGGCTCTCTTCTCCAGTTGGAGTGGGCTGAGACTTCTTGTGGATTGCTGAGTAGAAAGCCTTGACGTGTTTGGTGAGTCCTTGGTGAAAAGTGGCCATTTGGGAAGTAGAAAATGATTCCCCGCAATCAAGGCTGGCTTCATGGTGTGTGTGTGACCTATGCAGTTGCACAGGACCCCATGCTTAGAAGGGCCCATGCTTGGTTCAATGCTCTGCTGTCCTCATCTTGAAACTCTTAATATTTTTTTTCAGCAGCAGCCCCACAGACTTAGTTTGCACTTGGGCCTTGCAAATGTGTAGCCAGTCCTGCCCATAATTACTTTTCTGGCCACCGTATTTTACATTTTCTTCTGACTGTGGGTTAATCTGAGTGGTTACTCTCTCGGCCGGATGTTGTGGTTAATGTACTCCATCTGGCTATAGGCTTATATTTCTAAAGATTAGCAGACAGGTGAATATAAAAGCCAAAGAAGTTGAACCATGCTTTTTTAGTAGGTCCTCTACTGGAACCCATAGTCATAGCTCAGGTGTCTGGAGGGCACCTGGAAGGAGACTTCCGTGGAGAGCAGGGAAATAGTGGCTAGAACAGATGGGTGAAAAGGTGCAGGATGAAGGCGTTTTGCTGTGGGGTGGTCCACCACCATCCAGAGGACAGCAAGTCTTGGAAGAGGTGCTCATCCCTGCCAGAGTTGATTACGGGGATGTCCTGGGCATGAGTAGTGACAGTGATAAGTTTCATTAGCTGTTCTGATTTTATGTCTGTCCTTGGCCAGGCAGCCAAGCATGTGGTGGGTACTATGCTGTAAAGACGGGTGTGGAGGGCAATCTTCCCTCCTCTTTTTTTTGCTTCTTGCTAAAGTAAGCTTTTGCTAAGTGGTTTATGCAGTCTGACCTCTAAATAATTTGAGAGTTGAAGCACTTAAAAAATACTTCCATCTTACTAGATTTATTGGGTGATCACTTTGTAAGTTATATAAATGTCTAATCATTACATTGTACACCTGAAACTAATATAATATTGTATGTCAACTGTAATTTAAAAATTAAAAAAATATTTAAAAACATTCCCATTTTATCCCGCAGGAACTCCGTGTGCCTGCCTCCGCCCCAGGGGTCGAAGCTGCGGTGACAAGACTACTCACCCTGCGACAGGGCCCTGATGTCTCTGGTGGTCAGAAATCCCTGCTTCCTCACGGGGCAGGTGTCAATGATCAGGACGAAGTTCCTGGAGACGCAGGCCCAGGGTGTACTTCCGCCAGCGCAGAGGCCTCCGCTCTGATGCTGGGACACTGATTTCCATCTTTGATGTCCTGCGTGGCATCAGAGTGAACTAAAATCAAGCTGAAGCAGGACACCAGTTGCTAAAATGCTTTGTTTTGGGATATCTATCCAATAAATCCCTTTCCTTTCTAAAGAATCTGTGAATGACCTGGGGAATCAGTGAATCACTCAAGGTGCTCACTTAAGAAAATCCCAGGAGCCACTGGACACCTTCGTTTGGGGCTTCTAACTTCGGAACTGCCAGGTCTCGTCTGAGGATAGCATCCTTCAGGGTCTGCAGGCAGTGCTGATGGCAATGCTTCCAGAACAAGTGCAGCATGCGGGTCCCCTCATGTGATGATGATTTTGTGGCTTTCTCACGAAGAGCGCTGAGGGCCAGGAAAATGTGGATGACCTTTGATGGACAGGCATCATGCCCCCAGAGTCCACCTTCATGAGGGAAGTTGCTCACGGCACAGGTTGTTCTGAAGGTAGGCCCTGTCGACAGAGGCCTTAGTTTATCGTGGGAGATGTTCTATGGAGTCACCGGGGGCTTTTCCTTTCTCCTAAAGACTAAGGATGGTGTGCTGTGGGATTGGGGACAAGAACCTGCTAGAGTCTGTTGAGCATCAAACCACAGGGTTTTCTTCATTTCACACAGTGGGGTTTGTGCTGGGCACCATCCCTTAAAGTGCCTGCCCTGGCACAGAACAGGCACAGCAGCCCCGCCTGCCAATGAGCCCCTCCGTGGTGTCAGCTAGCAGGAGGCGCAGGCTGCCAGCAGCCCTTTACATGTCTGTATGTTGAGCTTCTAGATTCTTTTTGCCCACTGAACCCTGAGTGCTCACTTAACTGGGGTCTGTCAGAGCTAAACCGCTGGACTTGGTTAAGAGCTGACCCTGCCCTCTGCCGACCATCCTCACTCCCTGACTGTGAGCCACACCCCTGAGGCTGTCACACACTTTCAATTTTGGAAACTTTGTGAGGTTCTTGTGGAGAACTCGCCTTTTTTGTAAGAAGAGGATCTGTCCACCATTCATTTTCTAGGAACAAGAGCATCTCTAAATGTCATGCTAAAATTTCTTTGTCTCTGAATAAAGTAATTAATCCCACAGTGGCTAGAAAAATATCCCAAGTTTTGTCTCATAAATTAGCCTGATTATTTGAGACTTCTTTTGGAGTGCTTTCAGGGGAGACATACATATTTTGTAAAATAAGTATTTTCACATTCCAACTCTCTCTAACCTTGTTTGAAATGTCATCTCTCTGTCAACTCATCATGCGATCGATGGGTAGCTCAGGGGAGGACTGGAGCGCATGACGTGGACCATGGGAGACATGGATATGTTTGTACACCTTACCTTATACCTGTTTGCAGAGATGGGTGAAAAGCCCTAATTCTTTCAGCGGTGGAGCCACTGTACAATCTCGGAATCCATGGATTTCCATGGATCCAGCCGTGACTGCGCTCCCTGGGCTCTGCCCACTGGCGATTGCTGCCAGGGCCTCTCCCGCTTTCATCCCTGGATGGAGGAGCTGTGCCACAGCTTTCCTCCCAGCCCCACCTTGAGGAGGAATCTCCTCCCAGTCCAGGCCTTGAATCATATAGAAGTGCTATCTCCCTCTGTATTTGGAGAATGGACTATGTGTTTCTTGAAAAAGCTTCAAGATGTGTAATCCATCATGAAATACTTTTGAAAATGCTTAGAGACCTCTCACTATTCCATTTAGAAATATATTTGTTTCTTATCACAGCTGTAACAGATTACTGTAAATTTCAGAATCAATTTCACTGGAGGTGTCAGCAGGACTGGTTTCTTCTAGAGAGTTCATGAGAGAATCTATTTACTGCACTTGACTTTCCCAGCTCCTAGAGGCTGCCTTTTATTCCTTGGTTTGTGGCCACTATCCACTGTCTTCAAAGCTAGCAATGTGGCATTGTCTTTTTTTTTTGGGGGGGGGGCTCCTGTCATCAAATCACTGCCAGTCTCACTCTGACAGCTCCTTTCTGTCCCTTACAAGGACCCTGTGGTTACATTGGGTTTATTCAGATAATCCAGAATAATTTTCCCATCTCAACATCCTTAATTTTATCATATCTGCAAAGTCAATTTTGCCATATAAAATAACAGTCATAGGTTCCACGGGTTAGGATGTTAAATCTTTGGTGAGAGGCACTATTTAGGCACCACAAGAAAGCATAAGTATTGAAACATGGAACATGAAGTTAGTGGCCTTGTTCGTGGTATGGCTTTATTCAAAATCTTTCACAAATCATTTCAGGGAAAGTCCTAATTTCTGGCAAAAATATTTTGTGAAAACATTTTAAATCTACCCTACTTTAATATTGCTAAGCTAATAAGCAGTTTATAGTTTAATCACAGGCTGTTTTGAAAACGTGATTTTAAACAGCCAATTACTTTGGATTATTTGGTATTTTATTGTTCAGTGTTATGGCAATAAATTAATTTAATAGTCACATAGTTGTAATGTGCCATTTCTTAAGAGTTCTACTTTAGCACAACACTCACCAGAACTTCCTAATAAACACTATTAAATGACTATCCTGAAATATTGTCAAGTTATAACGGAGAAGTCACATATACACGCAATCCATATAACAAGGTACAAGAGTCCTGAGAACTTCTCCTTCTCTTTCTTTCTCTCTGTGTTTTTTTCCTCTCTCTCTGTCTGCTGCTGTCTGCTTCTGCCTAGCTGTATCTCCCTTTATCTCTCTCTGTTTCTTGGAGTCTTCACTCTGAGGGAGTCCAGTTGCCTTATTGTTAGAAACTGTGGAAATACCCCTTTGATGAGGAAACGATGTCTTCAGCCAAGAGTCAGCAAGGACCTGAGGCCTGCCGACAGCCATGGGAGTGAGTTTGTAAGGGAATTCTCCTCCAGTTGACCTTGAGAGTAGTGCAGCCCTGGCAACACCTTGGCTGCAGTCTCATAAAAGGCTTTGAAACAAACCCACCTAAGCTGCTCTTAGATTCCCAATTCATAGAAACTATGAGATGATAAATGGCTGTTGTTTTTAGTCACTAATTTTGGGTAGGGGTAGTTTGTTACTCAGCAGCAGATAGCTAATACACCAGCCTTATGAAACTTACATGCTCATAAGAAACAAAAACGAAAACAAAAAAACCCTAGTGCCTGACTCAAGGCTGTGCTTGCAAGTAAGTCTCCGATGTTGAGTACTTGGATTCATGGAGTTCAGTAAAAGAAGCAGTTGAGGAAGGGAAGCTCTGAATATAAAGCAAAGCTCTATTTTCTCTAAGAGTTTAAAAAGTCTGAGTATGCCCATGACAGAAATAAGGCGAACATGCTCAGAATATACTTGTGTGGAAACTCAACAGCATCTTGGAAATGAACTTGGCCTGAGGACTCCTGTCAGAAAAGGAGTGAACAAAGCTTGCTGCTTCACTTACTGCTTGGCTTGGTAAAACAGGAATGTGGAGACAAGTTTTGCCAAAATTCCTGGGAGATAATATAGTGACCACAAAGCAGCACTGCCTCAAGGTGTGCTCCCAGGGTGCAGTTCTGCCATCGGGGAGAGGAGCGTCCCCAGGCAACTGGAGCATCATCTAAAGTACCTTCCTCTCTAGTAGGTATCAGTGTAAGATGCCATTGCCTTCCCTGCCAGTGGGCGGGGCATAGAAGGGGCTTCACAGAGGTAAGCCATAGGGCCACTGCAGATGTCCTGGCCAGGGCAGGAAATGGGGAGCTGGCAGAGGCAATACGATAGCTGAGATGTCTGTGTTCATGAGCACCTAGGAGAAGGAATTCGAGAAATTCTACTGTCATGAAAGGAAGCCAAAGTAGAGAAATGATATGTTGCCATTGCGACTTGTTAAGAAAAATATCCTTAGGTTGGCGTGGCCTATAAAACAGGGATTATATTCTTAGGGCTGTTCTTGGTAATTAGTAATGCCAGTGCAGCATCTGTTTTTAGCATGGATTAATTACTATCCAAAGATTAGAACTAACTGCCTTGTGGTTAGTGGCAGGACGGTGGAGAGAATACTGTGCAATGTCAGAGATTGTCCCATCAAGCACCAACCCTAGGACATGCTACTAGAAAACTGATCTGAATAATGTGAAAACACTGTCGCTGCTGATAGGCAAGGCTGTTCCGTCTCTGGGAGAAAAGCAATGGTCTTCTCGGAGAGGTCAGGGAAGCCCTGCCCACCTTCGAGGAAGCCTTTTTACCCTGGTTGGAGCTTTCCTCTCTGTGAAAGGAGGCCAGAGCAGGGAAGGAAAGAGGAGGGTGTGGCAGCAGCCAGCAGGGGCTGTAGAATAGCATCTGCTCTCTCAGGACGGAGAATGATTACAATTGTGTGGGGCTGCCTGAAGATATGTAAATAAGGATTTTAAACAATGGAAAGTCACGTGACTGTAGGATTTAATTTCTTAAGATATATAGAATGCAGGAACGTTTTGCAAATGTCGTAGGGAACGAACCTTTCACGGCAGTAACAGAAACAGGAGGTGAGGCGGGGCTCACTGTAAGCAAATGGATGCCCTAGTGAAATGTCTTAATGGTGGCTTAGATTTCAGGGAAAAAAAAGTACAGCACCCTCGGTTCCCGTAATTAATACAATAGCCAAGGAAAAGGAATAGGATGTCACTTTCAGCACTAAAAGGGACAAGGGACAACATTTAAGGGGTCAGAGGAAGCACATATCCTTAGAACACCTAGAAGTAAATTTGAGGGAGTTGATCATCAATTCCTTTGCTAATATTGCATGTAATAAATATATGGAACCGTTAATGGGGACTATCAATTTTTTTTAACTCTTTCATTCATACCATTTTCCCATGTGATATGGGACAACAGGTAAAGCCAAATCTTAGAAGTCCAGCTCTCCTTGGTGAGTCATATCGAGTCTTGCTTTACTGGCCCTTTAAAGATAAGGCTTAGTAAATAATGGTTTGATTTCCTGGCCCTTAAACTTTTTGGGTAGTAGGGTGGTGCCTCTTAAAGTTTCGACTGGGGCTCCCTGCATTTCAATCACCTCAGGAGTATTTTGAAAAAACATATGTATTCTGATCTAGTAGTTTGGAGTGGGACCCAGGCTCCAAATGTTAACCAGCATACCCCTTCTCAAAGTGATGCTGTGAACACACTTGGAAAAATAATTCTAAGTTCTTTTTTGACTGATGAATTCTGAGGAAAGGTGGTGGAATGAAGACGAGGACTTTCTCTCCCTCCATTATTTATTTTGGAAAAGAAAATGCAGAGCAGAGAATGTGGCCAGGAACCCTAGCAGTTGCCTTTGAAACAGATTCACAGGCAGAACCCGATTGTTAATGTTCTAGAACCTGTGATAAACACAAGGGGGTGAGCTAAGATTAACCCCTCCAATTATCAGTGCCCTGGAAATCCAAAAGTGAAATTTGACTCTGGGAATAGAGAAGGGTATAGCTAGCCGATGAAGTAGCCTGGAAAATCAGCTCCAGGCTTGATTTCAGCTCACTATGAATCCCCAGACAATGAAAGAGAATTTTCTAGAATGCCAAAAAGCTTTGTTAAAGAAGAGCCAGCATCAATAATGCCTATGATAATAATAAGAGCTAATGTTCTTAAGCACTTACTTGTCAAGCACCTAAATAGTCTCACATAATTCTTACAATAACTGTATGATATTAGATGAGGAAAATTAGACTTAGTAACTTGACCACATTTATTTAACTACTATGTGGGCAAACTGAGCTCTTAATCTCAGTTAGTCTGACTTCAAACCCTATGGACTACATCATTAGTTCCTCTGCCTCCCTAAATGGTATTGTGAGGGAATAGAGAAGGCTATTGCACAAATAATTAATTTTTCACAAAGAGGTTGACAGAGACAGTCTGAATCAAGACTAATTACAACACTTCTGTCATCAGAACTTTTGGAAAGTTTTTACACAGGTGGTTTCAGGTATTTATTGTATGAATCTCATCATCCGTCAGGATCAAGCCTAGGAAAAGGCTCAGTTTATTCTTGTAAAAAGACAGCCCATTTCTGGGAATAGAGACATTTTAAGGACATTATAAGAAGTGTAGCTGCAATCCTAGTTGAGCCTCAATTGAACACACTTTAGGATGCTTGTTATAGAGTTCTACTGAAGGCAGACTTTTATGAGAAAGCAACCCCCCCGGGAAATAACTATTACAAGGAACAGGCAACCTGGCACTGATCCGTGCCCAATAATATCACTGGTATTGAAGAAGACTCGTTTTTAATATAGAACGGTGTCTATCACTCGGCTCCTCCTTCAGCCCCAGAGGTCTCAGGTTGAATGCAAGGAAGAACCAGGTGACATTTGAAAGAGCAATTTCATTATAAGGTCTGAAGTCGCTGGGAGCTCTGTTCCCGGTGGAGAGTGACACAGAGACTTCCTGGGGATTCTCCACTGCCTGTGCAGAGAACAGACACACCCCACTGCTGTCACCCTGAAGGTAGCCAGCACAGAAGTGGCCTCTTCAATGTCTGCAGCATTGGATACCACACCGTGACTGGCACAGCAGAGGAGTTTTAGCCCCGCAGGACACCCTCGTGGTGCATATTCAGTCCCCGTGATCAGGATTTGTGCCAGGCCTGGAAGAAAACGGCCTTCGTGGGGTTTGATAAGCCTGAAGCCTGGGTAGCAGATTTCACCACTGAGAGCCAGGAACAGAACAAAAGATGGGAAAATTGCAATAACTGCATGGTATTTGAAAGGACTCTGTGCTTGAAGCCGAGTGAGATACTTTGAGAAAATATTAGGGGAGATTTTAAGGGACTCTAGGGATTCCAAATAGTGGATAGAGGCAGAGCCCTAAAGAGGCTGTTTATGACAATTAATACTGTGATATTCAGCCTCCCAGATGCCTCCTAATACGTCTTGGCCCTTGATATTCATGGCCTTGTTCTGAGCCTCTACACTAAATCAGTGCTGATCCATATCACCAGTGGAATACCACGGAAGCAGTTGTATGTGACTTCTAAGCTAGGTTATAAAAAGCATTGCGGTTTCTTGAATTGTTGCTGCAGGGGAAGCCAGTCTCCATGTCCTGAGGACATTCAAGCAACTCTGTGGAGAGGTCCGTGGAGAGGGTAACTGAGGCCTCCCATCAAAAGCCAGAATTTGCCAGCTGTGTGAGCGAGCCAGAGCCACTCACACAACCCCCTCCCATATTCCTAACCCACAGAAACAGAGAGAAATCGTAATGTTTATTGTTATTTTAAGTCCCTAAATTATAGAGTGATATGCTATACAAAAAATACAGCTAATGTAAATACATATGATCTCCATTCTTACTCCTGGGCTAGAAAGTCATGGAGAGAGAGTTTAAGTGGCTGTAAGTAAAGGGTAGGATTTGACAGGTGCTGAGGCAATGGGAAACCTTTTCTGAAAGAGGGATGGCCATCAACAAAGGCAGAGAGGCAGACCCATCTGCGTTCAAAGGGACAGGTTTGTCTACAGTGTAAGAGGAGAACTGAGGAATTAGGAGAGAGAGATAGACAAGGTCCAGGTTAGGGAGGTCTAAAGACCAATTTTAGGTCAGTTTTAGGACCTTGGATATGAACTTTAACACACTGGAAATTTGAGGCAAAAGAGTAATAGAATAAATAATTGATTTTCCAGAATATTATTTCATTTAGTGATTGGGGTTTGAATGAAGTACAGGCACACCTCAGAGATATTGTGGGTTCGGTTCCAGACTGCCACAATAAAATGAGTATTGCGAGAAAGCAAGTCATAATCTTTATGCTGGTGGAGGGTTTTGCTTCAATTGAAAAAAATGCAACATCTGTGAGTGCAGTAAGATGAAGTCTGCCTGTAGAGGCAAGGAGACATTGAAATGAATATAATTATTTGAATAATTTAATAATCATACATAGTAAATCTGAATAAACTAATAAACAGATATATTTAGAAAAACTGGACTCATCATTTCAAATATGACTTTATAAGAAGAGGGCAATATTAAAAAAGACTTTCAAATTCTTTATTTAGATTTTCAGTCATTCATTAACAAAATATTGATTGAGTATGAGGGGGAACCAAAAAACCCTAGAATTATCTTCTGGAGGGTGGGCCCCTTGTAGTACAGGGTTCCCTCGCTAGGTGAATGTTTTAGGAGCCCCTCCGTATCAGTGTAGCAGATGGCATTGCTGTGAGAGGCCGCATTCAGCTTCAGTGAATTTGTTTTTTAAGACTCTTTCAACACGTTTGCCCATTTCATGATGGGCTATTTATGAGCGCACCTGCCCACACCCGCTGAGTGTTCAGCAGCGTTTGACAAAAATGGTATGACTCCCATGCCCCACCCTATTCACCGATCTCATCCTGAGCAACTTTCTTTGCTTCCTCAATGAAAAAAGTCCACAAAGGGAGACATTCTGCTGATGTGGAAAAGGTGACACAAAAAACAGTAGAAGACTAAAAGGCATCAAAATTGACAAGTTCAAAAACTGTTTGGAGCAGTGGAAAAAACATCTCGATAAGTGGTCAAATGGAGAGCATTTTAAAGGTGACTGAAGTGTAACATATAAGAATAAATACACAATGTTTAATAAATGAATTCTATTTTGGGGAGGTCCTCCCTCGTATTTACCATAGAAATAGGCACAAATACATTGATGTTTAATTCCGCAAACATAACCACAATAAATTTTTTTCTACACAATGTTGCTTACATCGGGGCAAGTATTAAATGAAATAGCTGAAATTATTTATTGTCCTTTGAATTTATAAGTACAAATTTTAAGAAAATAAAGAACATTATTCCTCCTTTATAATGTCTATCTTTCAGTGATTTTGTTGTTTGTTCGTTAGTTCCTGCTTTGAAAGTGCAAGTAGATGTTGTCTATGGAGGAATTTCACTTTTGCCAGCAGATAGGCACAGAATTAAATTATAGGCCTGGCCAGACAACCCTGTTTACTGGGATTGGGGAATGAGGGATTAGTTACTAGCTTTATCTTTATTCAATGGCACCTCATGGTCTCCCTTCTTATTTCTGTTTTCACCTCACTGTTTATCTCAAGAACTCATCTCTGTGGGGGATAAAACTCAATATTTGTGCCTGCAACTAAAGTTGCCTGATTCTACAGTTATGAATCAAAGCTAATATACCTACCACACACAAAAAAACCATGAAATACCTGTACCAACTTTCATTTGCATGCACACCATTCATCTTTATTGCCATAAATCTTATAGTTTCAGTAAAGTGTGAAGTATCTATTTTGGAATTGTAAGGATATATCTAAGGACTGTTCAAGTTTAATTGTCATCATTATTCTAATGTTTATGGCATTAAAAAACCCCCTAAAGACTGTGAAATCAATTTAAACCTTTTAAAAACTGAAATAAAAGTATTAAATAGAAAATAACCCAAATGTATGTCACAAGGGTAAACTCTATTTTATAAAGCTTAATTCCAGTTTTATATGTTTGTGTCACAATATAAAATTACCCCTTCTCATCAATCTAAAAATTTTGAACACTACTGCTACTTATGAATACAAATTCCAAAGTTTAAGAAGCTTTCCCAGTATAGTAATATTTTGCTGGATAATTTGTGTTCCTCTAAATCAGAACTAGTATTCATTGGAAATGGAAATAAACATTATATAAGTGGTTACAGAACACTGTTTCACAGTACTAAGTTGTCTTTCTTCTCAGTTAAACACTTTTTTGAGGGGTGGGAAAGGGGATGGAGCTTATCAATTATTTACACATTGACATTATCAATGTTCAGCTGCTATTATGCATTTGAGGTGTGACTATCCAAAAATCAATTCTCCTTTGGTAGACTGTGAGGAAGGTCATTACGTGCTTCCCAGGGAATAAGCACTGCTAGATTTCAGCTTCCCGGGCTGTGAGACCCTTGAAGATGACAGCCGACTTCTTTACCGCTCTTCCACACGGAGTCCAGCAAATGTGCTTCTCAGTCATGTGTTCTGAATGACTACATAAAGTCACTGCATATGTTTTTCCTTGATCTTCTGTCTTTGCATTTGGAATTCTAAAGCTAACAAGTTTGCCTAATAAATTTTCACATGGATCAACCTGGGAAAAAATCACAAAGATTTTTTCTCCCTCCATTATTTATCTGGTGTGATAACACTAAAGGTTGTTGGGGTCCTTCAATCAACGAACTTCTTTGTGCATATTTACTAGGCTATTCAATGTATATCTTAGACAGATATTGATATTTCTTCATTTGAAGGCAAAATGACATGTTCCACACAAACAGGAGCAGATACATCAAGCTTTACATGGTTATGTTTGAACCCTACAAGGAGGTCGCTTTGGTGGAAAGCAGCTTAGTGCACGGCGGTGGAGTATGCTGGAACTCAGGGCAGGGACCAGTTCCGGGCTTGCTACCCTTTAGCTGCGTGACTTTAGATAACTGTCTTCATTTCTTTTAACCTCAATATTTTCAGCCAGGAAATAAAGAACTGCATCCTACAAACCCTGATGTTGCCCATGAGCTCTCCAATTCCACAAATCTATCATGCTATAACCAGAAAGTTAAGTTAACTGGAGAGTTGAATTTGATAATTCTGGTAACAACATCTAATATGTACTAAAGAAAAAGACAAGATGGAGAATTTGATTTATCCATTCATCAAAAATATATTGAGCCTTTACTATGTCCATGGTGCTGAGCTAGGTGCTGTGTGTGTGGGGGGGGTGTTTTGAGTGGGGTAGGAATCTTAGCAGGAGGCTCAGAATCCATTGAGGGGGACTGGGTGTGTGCATGAGTAACCCTCAGTGAAAATGGCTCTCACATTTTTAGGAAATTAACTAGGGAATTGAGCCATAATTCATTTTATCTTTTAGGACAGCACTTGATGTTCTGAGATCTCAATCTAAAGTTACTTCAGAGTGAAATAATTTTACTGCATATCAGAACATCACAATTTGTAGTCAAAAGTCTTGCCAAATTCATAAGAATGTTTGGGTGTACCTGTTTAAAAAAAAAACAACCTGTGATTTGGCCAGAAAACTCTACTCTCTGGATCTGCCTTTCCTGAAAACAAATAAACCAGTTATATCCCTGGCCGATCATAATGATAATTTACAAAACAGGTGATAGGGTTGAACACAGAGATTAGAGAAAGGTGTTAATCAAATTCACAGGAGGAAAGGAAGGCATTCTTGTACAAGAAGGAAGCAAGGAAATAGATGGTTAGTGTCTGGACTGGCTGGGTTCTATTAGGCAATTTTTTAAAACTTTGATTAATAATACTACCAGGCAACATTTTCTAATCCCACAGAGCATATTAGAAATCCATATCTTCACACAGGCTCCTCCCACTTAGGTTGCAAACTGTTTGCAGTGCCCTAGTTCCAGCCAGGCATGTAAATACATTTTCTTAGTTCAAGTTTTAATTTTTCTTAAGTGTTCAGAAACAGATAAAAAGAAACTTCTAAATACAACTGTTCTTGATTCAGTATACCACAGCACTAAGCAGACTGGTCACAGAAGTAAACAGAAGATCCTCTTGAAAACTGGTGGATATTTATTGAACAGTTCGTATACCAAGGCAGAGGAGTACAGAAGGAGGTACATGAATGTAGATTTTCTTCTTTAGGCTTAGGTGGGGCACTGAAGGCTTCCCCCGCCCCAGGAAGAAAATGACATGACTAGATTCATATTTTAGAAAGGCAATCTAAGAGATGAGAAGAATGGGGAAATGATATTAAAATATGTGAACTTTAATAATCCACGTGAAAGTCCATCAAGATCTGTGCAAAGACAAAGAGAGTGGGAATTAGTCGTCAGGATTTGGTTACTGGTTGACTATGTGAAGTGAGAGATAAGCCAACCTCAAATGCTAACCTGTTTGTGTACTGGGAGAATGGCGGTGTCAGTGCCCAAATTTTGTTCTCAGAGGAGAAAGTAGAGATATAAGCTTATTATATTCTAATCTTTTTAGCTTTGAACATTTTAAACCTACAGAAAGTTTGCAAGGATAGTATAATAAATACCCATAAACTACCCTTGACTAGGTTCACCAATTATTGACATTTTGCCCATGTGATACCTCTCTCCTCTCTCTCTCACTCTCTCTCTCCTCTCCCTCTTAGATACATTGCCCCGCAATAATCTGGCATATATCTCCTCATAACCAGCCCATTCTCCTACATATCCAAAATACAATGACCACTTTCAAAATTTTTTAAATTATTATGGTATTATCTAATAAACAATCTATATACATTTTCCCAATATTTGTAATAATGTCTTTTACAGCTTTTGTTTTGCTGGAAGGAAATCTATATTGGGATTCTGGTATAGAGCTGAGGCACAATTTATTGCTATAAGTATAGACTTGAGAGTCACTCACTAGCATGGCAGTGATATCACTAATAGGTAAGATCACTCTGGAAAGAGAGAGTAAAAAGTGACGCTAATCAAGAATAGAACCTTTAAGATGATTTCATATTAACTTTGTTGTTATTGCTTTAAATTTGTATTGAATTTATTGAGGTAACATTGCTTACTAAAATTACACAGATTTCAAGTGTAAATTCTATAATACATCATCTGCGTACTGCGTTGTGTGTTCTCCACCCAGTGTCAAGTCTCCTTCTGTCACCATTCACCCTGCGTTACCCTCCCCCGCCTCCCTGTCCTCTTTTCTGCTTGTAATCACCATACTGTTGCCTCTGCCTATGAGGTTTTTTTTTTTTTTACTTAATCCCTTCACCTTTTTCACCCAGCCTGCCCAAACCCCTCCCCTTTGACAGCTGTTGGTCTGTTCTCAGTATCTATGAGCCTTTTTCAATTTTGTTTGTTTGTTTATTTTGCTCATTAAATTCCACATAGAAGGAAAATCATATGGTACTTCTCTTTCCCTGACTGGCTTATTGCAGTTAGCACAACACTCTCCAGTTCCATCCATGCTATCACAAAGAGTAAGATTTTCTTCTTTCTTTACAGCTGAGTGTTATTCCATCGTGTGAATGTACCACAGCTTTTTTTATTAGATACATACTGATGGGCACTCAGGTTGCTTCCAACTCTTGGCTACTACAATAATGCTGCAATGAACACAGGGGTGCACGTATTCTTTTGAATTAGTGGTTCAGGTTTCTTTGGGTATACTACCAGAGGTGAAATCATTGGGTCATAAGGCAGTTCCGTTTTTAATTTTTTTTAAAGATTTTATGTATTTATTTTTAGAGAGAGGGGAAGGGAGGGAGACAGAGAGGGAGAGAAACAGCAATGTATGGTTGCCTCTCACATGGCCCTCACTGGGGACCTGGCCTGCAACCCAGGCATGTGCCCTAACTGGGAATCGAACCGGGACCCTCTGGTTCCCAGCCCGCACTCAATCCACTGAGCTACACCAGCCAGGGCCCGTTTTTAATTTTCATATTAGCTTTTTTATTTTCAAAATTATTGTGTAATCCGTATTTTCTGTATTTTAATCAAGGAAACTTATATGAGTTGCTTATAACGAGCTATGAAGTTATTAAAAGGTGAAACTAGGACTTGGTTTTCTGACTCCTAAACATGTGGTCCTTCTACTATATCACAATTACAGCCCATGCATGGATAGTGTCGGTTCTGGAAGACACTTTAAAATAGCTGATTGGCTTTCCAAAGGTGGTTGTAACAGTAATTCTTACCCACGGATTTTTCTGCCATGTGACTTGCCACTCCCCCTTGAGGGTGGAGTCTATATATTGCCAAATCAAGTTGTGTTAAGATTTGAAAGGCATACTTTCCTTTTTACAGAAAATACATAATATAATTAATGAGCTAATAAATAAGTACATGTTAACTTACATATTCACTTTATTCCAAGAAAGATTTAAGACAGCTAGAGATAGTTTATGCCATTCCTGCTTGGAGCCCTCAGAAAGTACACTTAGATGACTGAGCCTATTTTCCCATCCAAGGGCATGCTTTTTTCCATGTAATCCTTTTTTTACTTTTTCAGCTGCTCCCTTTCAGAAACGTCTTCTTTCAAGAGGTATTATACCTGCCATCTTGGATACAAAGTGGCTAACACTGCTAATTTCATGAGTGGACTCAAAAGTGCATATCAGACCATGAGTATAGTAATGTTGGTAGGTTCACGTTTTGTAGGCTTATGTAAAGAGTGATAGAATATGCTTTCAGAATAAACAGTAAGTGATAGGCAGAAAAAGAGTACTTTTGGCTTGGTATATCTGAGAAGTGATGGGTAGACCTTCCCAGAATGTGTGTAGAAGAGAGGTGGTTGAAAGCAACCCCTCTCTGTAACTTATTGATTGCATCTGGCTTTGTGATCTATTCTCTACCTGATATAAAGCACTATGGTCTGAACTGGAATGAACAGTTTCATTCAGTCTACAACTAGTAATATATTTTTCCTTTAATTTTATTTTGTTAGTTTGTGACTACAGGTGTTCAAAAATCCTGGTAATAACTTGAAGAATTTTTTAAAAAACCTCAATAATGGGATTCTACTCGTTTATTAAACAGACTAGCTCTTTATGCCCATTTTTATTTTTTAGAAAATTACATCTGTGTCTAGTGAGAATTTCAAACATTGCCAAGGGAAATATATCAAAGCAAGCACCTATTTCTTATCTCTAGTCCTTTAGTTTCCTCTCCAAAGTCAACCGTTTACAAATTCTTGTGTATACATATCCAGGGATATTCAAGTCTTGTCATGCATGTTATACATATCTATACCTCTTTTTTTTTTTTTTTTGGCCTATTTAGTAGCATATGATTCTTCTGTGTGCTTTGTTTTTTTACAATCATTTTTTTAAAATAATGTTTGGCCTATATCAGTACAAGTTTATAATTCATGTAACAGTTTTATGGTATTCCATTATACACCTGTGTTACCGTAGATAGTTGGCTAATTATTAATAAATAAGGAAGCAAAGGGAACTAGACATTGTTGAGCATAATCAACCAGGAAGCATAAGCCTGTTTGCTTAGCTGGTAAGCTACAGGTTCACACACTCCAGGGGATCAGAGCATTGTCCTGCCAGGATTAACATCCCTCCTTTCCCCCTCCAGACTGGGTTGCTGGGGAGAGCAGGGGGAGGTAAGCACACGTGCAATGGAAGTCAAAATGGTGCAGGGAGAGATGCTTGAACATAGAGGCCTTTCAGTCTAACTAGAGTGAACCCATCAGAAGGCCGAGAAAGCTTGGGAAGTTGCTTGGTTATTTTGAAAAAGCTTCTGATCTTTCCTAAGCCTAGGATAATATAGTCCCAGGAAACAAAGAAGAGCGCTCTCTCTCTCTCTCTCTCTCATTTGGGAGCCTCTGCTTGCTCCATGTTTTCTCTTCAGAACCATGTGGCCCTAGCAGCCTTGTGGAGCCTGGGCAGACTCCAAAGTAGGCTCCAGGTGGGATTCCACAGCCAGGCACCTGGGAACATGACCTTAACTAGCCAGATGATGAGAACACCTGGACTGGACTAAGTTTAAATACAGCACAGGATCTTAGACACAGGCCTTTATTCTGGCCTTGCTGAAGACAAGCCTGGACTCTTTACAGTGAGACAGTGCTGAACCCAGGACAACCCTTTGTGTTCACTTCAACTTCACTAAACCTTACCATGAGACCGGGCCTCCCACATTGGTCCCTGGGATGCTTTCTTGTGACACAGTGAAAGGGCCCCACCTCCACCAGCAGCAACATCTGCACCATGATTCATTTAACTGGTTTCATACTGATGGATATCTTGGAGTGCATTCCAACTGGTAAACAATGTTTTAAAGCTTAAAGTTGTGAAAATGCAACATAACTTTAAAAGTCTTTAGGTGAATTACATAAAATACCACAAGGTGGAGATACCAGATCGTAGAAGCCTATCTCTGTGTTTATTTACATTGTGTGTGGTTGTGAGTCTGTTTTATTGTGTTTTTGTGCTACTCTCTGTGTCCTCTGACATTGTCTAAGTTTCTTTCTATCTGCGCATACACGTTTCTACTCATTCATCCCTTCTTTGGGTTTCATTGCTACGTGGATATACTTTAGAGTTTAAGTGTTAAGTGTTCGAATTAGGTTAAGGAATAGTGGAAAATCATGGTGAGCGGAACTACAACAGAGATCTGATTCTGCCACTAACCAGATCTCGGACCTTTTCTCTTTACATCTTTTCTTCATACATCTAAAGCCATCAGTTTTCCCATTTGTTGAGCAAATAATTTCTACAGCTCTCTTTCCTATCATTCTATGCATTATTCTTTTATTTATATAACTGTTTATTCACAGTGTACCAAGTGAAGGATGACTAAATTAACATAGACTCTTATCAGTGGAGAAAGCACAGAACTTGAATTTATGTCACAAACCTCACGTAAATTTGCCCATGTTTTTTCTGGTAACCTCTAATAATTGGCCTTCCACCCAACCCCTCCCTGCCCACCAAACACATGTCCTTTTTTTTCTTTTGCCTTTAGCTGAAGATGACATTTAGGCTCATGGTTTAGGCCACTGTAGGGAGTAACTGATTTTTTCCATGAGTATTTTCCAGGTATACTCAAGGTATACATGTTGATAAACATCTGTTATTTTTCTCTTGTTAATGTCTTTTAGTTTATGGGGGGTGTCTCAGACAAGAACTCATAAGCATAGAGGAAGAATTATTTTTCCTTCCCTTCAATTGCATATAATCACAGTTACTAAATGGAGTTTTAAGCTCCTGTCCCCTAATTTAAAAGGTGGAACAGTGAATATTTATATATTTCTTTTAAAATTGTGCTTTCTTATTGTAAATATACTAATATTTTATGAGGACTATTTGCACTCAAGAGAAACAAACATACTTCTGATTCTATTATTTTAAAAAGAAAAGTGTTCTGGGTTTTGTATACCAGACGGCTTAATATTTCAAATATTTATTTTTTGTTTTTATTCAAATATTATAATCTGTATGCTTCATAATTTGGAGCAGCCGGTGCATACCTCACCCTGATTAATGAGGGACGGATAGAAGATGCAGGAGGCGCGGGCTGAGTCTCAGACCAAGCACGAGGGAGAGGCTGGTCTGTCACTGATCGCGCTGGGTGAAAAAGTGAGATCTGGAGTTCTCTTAGGTTCCTGATCACATAAGAGCACAGGGGCAAGAAGCCAGAATTGTAAAGAGAAAAACACCATCTTTATGGAAACTCCAAGGAGAATGTAATGTGTCCTTGGGGTCCTGCTCTATTTCAGAATACATATGGAGGATCTGTTCAGAGCCATCTGTATGCTTCTGAAATGGAGAACAGACTGCCCCCAAATGTGCCATTTTGGCATGTGGCTTATTTTGAGCTGGATATAATCAAGGCCCAAAAGACTCAGGAAGAGCTTTTTACCTCCTTTTTAACTGCCTCCCTCTGCCCCCATTTAGATAGAGGACCTAGCTTAGGAAGAGAACTAGCCCCAGCTTTAACTACAGAGAGCATGGGCTAGGTCTGGTAAGCTGCGGGGAGCTAGGCAGGCCTTATTTGTTCAAATTTCTCTGTCCCATTGTCTCTGCATGGCCAAAATCTGTTTGCCAAACACTTGCTCTTCTCATCTTCTTGTAAATTGTCTTGTCCTCCTTCCCTTTGTAGCCCCAGACCTCTGTCCACTTCTCCTTGGCTCAAAACGGATATGAGCTCAATTACCTGACTGCCAGAGAGCCTCCCACCTCTGTGTGAGGCTCCTGTGTGCATAAAATTAAATTTGCTTTTCACTGTTAATCTGTTTTATGTCAATTTAATTATTAGATCAGCCAAAAGAACCTGAAAGAGTAGAGTGAAAATTTTCTTCTCTTACACTTCTCTTCCATTAATCCTGTGCTTACTAACCTATATTAGAATTTTTAAAAAGTATTTTTAAATGGTAAATATTTAATTGGAAAATTAACACTTGCAGACGAGAAAGAAAGTTACCCAATTTATAAAGAGGTGTTGATAGTTTAAATGAGTGGGATGACATTTAATGGCCTATTGGCTGGAATGTCATTAATGTTTTAATTCATGCAATTTTTATTTGTTGTTATTTGGTTTTGTTTTTCTCCTATGGAAAAGGAAGAACCATGAAAATTACCTGCCAAGTTTCAAGGCTGTATTTACTTCTGTGGGTGATATGATTAATCAAGTTAAAAGTTGAATTACATTAATTCATGTATCCAGTTGAAAGAACAAAAGTAAAATTTGCACTTTATAATAATTAATATTTTAATGATAACATTTACTTTATAGAGCTGAGTCTTATATAAGAAATAATAAGAGTAATATAAATATATACCTGATAGGACCTGGCACCTGGTTAGTACTTCAATTGATCTTTAAAGTCTATTGGATCTGAAAAATGTAACTAATTCTGTGGTAGGCACTTAAACAAACATGAGCAGAAGGTACAGAAGGTCACTGGGCCAGAAAGCCCCAGGTACCTAGCAAATGGGCAAAAATGGGTTGGGGCCTCACCCCCCGCCCCCCACAGAGAGTAACCTTTACTTTACTAGCATCTCGCTGGTCATGAGGTTTAGACCTCCTCAGCCTTTCACGTTTCTGGTCATGTGATTCAGACCCTCCCCTGGCCTCCCCTCCCCTTCCCTGGCATGTTGCTAGTCATGAGCATTAGACCCCCTTAGAGGGGGGAGAATAAAAAGAGGCCAGAGAATAGCTCTTAAGCATAAGCCTCCAGGACAATGGCGTTCTGACCCATATCAAATACATCTGGGCCTCAGTTGTGCTTCAGCTCCAGGCCCAGAAAAGCAGCCAAACCAGACAAGTGATGCCATGGCTGACACCAGGTCCGGCTGCATTCATTCACCCCCTGCCCTTGTGCTGACCAATCAGTAGAGACCACACCTGTGAAAGGACACATATGGAAAGGTGATAAATATTCTATTGGGGTCCTCTCCTGAGACCTCCAGATAAATACTGTCAAAACAGAGGACCCAGTGTGGCTCTCTATGGAGCACCCCAGTGCCATTCCCCATTTTGCCCCCTTCTCCCAGGTGTGTTTTCCTCGTCCCTTTTTCCTAAGCAACAAGGGACCTTCTTTTGCCTCTGTAACTTGTTCCCTGAGCCCATTTCTTCTAAGGCTCACTTCTTCTACCTCTACGACTTTCTAAATAAATTTTTTCTTGTAGTTTGAGTCTTGGCTCTGAATTCCTTCTTAGCCAGAAGTCAAGTACCAAGGTTGCTGAACCAAGGTCTGATGTGACCCCACCAGCCTAACATTTGGTACTGTTTTGGTCACCAACAATCCCAGGACATAGTAAGAAAGATAAATAATAAATAGGTGTACGTTTCAAGATTTGTACAAATTGGAGTTTAGATGCATTACCCTGTTGAAGAGTCCTGAAGGAATTATTTCTATGGTTTATTTCTGAGGAATTACTAATCTATTATCTCTGCTGAAAGGACCACTGGGGGAAGTTCTGAGCATATTAGAAAATATCTACACTTTCTTTTAAAAATAAATTACATGTATTTGTTCAAAGTTAGGAAATATTTTACAGGTATCATATTGCATAAATGAATTTAAACATCAATTATAAACATAACTCCATAAAAAATAAATCCTCAGTTGCATACACCATTTTGCCAAATAGCTCTAGCTTTTTCTCCTCTTAACAAAAGATGGGATTGAGATGCTTATTAGAAACTGACAGATTTAGAGAGCAGCCTTGTTCAGGAGCTTTCTCAAGCTTAGCAATAAAATCCTCAACATAGAAAGTCCTCTGCAAGTGGCTGCCATCTTTTTTTAATGTTTATTAATTTGTCCCACCTTTCCCTGAATTCTGTACGTTTCCCAATGGCATTCCTTCCTTCTGTTTCACTAGTCCCTGCCTTCTTCCCTGTTTTTTTGTTTGCCTACCTCTCTCCCTCCTGCGGTGAAAAGAGCAGTATGGAACTTCCCTCTAGAGACCCTCCACCTCAGACAGCCATATGGGTTTAATGTATAATGCATGAGAAGCTGCATGAGCTGCAGATGATTCAAAAGAAAAGCCTTAGAGGCTGGGCTCAGGAGGCATTCTTCAATAATAATTAGAAAATCAAATAGCATCTTACAGTTATTCTGGTCTTTTCATTGCAATGTAATGACCCTGGCTCAAATAGTGCTGGAGAGTAATATATTGCTATAACACGACCTTCTCAACACAATTATTGTGCAAATGCTCTTACTCATTAGTAATGGATTCATTGTTTTCAGAATTTCCATCTTAAATTTGACAGGAAATGTCACTTTTCTATGAACACCTCTCTAACTTGAGTTGTATCATAAGGTCTCTGGCAGAGACAAAATAACGTGAGGTTTAAACTGGATGTTAATTTTCAATATTTTATAATAAGGAACTCTTTTGGGACAGGCAATGCATGGCAAGACTTTGGCATGGTTTTGAGGCTAATGACATCAACTAACTTTCGAGAGATTTCTTTCCCCTTTCTTCTGGCTCAGGAATAATATTTGAAATTAAAACTTAACTCTTTCTTTCACCACTATAGATAATTTTTTTTTTGCATGTAGTCAGGGTTAAAAAAACTAAAAATGAAGTAGAATGTAGAAGTAGTTATTGGGTACTTGATATGTATGACAGGTACGAGCATGTACCACCTCAAAATATGCTTTTTGATATACAGATTATTGTGAGCTAAAGACATTGAGGACCAAAAATTGTACAAAAACCTCTAAAAACAGGGCACAGGATTTCCTTCTGTAAAGGATATTTCCATTTGCTGTTGCCTCCTTCTCCCCAGCACCAGGAAGAGGAACACTTTATCAAGAAGGTGGGACTTAAAACTGTATAATAAACTTTAATAAACAGCCTTTGTTTACCATGTTTTTCATGGTCAGATTCTTACAGGTTCCTCTTCCTCTCAGAAGCAGAACGCCCTTTCCTTTGTTTAGCCGAAGGTGGTATATGAGTCCTTTGGGTGCTCCCACGTGTGATGCACATATTAATGAACTTCTATTTACAGGGCCCAAGCCCGAAAACCTAAGATGGGTAGAAGACAAGATTTCTTCCTCCTCTACATATGTAAAGAACTCTTTACTAAGTTTGGAAGGAAGGGAGGGAGGGAGTGGAGGAGGAACTTCACTTTTGATGTCTTCAAGGACAGTTCTGCAATTCTTTGGAAAACTTTGCAAGAGATGCATTATTTATTTGAAGAAATTAGTCAAGGACTTTGCAAAGGTGAAAAAAGTAATCCTGGCGCATAACAAAATGGGATAATTCATCTCACTTACACAGGAGCTGTAGTCAAGGATCTCTGAGTATTTTATATGTGAAGATATATGAAAATTACTTCATAAGGTTCCAGGGCAAAGGCATTTGTTGCAATTATAAGAATATTCTATAAAGGAATAAAGACTTCTTAAAAATCACTTTCTTTGTAAGTTGGAAGGAAATTTAGATGGCACAGAATCATAGAATCATTAAACTTAATCTCATGTAAGACCCTAGATATAGACAGCCTGGTCCTCTTATTTTGCATATGAGAGAACTGAGAACCTGGTTATCAAACACACACTTACTATATGGGCTCCTTTTGTCGAACATTCAAGCTCTGCTTAAACACCTCCAGTGACAGAGAGACCGATTTTCTTGTGGCTGCTACCTTTACATTTGAGTATCTTAACCTGCCATACAAATTGTCCTTTTACAAAGTAAAAAGTCCTTCTTTTCTGTCAGAAGCAAATAATAAAACAGTATATTATTTTATCTGAAATGTAATAGACCACTTTATCATTCAATTTCTGTATATTTTAGCATTTAATCAGCACAATGATATTTTGGTGTTGCAGCACAAATCAATAGAAAAGAATAAGTTGTTTATTGGTAGTGTTAGGAAAACTGGTTCTCTATAGATTGTTAGGTACCACATATGCCTAATTAAATATCTGTATCTATATCTATAATCTATATCTAATCTATCTACCTACATCTATCTATATAATGCTTGTAAAAGCGATGGAAAAATGCAGGAGAATATTTTTGTGATTTAGGAACAAAACTTCTAAACTGCAAAGCATAAAGGAAAACATCATGTTTTTATCAGGATAAATGATCTGTTCAACAAAGGACATTATAGACAAAGATAATGCATAGATAACAAATGGCAGAATTTGAAATGTTGTACTCTCTCAAAATGACAAAGGGATGATATCTATCACATAAAAGGAATTTTTGCAAATTAGCAAGAAGAGGACAGAAACCTCAATGAAAAAATGACATTACATTTCTAAAGCGGAAGCTCAAGAAGTTAACAAAGAGATGCTGAATTATTTGTACTGCTGTAAATGTATGTCAAGAGAATGGTGAGCTATCATTTTATGCCTATACTCCTGGTAATAATTAGAAAGCTAGGTAGTGCCAACTATTGACAGGGTTGTAGGGATAGAATATTCCATATTATTGTTGGTGGGAGACAAAACTGATACAGCCATTCAGAAGAGTGATCCGAGATGATTTTCTCAAAATAAATAATCTCATACCTTATGTCTAAACTATTCCTTTCCTGAACATATATAAAATCCAAGGAATGTCTCCCACAGATCCATTAAGGGACATATATAAGGATGCTCATTGCTGCATTATTTGTGGTGGTGAGGGTAGAACCAGCCTGGATGTCCATCACCAGGAGAACAGATAATAGAATGTGGTAGGTGCACCCCCTGGGATATTATGTACTGGTTAGAAACAATGCATTTTGTTCATATAGCAAATATAGATAAATCATAAAGACATAGTGCTTAGTGAAATAAATAATACAAATTATTTACCTAAATGAATCCATATATTTGAATCTATTCATTTAAAACAAATTTAAAAATCACATTTCTAAAACAAGATGTAGAAACAAAAAACGCACTGAACACAATAGAATAGCTGCCTGGAGACAGAATAGTTAGTGTGAGGTAGGCAAGGGAATGACAGGAACTAAATAAATAAAACAAGAGACCTTTCTTATAGCCCAATGTTAATAACATGTCATGAACTATGGAGCCTGATTAATTCAATTTTCTCCACCTAAGGGTCAAAGGAAAAAGATATCTCATAACAATGACCTTGAAAGAGCCTGAAGCGCCTTTTGAATTGTGCAAGAAATCATAAATATGTTTAGTATCAGTGACATTTTATTATACTCTAAATATATGACATTAGAATACTACATGGGGCTATAGAGAACTTACTTTAAATTATTTGAAAATGTTCAAGCTAATCAAATATTCTGTTGAACTGTGATGTTTGTGTAAATAGGTAGATTTAGGAAGAAAAAAGCTACAGAGCTTGCTAATTATATGTTAAACATTTATTCTTGCCAGCTCAGTGCAATTTTTGCTGTTTTACACTCTAACCTTATATGAGAACTCCCTGCTTTCAATTTTATTGTAGGTAATAGGCCAAAAGCTAGCGCTTTTTGTCTTTTTAAATTTCTTGTCATTATATTTTTTTAAATCATAAAATAGAGTTTTTCCCTAAATTGCTTCCTACCTGGAGCAGATGTAAAAGCCCGTGGTTAAAGGGCCGAATGAATGTTGAATGGCCATGAGTAAGTGACCTATGGGAGGGGCACAGGGCCCCATGCTCAGAAGCGACTTAGGTTTTATGCTCTGCAACTGATATCTGGAAATTCTTAATGCTTTTTAAAATGAGGGGTTTCATATTATGCAGTGGGCTCTCAAATTGTGTAGCCAGTCAGTCCTGCATAAATAGATGTGGCAATCATTTTATTTGAAAGTAACTTACTGAACACCTCTTACGTAGTAGGCACTATGCTAGGGGCTGGCAGCTCGAAGTTAAATAAGAAATTGCTCTCGTCATTAAGAGCTCATCATAACAAGGAAGACACACATGCGAGCCACTAATTTACAGAGCAATATACATTTAAAATTGTGAAAGTCTGGTTCACAGGAACGTATTTTTGTTTGGGAGGTGTGGGGATTGCGAATGAATAAAAAGGTTAGAAATATCTGTCCCACATTGATGCATAGAATCAAATGGCTATTAGAATTACTTCACTTAAAACAAAATGGAAGTAAAACATTCCTATCCAGAAATGCTCTGCCATTTTACTTGACATAACACCTAATGTTATTTCTAACAGAATCTCTGCGATGTCAACCACTTAACTTTGGATTTTTAAATAAATAGTAATTAGATAACAAAAACTGGGTCTAATTTCACTGGTTTCATAGACATCTGTTGATCATTTCGTCAGTTCATTTTATTTTCAAGTCCTAATTTTAGATGGTTTTTCTTCCATGCTCTTATAAATTAACCTCATAGGCTTTTCTTTGTGAAATCTGATTTCTAATGTTTTGCTTGTCAAGGCTTAAAGACTTCTTTTTTTTAAGTGTCTCAAGCATATGTTCACAATATGGTCTTTCCTATAAGCCAGCCTTTGGTCCCCATTCGGATCCTCTGATAAGGGCTGAAGAACTGATAGCACTGAGCCAACTGTGTGACCACTAGTCCTGCAGGTGACACCCACACCTGCGAAATAACAGGGAGCCAGCACAGGTGACTATATCATTCACTCGGACTTTATTAATGCAGGTTCATTCAGCTTTTACTCATGCAGATTTCATCCAAATCCATACTAACCTAATAACAATACTTATCACTCAGAAACAATCAGTAATAACAGCACATGAGAGAACTGGGGGAATAATGAACCCAAGTCCCAGAGTCTCAGTCTGCAGGTCCAGAGACAGCACAGTGAGCAAGGGAGCCATCCGCATCTTGCAAGGAAGGATCTTCGGAGCCAGGTGGGCAGCGGGGCAGATGAAATCCTCAGACCAGCAGGGCAGAGTCTCTGGCAGCCGATGCCAAGGGAGATCAGCATGGTGTGGAGTAGCGTCTTGGTGTGTGTAGTTCAGGTGTCTCAGCAGTGCTCTGGAGCCTGTTCAGTTATACCCTGAAAGTGGTGTGCTCCATCCTTCTTGGTCCTTCTGGTAAATGTCTTGCACCCCTGATGCCACATGTGGAATTTCCCCAGGAGCCTATTTATGGGTGGTCCTGCTCTGCAGACACGGCTGTTCTGGTCATGTGTGCAGATATCTTGGGTGTGTCTCCTTGCCAGAGGTATCTAGCATGACTTAGGTAGTTCCCCTCCTGAACCAGAGTGTGGAGGCTGACTGGCAGCCATCTGGGTTGACACGAGTGACTCCATTTTGTTTTCTATACTTTAGGCCACCTTGACTGGACCAATCCATTTTATTCATCCTGCTCTCCACATTTGGCTCTAGTGAATTTGCAACATTTTAATTTTTAGTTCTACCCTTAACTCTCACTTGTATTTCATTGAGCAATCTAGCTAAAAACTAGAATTTGTGCAGCAGTCACAACTTGTTTCTAATTCTTCTACAGTAGCTGAGTTCTACGGGGGGTTGAAAACCTATCCAAGATGGAATGTATTTCATCTACATCTGGCTAGATGTAGCAATCATTTTAAACCATTGAAATAATAAATTTTCTTTGAGAAACAATGAATCAAAGAAAGTTTAGAATCTGTTCTTAGGTTCAACCTCAACGGGTTATTTTTGTACAATACTGTTGACATACTACCTTATTCCTCTGATTTTTGCTATATTTCTTCTAGCTGGTACTATGATATTAGCTTAGCAGAGTTTTTTAACTTTTCGAAAAAAATCATTGAAGTATATTTTACCAAAAACAAATATTTGCAGTGATCTTCATTTTATCCTGCAGGTGTAATTTCCCTCTGGCATTATTCCCTTTAACCGTGGTTAGCACTTCTAATAGGTCTAGCAAACAGACAGTCTCTTAGTTTTCCTTATCTGAAAATGATTTTACCATCATTCCTGAAATATTCTCACCTTATGTAGCATTCTGGGTTTCAGTTTTGTTTATTCAATAGATTAAAAATGTTTTTCCCTGTCTTCCAGCCTCCATGCTTTCTCATGAAACCTTGTGGTCATTCAAGTCTTTGCTCTTTCTGTGTGCTATTGTTTCTTACTTGCTTCTGTTTAAAAAAAATCCCCCTTCATCTTTAGTTTTCAACAGTTTTACTTTAATGTGTCTAGACATGGTTTTCTTCATATTTATCTTATCTGAGCATTTGAACTTCTTGAATTTATGAATTTATATCTTTATTTAATTTGGGAAAACTTTAGACATTTTTTCTTTGTTCTTTTACTCTTTCCTCTGGGGCTTCTTCTTTCTTTTTTTAAACAATTGCCTCATACAATCCTAAGGCTGTTTTATTTTTACAAGATTTTTTCTTTCTATTTATTACAATATATTCGTTTTAATTATTCTCATGTCCACATATTTTTTCTTCTATCATCTTCATTCTGGTATAAGTTTCTTCCAGTAAACTTAAAAATTTTACCTGTGGTATTTTTTCAATTCTATAATTTCCATCAGCTTTTTTATGCTTCCCATTTCTCTATTTCACATCCCCTATTTCTTTTTTTAAAGGTTTTATTTATTATTATTTATTTTTTAGAGAGAGGGGAAGGGAGGTAGAAAGAGAGGGAGAAAAACATCAATCGGTTGCCTATGGTATGTGTCCTGACAGACAGGGAACCTGACCTGCAACCCAGGCATGTACCCTGACTGGGAATCGAACTGGTGACCTTTTTTGCTTTGCAGGACAATGCTCAACCAACTGAGCCGCACTGGTCAGGGCTCCCACCCCTTATTTCATTAGGTGATTATTTTCCTTTACCTCATTGAGTATAATTATAACTGTTGCTTTAGTTTTTTTCTTTCTCTAATAATTTCGGCATTTGGGTTATCTCAAAGTTGGACTCTTTGAGACTTGGTCACATTTTTCTGGTTCTTTGTATATTGGATAATTTTGGATTGTATCTTAAGCATTGTGAATAAGTGATTATCTTATTTGTTTCTCATGTCTCTTCTACCGCCTGATGTCCAATGTCTGGAAAACCATTTTTTAATGTAATTTTTTCAGTTTTCTTATTGTTTCAAGTGACGGGGTAAATCTAGTCCCTGTTAGCACAGGTTGACCAGAACTGTTAGTAAATTCCATTAATGAACGCCCCTACCCCCACCGTCACTGTGGAAATGTCTGTAATTGTGAATTCACTGAGTCAAGTTTAGCATATCTTTGGGGGTGATAGATTATCATTCTCTTAAATGAGGGAGAATTCATTTTCTATTATTTTGATGAATGTCTTTAATTTCTTTTAAAAATAAAAGAATGATGAGTACTCTAGTGAGGTACAATACTGTGTATGTATTCTAATATATTTTGTGCAGCTATATAGATATACTAAGAAAATAACTCTAGCCTAAAGTAAATGGTGAATGTATTCTTGAGAAAAATATGGTCCATTTTATTGGAATAATTTTCTTCATGTTGCATTAATTGAATGGATTCAGGTTTCAAGGACAGAAATACACTTATGCTCTCCAAAGTTATAGAATGTATTTTAAGGATATACAGGGAAGTAAAGAAGAAAAGGGAGGTGCTTGAGAGATTATCTCTAGCAGAAGAGTGGCACTTACTTCTTGGAGAAGTTGATCCTTGCTCTATTGCTCTCCTGACCACTTTCCTGTAATATCTCAAATTTTAGCAGCATTGCTATTATCCATTACTGGGTATGCTTACTGCTTAGGATTTTCTTGCCATTGGCTCACGCACAGAGAGTTACTATTGCCAGCTACTGTGGTTTTCTTAGGTGAGACCATAGTTCAGAATGTTGAATCCCAAGTTGCAAAGCATTTTTCTTAAAGAAAAGAGAACTGTGAGTGAATTTTCAGAAGCAAGTTGGGGGCTGGAAGACATTCAATCTCTCTTGAACACAAGGTTATACCTATCTATCTTCATTGCTGATTTAGTAAGAGAAGGGAAACTAATAAAACTTTAGGAGTTCATGAATATTTGGGGTTTAACATTTTTTAAGGCATGTTCATCTGTGAGACCATCTTTCTATCCTTGTAGTTCTGACTGTGCAATTTATTAGCTGTGACCTTGGTCAAATTATTTTACCTCCTCACTTATAAAATAGTTCTGATGCTATCTACTTTAGGAAATTATCGTAAGGATTAAATGAGTTACCAGTAAGCATTTAATAAGTATTTGCTACTATTGTTATTATTATTATTATCACCAGATAAGTTTGGGAAATGTATTTTAAGCTTTCTTATAATCGTCCCAGAATCATTAGGTTTTCCATAAGTTGGTAAAGTTTACAAAAATAAATCTCTATATTTAACATGCATGTGTATATTTCACTCATATTTTGATATTTGTATCTATATCCATACTTATTTTCAATTTCTTTTTCTATATTTTCCTCTTCCCAGAATTATTTTGAAGATCTTTGAAAGAAGAAAGAGTCTGTGCTTTCTTAATATATCCCTAGTGCATCACATAGTGTTTGAAACATAGTAGGTGTTTGATACATAGTTATTGAGCTGAAGTGAATTTGATTGAAAAGGAGAAGAAAGAATGTTTTGCATCCTTTTTTTTCCTGCTATAGAGGCAACTATCTTATGGTGCATTGAATATGAACTTAGAAACAGAGGTTCTGCTTTTGAGCTTTTGCTTACCAGCTCTATGTCGCTGACCCATCATTCAATCTCTCTGAGCTCCAGTTTCTTCCTCTTTACAGTGGAGAGCCAACACCCTACAGAATCATATCATACTAGGGGTTAAATGAAATTAAATATATAGAGAGCCGCCCATATGTTAGGTATGATTATTGTTATTTTGTTACAACAATTGCCCTTTCTTTTGAATTCCAATTTCCTGGAAGATGTGAGGAAATGTTGAGAGCTTCTAAATAGTATTTCTCAAATTTCCAGGGCCTAGTAGGGCCAATCAGTGCACTTTCTGCCTTCTCTTATCTGCCTGGTCTGTGGCCTGTCACTTCTCAGATTTAACCCTCCGAATGTGACAAAATGCAGCCGAGATCAGCCATTTCTAGATCTTACATATCTCCTCCTTCCCCTTCACCACCTAATTTTATATCTTTCTCTTTGAAAACAACACAGACCCAAAAAAACATGAACAATCATTCTGTAGTCACTAGTTTATGTAAGTCCTGCCTTACCTCTTCCTAGTCAGTCTTTGTCCAGAATGGGGCAGACAAACCTCACTTCATTTCGACCTGGGTATCGCATGTGGAACGATTCACCCTGGGCCACACCCAGTCTCATTACAAAGAGAACCAGTAAACCATATCAAGCCAGATACCAATGCCACACAAAGAAATGGGGTCTTTTTATGGCAATGCTCCTTTGGTCACTCTCGAATGTGGTTTTTAGCACATTATTTTTCTCAGTTGTAATTATTTTGAGCCTTTCTTATTATGAAAAGAGCAACTCTTATGGTGTACATTTTAAAATACTGCAGTGTGTGAGGAAAACTTGAGAATGCTAGACTTCTGCATTGAAACTTTGAACAAAGAAAACAAAAGAAACTGTTTTAGTCTTGTATATATTGTAAATCACTTCTCGGTTTCAGAACACAGTACTTTTTTGCAATTCATTTTGGAAACGAATTCAGTGAATTGTTGCTACTCTGATATTACCTGATAAATTTTCTGCCCATTAATTTAAAAATATTGTCATCTAGCCTGCAGATTGGTCTGGAAGTTTACAAGGCAGACAGAAGAGCTGGATGAAAATGGTCACTTAAGGAGTGCACATAATGGGTTTCTAGCGGCAGTAGTTCTTGACTATGACAGAATGCTTATCTTTCTTGAGTAACTTGAGAGACGGCTTGCAACTTCTAGACCTAAGTGCACATTAAATTTATGGCTACCACAGGGTTCGTCCTGAAGCGCCAATAACTTCCTTAGAAACTAAAGGGAAATGATTTTCTGGCCTTCCCTTTGTTTTAGAAAATAATTTAATTTAGAGCTCTCCAGTAAGGTTCACACTAATTAGGATAGAGGAAATGTATTTTAAACTTTCCAGATATAAGACAAGTGAGACAATTAATAACATCTCCTGATTAATCTTTAAAATTAAATTAATAATTTATTTGGCACTGTGTAAACATAGCAATAAATCATATATTTCTATATATCAGGGTTGGCATTAAGCAGAATTTTGCATTATTAACTTTTTAATAAATAATTGTTTTAAAAAGGTGGCAAGGTTTTGATGGCTTTATATACTGCATTTTAAGACAATAAATCTGCTGTGAGATATATAAAATTTTAGTAGGTTTTCCCCAGATTTCATCAACATTTACTGTATTTTTCAGACTATAAGACACACTTTCCCTTCCAAATTTGGGAGGAAAATGGGGGTGTATCTTATAGTCTGAATGTAGCTGTTGAGTTCTGTTTACATTTACATTGGTGAAATATTATGTTATTTATGTTATTAAGTATTTTACCACATTTTTTCCTTCAAATTTTTTTTCCCTATTTTCCTCCTCTAAAACCTAGATGTGTCTTTTGGTCCAGTGTGTCTTATAGTCCAAAAAATATGGTAAGTTAAGGGTATAATATTTACTTTGTGAGCATGAATATTGAAAGAAAACTTTTAAATTGAAATATAGCCTGTAAGGAAATGGTTAATCACTTTTACTAATTGTTTTCAAGTGACAACTTAGAGAAAATGTTTTAGACAAATATCTTCAGGATATTCATATGTATCTGACCAGGAAATGTCCAGCCATTATTAATATAACAAGAATGGTTTGTGTAACATTAATGTAACCTGGCAGCCAAGGAGAGTGGCCTGGAATGCGCATGTGTGAACAATGACGACTTCACTGCACTGGTCAGTGGGAGTGGTAGACACTGCGGAGTGAGCATGTGTGCTGTGTGGCCATCTCCTTCAAAATGACTGATCGAGTAGAGCAATGAATCTGCATCAAATTTTGTGTTAAGCTTGAACATTCCTCTGCAGAAACTATTCAGATGATTCAGAAGGCTTTCAGCAACAATGCAATGAGTGCAGGGCAAATAAAAATGTGATACAAATGCTTCAAAGCTGGTGAAGAGTCTCTTGAAAGTGATCCACATTCTGGAAGACCTGCAACAAACAGAACCCCTGAGAATATTGAATATGTATGGGCTGCAATCAAAGATTGGCGATGGACAGTTTGAGAACTAAAAGTTGATCAGGGATTACAAAAACTACTGTGTCTGAGATTTTGATGCAGGATATTGGCATGAAATGTATCATGGCAAAATTTGTTCCGCAGCTTCTGCTACCAGAATAGAAGGAACATCATGCTACAGTTGCTAATGACTTGATTCAAGCCACTACCAATGAACAATATTTACTCAAGAAGGTCATAACTGGAGATGAATGGTGGGTTTACGACTATGGTCCAGAAACAAAGGCCCAGTCATTTTAATGGAAGTTGTCTGGTTCTCCATACCTGAACAAGGTGCAGCAAAGTAGCAATGAGATCAAGATCATGTTAACTGTGTTTTTCGATTGGGAAGGTATTGTCCATTACAGGTATACCCCTCCAGGCCAAACAGTTAATAAGGAGTACTACCTCAATGTTCTTCACTGGTTGAGAGATGCAATATGACGACAAAAACAGCCACAGCTATGGGCAACTGGTGATTGGCAGCTTCAGCATGACAACATGTCCGCTTGTGCATCATGTCTCATGCAAAGATCTTTGGAGAAACATCAAATTACCCAGGTGACTCAACACCCTTCAGCCCAGATTTGGTGCCCTGCAACTTCCTGCTTCTCCCAAAACTAAAATCACCTGTTAAAGAGAAGAGATTTTTAGTCCATCAATGAAATTAAGGAAAATATGATGGGGCAGCTGACGATTCCAACAAAGGATTTTGCAGAGTGTTTTAAACTGTGGAAGAGACACTGGGAGAACTGTGAGAGGTCTCAAGGTGTCCACTTTGAAGGGAACTGAGGCCTCATTGTCCTGTGTATAATGTTTCTTGTATCTTTTTCAATAAATGTCTCTATTTTTTAATAGGACATGGCTGGATACTTTCTGAACAGACCTCGTATTTTACCATTTTGTAGACATCCCGGAAGTATGACTCTTCCTCTTGATGAGGAGGTCATAGACAAAATGTCTTGTTTTTTTAATATGGTTTATGGGAAATCATACTACATATTTTTTGCACATAGCTACTGTTTTGAGAATTTTAATATAGATCCAAATAAACGCAGGTTTTCTATGGACTTCCTGTCATGAAGAGCTCTCACTGGATATTTCAGTGAGGAATATAAGTGCTATTTAGATGAGGACATTTTACTTTGGTTGCCTCTGGATTCAGGCTAAGCTACTTTATCGGTCTATGTATCTTTCTGCTTTTCAGACTTTACCTCCTGTTATCACTGTCATCCAAAATCTAACCCAGAATCCTGTCCCGTCTCTGAATGTCAAGGCATGGCATCATCAGGGCTGTTAACTTGTGAACTGCATGTTGTTCTTTTGCAAATGAAACACTGAACTTTTAAAGACTGGCTTGATAAAAAAGCACTTAATAATTTTTAATGGCTTTTTAAGACAGTCTTAGAAATTCTGGGGATGGTAGAATTCAGGATTCAGATGTGGGATTTTTTGTCAGTTTTTAAGGATTTTTTAACTCAGTGATGGATTCTGAGATCAGAGCTAGTATGGGCCAGATTCTACAGTTGTAATGGAAGTAAATCAACATCTAGAGCCTGGGGGGATTGTCAATTACCTCTCAGCCATGCTCTCTTGGATAATTACAAAGTAAGTAGATCACCTGGTACCCCCATATGCTCAGAGTCCCCAAGCTCAGAGCTAATGCCATTCTTTCTAATGAAGCTTGGGCTTTTTTCCAATTAATTGTCTAGCAATCCTTTTTTGTACATTAAAGACGTGATCATTATTTTGAAACCTTATCTGAGGGATATAGTTATTTAATAAAGAGACCATGACACTCCTGTTACACATGACTCTAGGAATATTGGAAGGATGTATGTGATAGACTTTGCTAAATATAAAGTAGTATAAGGATGTAAAAATCTATTGTAATTTGTCAGTGCTGTGGTTAATATTTAATTTCAATCACTTATGAAAGCATGAAAGCCACCTGCATGGTCTGGAACCCATAAGCTATTATCTACCTGGATTTGTTCCAGAGTAGAGTTTTTCCAAGGCCAGGACTGCCAGGCGGGAAGAGGAGGGAACAGAAATTGCTGTGGCTGAAGAACAGCAGCAAGCCCCACTCCAGCCTGCCCTGTGCGCTCACTGCCACGCACAGCCAGTCAGATGCATTGTGCTAGATAATATTTACTGGCTGATTGTAAGTTAAGTAATCTCTTCGTAAAATTAATTTTTTTCACATTTTTCAGTTCTCTGCCAAGATTCTCCATTCTGTCATCTTTTCCTACAAATCCTTTAACATATTTGTAACAGATGTTTTAAAGTTCTTGCCTGCTAATTCAAGCAGCTGGGCCCTTTATGGGGTGGCTTCTATTGAGGTTACTTTCCTCTTGATTATGGGTCAGATTTTCCTGCTTCTTTGCATGTCTAGTATTATTGGATTGCCTATTGGATATTATGATTGATATGTTGTAGAAAATCCAGATTCCACTACCTGGAATCCTGTTCTGCTGGGCAGTTAAATTACTGAATTGTCATCTTGACCTGTGGATGACAGGTTTTCAGCTGGGTTAGTGTGGGCTCCTTTTACTGTAGTCCTTAGTTCTAGTGCAAAATCCTCAGTGAGGCCTTATTCCTACGGTGTGGCCCTTCCAGGGGTTTAACGGAAAGGCTGAGGTTTTTACTAACTCCATCTAACTTGATAGGACTTGAAAACTAAATTAAGAGTCTCCAGAACTGAATGGCTGATGAAATACTGCCTTACAGCTATTGCTTTCTTTCAGGTTCTGAGTCATGTCTTATACACAAGCTGCTCAACAGTCAGCCAATAATTTGAACAAACACACATTTTCACACAGGTTTTGTTTTCCCCTCTGTGGCTTCCTCCTTTCCAGCATTTCCCTGACAGCCCAGCCTGACTCTCCTCAGCCAATCAGTGCTGCTGCCTTCTGTCTGAGCTCTAGTGCACTGGTGCTCGTTGGTGCTCATCTAGTTTGCTTCCCTTTTCCAAGAATTTTATGCCCTCCGGTATTCTTATGTCTTTCCTTAAGTGCATTCAAACTGTTTTTTTAAGGATATTTTACTAACAATGGGAGAATTAGTTTGATAAAACTATTCTGCTCTTACTAGGAGACAAATATAGACCTTTAAAAATTAAAGTACATTATACATACACATCACAAAGTGAACAGATTCATGTAAATGCCACACGCAGCACTTTATGTGGGGGAGGGGGTTGTTAGTTAACCTTTATTACATGCTTATTGCATGTTAGATAGAGTGCCTGGAGTTTTACATTTATTGAATGATGTTTTAAAAATAACTTATTGAATGCTGTTTTTACAGTTATTGAATTATGTATTAATTATACTTAAAAAATAAAGCATTTCTATGTACCTTGCAAACAATTTCAAAAATTAGTACCACATAGCTGACCTTGTTTCTCCTCTACTTCCACTCACTTCTTCTGCCCCATCGCCATATTTTAAAGTAAATTCAAGACTGTGTATAATTGTATTTGCAAATACTTCAGTAGGAAACTCTAAAATACAAGGGATTTTGTTTCATTTACTTTTTACATAAGCAAAATATTATCAGACTTAATAATAACAATAATTCCTTAATGTTATCCAGTGTTTGATTAAACCCAATTTTCCTTATTTTTTTAGGAAAGTTTAGGAAGTTTCCCCCCCAATATTCCCTATTTTAATTCATAGGTTATCTTTCCCTTTTATTTTCCTCACAGGTTGTTTGTTGAAGGAACTTGCCTGCTGCCATTTAATACATTCCTCTGTATGTCTCACAAACTTATAGAAAGATCTAGAGGGTTCAGCAGATTAAGGGTGAATTTTTGACAGAATACTTCATAGGAGTTATTGTGTGCTTTCTTGTGCATCATAGTGGGAGACCTGTGCTATCTACTGGTGTCTCTTTGAGACATTGAGTAGGATTAGGTATGGTCAGTGTGATTCATATCGTCGTCCCCCTTATCTGTGGTGGATATGTTCCAAGACCACTAGTGGATGCCTGAAATCATGGATACAAATCCTATATATGCATTTTTCCCTATACATATATACGTATGATAAGTTTAGTTTATTAATTATGCATGGTAAGAGATTAACAACTCATAATAAAACAAAATAATTATAACAATACACTCTAATAAACATGTGAATGTGGCCTCTCTCTTAAAATATCTTATTGTACTGTGTTCGTCCTTCTGATGATGGTATGAGGTGATACGATGCTTACTGAGGAGATGAAGTGATGCGAATGACAGAGGCATTGTATCACTGTGATATCACGACAGTCAAGCTGCGAACAAGCAGCCGCTAGCAGGCCGCCGGAGTAAATCATGTGGTTACTCTGGGCAAAGGGACAATTTATATCTTGGGCATGACAGAAAGGGATGGTGTAGATTTCATCACACTACTCAGAATTGCTTGTAATTGAAAACTTACAAATTGTTTAATTCTGGAATTTTCCATTTATTATTTTTGGACCATTCTTGACCATGGGTAACTGAAGCCTCAAATAGCAAAACCACAGATGAAGGGGACTAATATATATTATAGTGTCTCAACAGCTTTTGATCCAATTGTTCAGCAACCATTAACAATCACTGTATAGGAGTCACTTAATTTATTCTTGCCTAATTTATTCTTTAGTCCTGTGTTGAACATAGGCATATTTCAAACACTGTACTAAGCATGGGAGCACAAAGAAGAATAAAACAGTCCTTGCATATGAGAAACTTATGTGTATCTATTGGCCATGCTACGGACCTGTCCTCATGTGTAGCTGAATTCCCTCCATGGCTACAGAAGTTTGGGACATAAGAAATAATCAATAATATTTTGGGCATTAAGGACGAGGAATTAGGTTGAGGTTACATGATGATGGCATTATTTAGTGTAGATGAACTGGGATTAAATCCTGGCTTAGAGGACTTTAAATCATCTTCTCGTTGTGGGAATAGAATTGCAAGCAACAGTCTTGCTTGAATTATTTTGCAACAAAATGATGCAAAGTACAAACCCTGTTTGGTGCCTCATACTACACTTCCCACTCCAACAAATGTGTTCCCAATTTGTCATGAGTTTTGTTTATAGAGGTTTTCTTTTCACTGTTTTTACTTTGATTAAATATTTATTAGACATATTTTCTTCACTATTTATTTTAAAACACTTTCAAAATTTACTGAATGCAATTTATGCATTTTAAATATTGATATTTGTTTGGCTAAGATGATAATAACAAGTTTACAAAAGTATGTTCTTGAAGTTCACCTCTACTTTCTGAGATTTAATAATTACATTCAACATTAAATCAAAAGAAACAAAGAATAACAAGAATGCCAGTAAGTCACAATGTATGTACTTCTTGTAGGGACTGGCATCTGTTCATTTCCACAAGTGTATAGAGGATCTACCACTTACCCGGGATGTCCCAAGCACACTGATGAATACGACAGACAAAGTTTCTGTCTCTTTGTGGAATTACATCCCAGTGCTTCAGTCTCAGTCATCATGTTCATTACAAATTGAAAATCAACAGGTAAATGTACTTCTCCCCACTCATGTTCCAGATGTTGTATGACATTATGATAACACAATACAGGTTTTTATGATCCACTTTATAATACCAAAGCATTTTAATACAGACCAACGTGGCAAATCTTCAGAGCAATTCAAGATGGCTGTGACCATTATCCCTCGTACAGATATTCCTCAGGATGAGGTGGGGTTACGTCCGGATGTGCCCATCATAAGGTGAAAATATTGTCAATTGAAAATGCATTTAGTACACCTACCCTCTGAAACATCATAGCTTGGTCCAGCCTACCTTACACATGTCCCAAACACAATATCCAAGACTCCTGACAGCACAGCACCCCGTAGAGAGTTAGTGCTTCCCCTCATGACCATACGTCTGACTGGGGACCGCGCTGCTGCACTACAGTCATTAGAGAATCATAGTACATTCACTAGCCTGAGAAAAGAGCAAAATTCAAAATGTGAAGTATGTTTTCTACTGAATGCAAATTGTTTCTGCACCACGGTATAGTTGAAAAATCAAAATTGAACCATTGCAAGTTGGGAGCCATCATATAAAGATCAGTATAGGACATGTAATAATTGCCTTGTTAGTGATATAAAATGGGGTGCTGAGGACTATAAAGTGAATCCTATTATCAATATCAATCTATCACATTGTATTTGTTTTGGCCTGTGCACTCTTGACAATATACAAAGAAGGATTATAATTGATTGTATTTTATTTCAATCAACAATTTATTGCATTTGTCTAGAACTAGAAGGGTAACCTCTCTATTACTTTTGATGGTTAAAGCCCTCACTCTCCCTGTAGACTTTGAATTTTAAGTCTTAAAAATTATACTAGACCTTAATTTACCTCATTCTCAGTATCCAGTTTATCTCTTTTTAATTCTCTTTGGTTCGCAGCCTGTGCTCAATCCACTGAGCTACGCCAGCCAGGGCGTGCATTTAGATTTTTATGAAAATAGTAGATTGTTGATTTTTTTAGTTTTGTATATTTTGACTCATAGTTTTTCCAAAGTACCACAACATTTACAAATGTTTTATAAATAGACATTCATTAGTGTTAGCTCTGATTGCCTTATATCTTCAAAAATTGGTATGTTTAATAAAACAGTTTTGGGTGAGTGAAATTCGAGTGCATGATAAGTTTGGGCCATAAGCCTGAATGCACAATATGCAGTCTGACAGTAGTTTCTAACAGTAGGATTATTATAGTTCCTGACTTTAAGCTTCATTTGCTAATGATGGAAAGTATTCAACTCTCTTAAAAATGAGCACACAATTATTGCAATCAGTACTTCAGGCATCAGTCATTAGCTTTACCTCAATTGCCTTGTCTGATTTGAAAATATGGAGGTTGACTTGATGTCTTTGTGCTTTACTTGGTTTTCCTTCCTTTATGCTTTTTTCTGCCTGATGGTGTGTGAGAGAGTAGATGCATGCACAGAAAGAGGTTTTCCCTTTCAGAGGCACTGAGAGTATTCATTCTACTGAAGCCTTTAAAAGGCTTCATGTGCGATATGTGTATGACTGGGGCTGATCTCTTGGTAATTTTTGACCTGTAAATCCTTTGAGGGAGAAACACGGTGGATCCCACTTTCCTTGTTGAGACTATCTCTGGGACAGGCTGGCGAGTTCCTCCATGGACCTTGAAGGTGGCGGGCATGCTGTATAGGCACATAAAATTGTTGGTCTGATTCTTGAGTCATGACCTCCAGACTTGGTTGCAGGATAAAATGTAAACCAAATATATTCTATAAAAAGTAACAACTAATTCTTAAAATGTTCCATGAAATTGCAATGTAACATTCTACAAATATATTAAGTGTAAGCCTCTGGTTTAATTTGTTATTCTGCTTATTGTAAAAATGTCACCACGTGGGCCATGGACATGAACCCCCGATCTCCTTTACAGCTCAGCTCTCGAAGTTACAGAGACTGTGCGTACTTGCTGCCATCCTGTTTGGGCTCTGATGGCTTCTTCCATACCAAACTGTAGGGAGATTTATAGGTATTCTATCTCATCGTGAACCTAGAGTAGATCATGATGGTGTAGTGGAGACTTGAAGGGAACACGACGAGCTCTGCTAAGGCTGAGAAAGTCCTAGAGGTAGATAGTTCTGACAGTTACAAAGAAAATCTATCCAGATAGGTAGAATACAGTATCCAGAGAATTCAGTATTAAGAAATATGGTGCTAACTTGGTAAAGAGTGAGAAAAGAATAAAAAACTAAACAGAATCTGTTTTTCAGTTTATTTGTTTGCTTAATAAGAGTCCCTTCTACTGGTAACAATATCTCCCAGATATTCCTTTCTGGAACCAGCTTATCCACACTCCCAATCCATGGAGCTGCAGGCGCTGACCTTTATGTGGCCTCCAAGCATGGGCTTCAGACCCAGGCTTGGACAATGGAAGGACTACACATACCTCAGGATGCTGAATGATTTAGGGATGCCCCTGTGACCCTGGCCAACAAATGGAAGTACCATACATTTTGCTATAAATTTTTTTGCTTGTTTGCTACACTGATGTATTATGTCCTTGGCACTTTGTGGAGAGAGCCTGCCTTGAAATAAAACCAACAGAGAAGAAGACAAGCCAAGAGGCAAAAAGAAAGGCAGTGTATAGATGAAGCCTTTAGGTCCTGGCAGTCGCTAACCAAATCAAATTCATCCCTTCACTTTAGCCAATAAATTCTCTTTTTAAATTTAAGGCAAATGTAATCAATAATATTGGGTTGTTTAGCAGTTTTTCACAAAAGTACATAGGCAGAATAATATGGATTCAGGCAATATTTGGAGACCTGGATGGGGAGATATGAAAATAATGGAAGTCTATCAGCAGAGGTCACCAGCCCATGGACTGGACGATCGAGTTTGTTAAGAGAGAGGGAGTAGAAACAGCAAAGCAGAACCTCGTCTGGAAAGATTGGGGCTAGGGTTCACAGGAACAAAGCATCATCCAGTAATCATAGCAGAGTTGTATCTGCACCCCACATCAGAGGTTTTCTGAGGAATATGAAAGAACCCTAACTACCAGAAGCGGAACTAGTACTGCAGTGAATGAGAGCTGGGAGTCAAGTACACGGTTGGGAGTAAAATATCCCCTGCGAGGGGGAAAGCAGGAATATGTGGGCATGATGAGCAGCAGGGTTGATAGGAGAGGAGGGGGAGGAAGAGACTGGAGCATAGAGGACACGACCTACACGTAAAACAACATTAGGTACGGCGGGTTTATGACCGACCTTGCTTCTAGGAGATGCAAAAATTTTTAATTTCTTTAAAGTTGAGAAAGCATACTTTTTGGTTGAAATTATTTTATAACATATTAATATTAATATATTTATCATTACACCAATGTAGTCACACAATATAATTATATATATACATATATATTTATGTGCAGATGTATTGATTATTTTATTTTACTTTTTAATAGAAGCATGGATGGATCTGGAGAGCATTATGCTAAGTGAAGTAAGCCAGGCAGTGAGGGACAAATACCATATGATCTCATCTATAAGTGGAACCTAATCAACAAAACAAACAAGCAAGCAACGTACAGCCAGAGACATTGAAATAAAGAACACACTGACAGTAACCAGAGGGGAGGGGCGGGTAACAGGGGAGGGAAGGGGAAGGGTCAAGTCAAGGAACTTGTATAAAGGACCCATGGACAAAGACAACAGTGGGGCAGAGGATTGACTGTGGGAGATGGGGGTGGGTAGAGCAGGGGAGAGAAATGGAGGAAAAATGGGGACAACTGTAATTGAACAGCTATAAAACTTTTTTTTTTAATAGAAGAGATCCACATAAGTGGAAGTACTCAGGGCCCAGGAAAGTCATACTGCTGCCCTGCCTTGTACACTATGGCAGACTCTGTGATTGGTGGCCCCAGAGTCACCTGTCCCTTAATTTTCTCTACTAGAAAAGCAGAAAGACTAGAAAATTCACTTTCCCAGATTCTCTTGAAGTTGGAAGTGGTATATATTGAGTTGCAACTAATGGAATATGTATGTATATTTAAAAACCCACTAGGTACTATGTCTGGAAAAATATTTTAGAAGAGAAAAAGGTAGTTCTGTTTCCCTTTGTTTAGGAAAACAGCTGACCCATAATAAGCATTTAATAAATGATAGCTAAAAATAATAAAAACAATAATAATTTTGTTAATGAAAAGTCCACAGAACATAGGACAAAGTGATGACTGCTAACATTAATTTCCCATTCCATACTTTTTCCTTGGATGCAAAACATATTGGCTGCTGTGGAAACCGTAATGGTCACATAGCTCTTCCTTAATGATGGAGTGCATGCCCCAGAAACCAGCAGAGGGTGCCAATGGGAGCCAATCACATCGCAAGCCCCCCAAAGACTGGCTGGCCCAGAGGGAGATGTGTCACGGTAAGGACTAGAGCCATAATTTGTCATGGGGTTTTTGGACAATGATAAAACTCCGAGGGCTGAATTATGAGGCAGTGTGTGGATTTTGCACGCTGTTGCCATTCAGAATTTATGTGGATGTTTGTGATGCTTCTTTTCCAGTCTTTGTCAATTTTGTATGGTCAGAGAGGGCTTGGTCGGTGTTGCTGATAAAGGGGAGTGAGTTGATAGTGAAATATATCATGTAGGTATCTTCCATGAAATCTAAAATTCCTTAAAATGTTTATTAATGAATGTGCAGTGCCTACATTATTCCATCTCCCTCCAAATTGTCCTCCTGCTTTCCAGTTCTCTTTCTTTCCTATCTAGACAATACATTTTTTTAATGTTACTCCATTGCTCAAAAGCATTTTTGATTCCCATTAGTTACATAAAATAACCCCACACATCCTCACTGTAAAATTCAAATCTTTACACAGTTAAGTGCCAATCTAATCTTATCTTTCACTTTACCTGTATCTACGTTTTCCTCACCAACCATTTGGTTCTTTTGAAAGTACCCTGAAAACAGCATGTTATGCCTTGCTGTTTGAAATCCCCTTCACAATATTTCATTATCATTTGTGCCTTCCTGATTATTCTGAGCCTAATTCAAGTTCTCCTTTGACTAGTATGTGTTTACACCTAATTTTATGATATATAATCTCATTTAAGGAGATAAGGCATATAAATTTATCAACACAGTACAGTGCAGGAAAGAAGAAAAATGGTTTTTAAATATTATTTGCTTTCAATATGTATATTTTAGATCTCCTTAGCAAGGATGTAAGTATTCTGAAGAGCTTTTATGTATCTCATTTTTCTTGTATACCCTACAGTCTATATACAGTGCTGCATAGTAAATACTTGGTATCAATAAATAACAAATGAACTCTCAAAAAAGTGTGGTTTTTAAAAGTGAAGTTAAAGACACTGAAATTGAGAACAGGCTGACAGTGACCAGAGGGGAGGGGAGGGGGTAATGGGGGGAAAGTTTACAGGAACAACTATAAAGGACACATGGAGAATAACAAGGGGGGTGGAAACAGGAAGGAGGTGGGGATGGCTGGGGTGGTGGGCGGGGTGAGGGGAAAAGGCAGAAAACTGCACTTGAACAACAATTTTTTAAAAAAGTGAAGTTCAGGGGACCTTGGAGTTTTCTAAAATGCTTTCAGGTGATCTGTGAGTTCATAATAATATTAAGAGCTTATTTGCCCTAGTTATACTCACTCAAGTGCACTGTGAAGTTTTCCAGAGGCTGTGTAATTATTGATGTTGTAACAGGGTAAATGTATAAAACAGGTATGAGAATCCAGCTGTCTTCTTTCTATTTAAGAGACTGGAGAAATGTAAAAGTAACACTTTTCTCACTAACTATTTTTGGTTTTGGAAATAGTTATTTTTTATAAAAAATATGCTATACATGTAGGGTAAAAGTAGGTTTACTGTTGTGAACACATGAAACAGTTTATTCTTGTATTATTATATTATATTCCATATGAACAGCTATAAACCTACTTTTGCTCCACCCTGTAATAATGTATTACATATTTATTATGGTTATCTTTAAATAAGCAAATAAATACATATTTTTAGTTTCTCGATTTAATTTAAATTACAGTAAATATTGATAGATATAAGCCATATCAACAAAAGCTCTTTGGAGTCCCTGTTAATTTCTAAGAGTATATAAAGCCCAAAAGGTGGGACACTTGCTGCTCAGCAGAGTGTATACCTGGCTGCGGAAATGCCGTTCAGGGAGATGAGAAGACAGGACCAGGCAGAGTGAAAGGGATGATGGAGATACCACCAGCTCCTACTTATTGTTTAAAAAGTGGACATCCATTGATCAGAAAATCCGGCAGCTTTTCATTGAATGATAAGATAATATGGAAATAAAAGTGTCTTACATGCAGAGAAATTAATTTAGATATTTGCAAAATGCTGCCTTCCTCAACAATAACCGCCTGCCATTTGTTAAATCCCATGTTATATATTTTAGCTATTTCTATGGACTAGAAATTTACATAAATGATTTTTAAACTCATTCATACTAATAACAGTTAGAATTCAATTCATTTACCGGCTTCTTACATTATTTTGCCATTTCGAGAGCTAAAATATGATATTGTCTGTTTTTAAATGCTGACATTGCTACTGACGTTTGTTGGATGTATGGGATGAACCAAATATTCTTCTAGTTCTCTATACATATTAACTCATTCAAGTCCCTAGAAAACTTGCATAGTAAACTTTCTTCTACTCTAATTTTACAGGTGAGGGATTCAAAGAATGTACAGATTTGATAATTAACTAAAATTGCTCAGTAGTAAAATATGGAGCCAAGATCCATATAGGACAATCTGGCTGTAGAGAAATTTAGCATAGAGTGCTGCTATCTTGGAGATTTTACCAATATTAAGCTTCTCCCTTATAAAAAAAACTGGGCAAGGTATTTTCTAATTGATAAAATTAACTGATTTTGAATATAAGCCCTTTCAGTTAATAAGATTGGAAGTCGTTTTAATTGCAATGGCATCAAATGATGTAGGTCTAGAGTTAAGATATTACTAAGAGGCATATATTTTTGTTTTTTGCTGATTTTGGTTCATTCTCAACTAGGTACTCTCAAATTTTATGGACTTGCTACAAGTTATCTAAAACAACTAAAAATTCCAAAGCCTTGTCTCTGGAGTTGTCCTAATTATTTCTAACTTCCCAAATTATGTGTCAGGCTGTTAAAGGGGAGAAGCTTTGACTCAGTACCTGCGCGTAGATGAGATAATTGGTAAATAAAGTTGGTGTGAAGGGAAGTGCGATGTCTGGGGTCAGAGATGATTGCATTGCACACGAGCAAATCTGGTCGTAAAATTGCAACCAGAATTCAGGGTCCAGAAAGGTTAAATGTGAATATACACTCTTTTTACAGCTGCTATGAAGACAAGTCCAGGCTCTGGTACTGCTAGGACTTTGTTCTGGGGCAGGTCAGTGAAGTCTTTTCTCCATTCTAGAAATAGACAGTGGGGTAGAATCCTGCAGCCTATAGGGTATGACTTGCTTTTCTAACCAAATGCTTATATGGTTAATTGGCCCCACATATACAATTAATTTGAAAAAAATCAGTCCTATTTGTCTTTTCACAAAGTTCATTCAATGAAGACATTGCTTTTAATTTGTGAGTTATTATTTAAGGCCTCAGAAATTCAGTGACTAATGCCACAAGGCCACCAGATGTGCTGTATCAGCTTCAGTAGTGTCATTTCTCCTGGCCTTCTCTTGTTCAGTCCCCGGGGTCTAAACCTCCTGAGCACACAGTCTGTCGGCTTCAGGAGTGTGAGGGGGCCCGGTGAAGGGCTCAAGTGTGTGGGCTGGGGGAGGGTCGCAGTTTGTGACTTGTTCACTTTCTCCCTCTTTCCAAGTACAAATCCCATTTGGATAAAATTAGAGCTCCTAATGAGTTGTCAAGAGTTACATAATTTCCATTTTCTGTTTAGGTCTTTGGGATTAAGGAGAATTTAAAAGAATGGTGGGCAGTGTTGGGGCAAAAACAAAACAAAACAAAACAAAAAGCAGATGAAACCCAGGAGGGAAAGAAGCCTGAAATGGTGACAGAATTCAGATGGAGAGACACAGAGATAAGAAACAGCCTCACTGTAATTCAGGATTAGCACCAGCACTTGTGATAGTTTCTACACTCCAGGCAAGATTTCCAGTTTCAACACTGGGCTTCCAGGACATCAAACAGAAGAACATACAGACACACGCGGCTTAAAGCATGGAAGAGATGGTTACCTAGCTTGGCATGTCCAGAAAACTTTCTGATTACAATGTTGATGAGAATATCATCTCTCAGTACTATGCCTGTCACTCACTGCATTCCTCATGCACCACTTTTATATTATTCCCTAATTTAAAAGACCTTTATAGTCTTGATGAGATAGAGCCTTTAAAAAAGCCTATGTAATTTGGAAAAGATCTATTTTTAGTTCAATTTTTTAGGAAGTAAATATTTTAAGAATGGGATTTTCTTTTTTTTTTAAGATTTTATTTATTTATTTTTAGAGAGAGGAGAAGGGAGGGAGATAGAGCAATGTATGGTTGCCTCTCACATGGCCCTCACTGGGGACTTGGCCTGCAACCCAGGCATGTGCCCCGACTAGGAATCGAACCGGGACCCTCCGGTTCCCAGCCCGCACTCAATCCAGCAGGGCAGGATTTTCTTTTAAAAATATACATGTATACCATAGTAGACATTTTCTAAATTATATTTCTTCAATTTCAGAGATTTAGCAAATATGCTTAATCTAGTTCTCTTTTGGAAACAAATTTGGTATTTCCAAATAAACTGGAAAAACTAATTAATCAGTAATCTCTTTAGGGTTTCACTCTGTGATGTGACAATACCAGTATATTCATCACAGTTTAGGCATAAGAAAATAGCACAATTAGTACTCATAACCATGAAATGAAAAAAGTTGTGCTTCTCTATTGAGAACAGTCATTTCTAACTGCAATTATGCCAGCTTTATTGACATTATCATTAATAGGATTTTTAAGTAAGCTGTCAATAAACAGTTCCAGATGTGAAATTCACTTGAACCTCTAGAATAGGTTTATAGGAACATCTTCATTACTTAATTACACTTCTAATTTAAAATTTTTTCTACTATGTATTTGACATATTCTTTGAAGTTTTCACAAGAAATAGAAAAATGCTCCATTGTGCCTATTTATTGCTTAAACATTTTACTATCCACCTTCAAATCAAAACAACTCTAATTACATTAAGCACCCATTTTTTAAACTTTTTTCCTAAGCTTATATGTCACTTTGAAATTTTATTTTGTGACACTAAAAGTTTTTATTTTGAGATATTTTTAAAATTTTTATTATGAGATATTTTCATATTCTGGAGGAAGATGATTATATTTGCATATATTTAAAACTTAATTCTTAAACTATTGTCTATGAAATATGGCTGCTGTTTTAAACCTCTGACTAGGATATAGGTATACAGAAGAAAGACCTTCTCCAAAAAGGAATACAAGCTAAGATATTTTTAAGTTAAAATGCAAATTTCTTTTCAACAACCTTTTTGCTTTATAAAGCGTTACTCATACGCTCCACTATTTGGCTGAAACTGTAGACAGATGCTTGGACCTTAGCCCTCTGGAGGAGCACGGGGAGGGGGAAGAGCTCGACCGGCACAAGCCCGGCTTGAAAACTTTTGCTTTGGAAACGAGCTCGGGCTAGAGAGGCCTCTCTGTTTGAAAACGAAGCTCAGCAGAAGGTCTTCTGAAGGCACAGCCTGATTTCATGGATGGGGGCACCGGGTATCAAGTACATGTATGAGGTGGTCCCAAACTCTGACTTAAAGTACAGGTGAAGAGCCAGTGCATGACAAGACCTATTCAAGGAGTAAGCTGTGTCCGTAGCAACTTAACGCCGCTGCGTGAACTGAAGTCACTGCGACGTGCTTCAGGACTCTCTCAGATGTTCACTGTGCCCTCAGTACTTACACTTCACACTCATTTTCAGAATGGCTTTTTCTGGTCATTAATATTTCAGTTAAAAATCTTAGGATTTTCAGCCCTGACTGGTGTGGCTCAGTTGGTTGGGCATTAAGCAAAGCCAAAGGTCTGTGGTTGGATTCCCAGTCGGGGAACATGCCTAGGAAGCGGACCCAGGTAGGGGATGTGTGAGAGGCAGCCCATCGGCGTTTCTCTCCCTCTCTTTCCCTCTCTCAAAAAAAAAATAAATAAATTTTAAACATCTTGTTTTTCTGGTAAGCTCCTCTTGGACATCCTATTTAAAGTACATCCATTATTCTCCTTTATGGGGTTCCTTTTTAATCTCCAGTTGTACCCCCTCTGTAATATTATTTTATGTATTTTCCTTATTAGGCTCTGTCAGTACAGGCACTATGTCTCTTTGTTCACTATAATGTGCTCCAAGCCTATTAGAAAGCCTGGCATAGACACAACTCTCATAAGGCCTGAATTTGTTAAAATAAACAAATCTTAAATGGGCAAATGTGCTACCCTAATGACTGGCTAATTGACTGAGTAAGCTGAATAGGAAAGGGTACCATGTACTATTGGAAAAGCTAGGATTTTTCAGTCCATTGACCCCCTAGAAAGGACAAAGTGGGTGACTTCAAAATCAAGGCAGGACCAGCAATGAACAAGTGGAATCTGAAAATAAAACCACAATACCATTTACATTAACACCCTACAAAATGAAATAAATATAACAAAATATAAGATTTGTGTGAGGAATACTATAAAATTCTGATGAATGAAATCAAAGAATTTAATAAGTAGAGAGTTATTCTACCTTAATGGATAAGAGGACTTGATATCATCAAGATATAAGTTTTTCTCAACTTGATTTACAGATTCAATACAATCCTAATGAAAATCCCAGCAAGTAATTTTGTGGATATCAACAAACTAATGCTAAAGTTTATATGAAGAGGCAAAAGAATCAGAACAGCCAATAGAATATTAAAAGAAAAGAACGAAGTTGGAGGACTGACCTTACCTGACTTCTAGACTTCCAATAAAGCTATAAGTAATCAAGACAGTGTGATATTGACTAAAGCATAGAAAAATAGATCAATAGAACAAAATAGGCTCCAGAAATAGACCCATATAAACATATTTGACAGACATTTGATAAAGGATTTAAGGTAATACTATGGAATAAGATCATCTTTTCAACAAATGGTGTTGGTGTTTGAAGAACTGGACATCCATGCAAAAAAAAAAAAAAAAAAAGGAATCTAGACACAGACCTTACAACTTTCACAAAAATTAACTCAGGATAAATTATATACCTCTATGTAAAATGAAAAATTTACAGATCTCTATGTAAAATGCAAAATATAAAATTTCTAGAAGATAATGTAAGAGGAAACCTAAATGAACTGAAGTATGACTTTTTAGATGTAACACCAAAAGCATGATTGATGAAAGAAATAATTGATAAAATATAAAAATTTTCTGTGAAAGGCAATGAGAAAATAAGCCACAGACTGGAAGGAAGTATTTGCAAAAGACATCTGATAAAGGACTGTTATCCAAAATATACAGAAAACCCTTAAAACTCATCAATTGAAAACAAAATACCAAAATGGTGTTGGTTAAATTGGTAAATGGTTAAAAATGAGCCAAAGACTTTCGCAGACACCTCAACAGACATGTGCATGGCAAATAATCATATGAAAACACACTTTTCACCATGTCATCAGGAAAATGCAAATTAAAACAATGAGATACTACCACACACCTATTAGAATGGCCAAAATCCAGACATTGTCAAGACCAAATGCTGTCAAGGATGCAAAGCAATAAGAACTCTCATTCATTGCTGATAGGAATGCAAAATGGTGCAGTCACTTTAGAAAGCAATTTGGCAGTTTCTTACAAAACTAAACATACCCTTACCATACGACCTGAGATTACACTCCTTAATATTTATACAAGGAGTTTAAAAGTTATATCCACACAAAAACCTGCACACAGATGCTTATTAGAGCTTTATTTATAATTGCCAAAAATTGGAAGCAACCAAAATGTCCTTTAGTAGCTGAACGGATAAACAAACTATGGTTCTTTTAGACAATGGAATATTACTCAAATACTAAAAAGAAATTAGATATTGAACCATGAAAACACATGAATGAAACTTAGTACATATTACTAAGTGAAAGAAGCAAATCAGAAAAGGCCATATATTGTATGACTATCATTACATGACACTTGGGAAAAGGCAAAACTATGGAGGCAGTAAAAAGATTAGTAGTTGCCAGAAGTTGTTGGGGGTGGGGATGGGAGAGATGAATAGGCAGAACACAGAAAATTTTTAGGGCTTTGAAGATACTATGTATGATACCATAAGGTGTCATTATTCATTTGCCCAAACCCATAGAATGTACAATACCAAGAGTAAATTATAACAGAAACAATGGACTTTGGGTGATTATGATGTGTCAATGTAGGTTCATCAATTATAACAAATGCACCACTCTGGTGGGGGATGTTGAAAATGCAGGAGGCTATGAATGCGTGGGGCAGGCGTATATGGGAAATCTCTGTACCTTCCCCTGAAATTAACTGTGCACTTGAAACTGAAGTCTTGACAAAAAAAGAAAAAAAAAAATAAGGCAGGCATCTTAGCTGACCAACAGAGAATTGCCTTCTTCCTGAATCCAGGCTTATAAGGCAAGAACCAAGGTTATCAAAGAGCTGGAAAAATGAACAGCACAGCCAGGTCAGAGGAGGTTTGCTTGGACTCAGGTGTAAGTAGAAGACTAGCAGGAAGAGAATGGAATTGTGTAATTTGAACCAGTGTCTTGAGCCCGCGCCAATTTCAGCAAGTTGGATTGATGTCTGATATAGGAAGAAAAGAAAGTGGTAAGGAAGATGTCAAGTGCAATTTTCAGATGAGCCCACTGCCCTTTCCCATGTACATGGAGGCAGGGGACCAGTACTACCAGGATTTTAAAGGTTTGTTATAACTCCTAATTCACTTATTACTTTATTTTTTCTTTTTTGCCTTTGGAATTTTAAGAAAGGGCTTCAAAAATGTCAAGGGGTTGTGCTTTGCTTTAGACAAAGATGGCAGCTGAGGAAATTGGATTATAATAGCCTCCAACTTGAAAGAATGAGGGCTGCGACTAGAGGGAAAACCAGTGGAACAATGAACATACAACATTGGAATCTCTGCGTGAACTAAGGAAGGGGAAAGAAAAGGGATGGGACCCTGATTGTATGCAGGAGGGCATTAATTGCAACAAATTATTATTATTATTATTATTTTTAAATCCAGTTGAACAAATGCAGGTTGGGAAAGAGAAATGCAACAAGAATATTCTGTGAAGCTATAACATTTTCATTTGATTGCATGTTTGATATATTTTTATTCAGTCTAAGTTTGTGTCACTCAGAATTTAGTTTTGAGATAATGAAAAACAATTTCCTGACAGCTATTTTAAACTCAGTAATCCTATTTTTTCTTGCCTAAATGATTTATTGCCAGCTAATTTAAGGGGGTTTAAAAAAGTCAAGTATTTGGTGACATATTTTTTAGAGTTGTGTGGAAAAAAGTTTTATATTTTTCTCACTATTACATCATTATGTCTTTTTTTAAAACATATCTAACTTTTCTTTTTTCAAATCCATGCAGAGCTCCTTCTTTTATCTTGAGCAATTTAAAGAAGGCCATCATCACTTCCCATAGCTCTCTGGCTCAGGTCTAACCCACCCATTAGCTGATGAACAGTCGAATGGTCTAGGTTCACACTCCAGCTGCCCAATATCACCCATGGTCTTTTCTGGAAAATATGGAGGCTATATTTACAACACTGCTACCACCAAATTCTACTATTTTCATGCAGTTAATCTAATCTCTTGATCCCCAACTCTTTTTTTTTTTCTTATTTCTTTTGAACCTCCTGACAAGGATTAGGAGAGGTCATAAAATATTATATTGGCCACCTGTACATCCTTCCACTTGGGGAAGAGAGGGTCCCTACCACATTGATAGTATTCGGAAAGACATGTGAGTAGAGGCAGTTGGTCCCTTTAAGACTATGGCTCTTAGTGATTCAGGAAATCTGGTGAACTCTTATACTATCTTTCAGACTCAATATTTAGAGCCAGCCCATGTTTCTGAATCACAGATTAATGTTCACTGGAATATGCAAGCTATTCCTCCTCATTCAGTACCCCAAGACAGTAACCTGCTATTTTAAATTTTCAAATCAAGTTTTAAGATAATTTGTTAACATATTATTTTTGGATATTGAAGCTTATAATGTTTTTTCAAAAGGAACAAATAATATTTTCCCTGTATTTTTATAAGAATCAGTTTTAGACTTCCAGTCATGATGGAGGCATAGGTAAACGCAGCTTGCCTCCTTGCACAACCACAGAAAAATTACAGCTAAATTACAGAACAAATATCAGTCAGATCCATCAGAAAACTGAGCTGCATGTAAGTCTGACAACTAAGCAATTAAAGAAACCACATGCATCCAGGTGAGTAGGAGGTATGGAGGGGCAGAGACGCAGAGACGTGGAACCACCTGGTCCCAAACACTCGTGTGGTGGATATAAAAACAGAGGGATCTCCTAAGAGCAAGGGATCCCAGCCCCACACCAGACTACCCGGCCCAGGGTTCCAGTGCCAGGAAGATAAGTCCCCATAACTTCTGGCTGTAAAATCCAGTGGGGATTGGGGTGGCAGAAGAATCCAAGGGGTTCTTAGGCCTCTCCTCTAAAAGGGCCTCGCGCTGCACATGAATATACTCAGACTCACTCACTCTGGGCTCCAGCACCAGGGAAGAACCTTGAAGGGCACCAGTGGCATATGATGAGGAACTGAAGTATCTGGCATCAGGGTGAGAGCTGGGGCACAGCTTACTGCAGACAGAATTGCCAACAGTGGCCATTGTATCTTTTTGAGCCTTCCTCCACACAGAGCCAGTGTGACAGCACCATAACTGAATTTCCACCAATCTGGCTCGCATGGTAAGCCCCTCCCTCACAATTACCTAAGGTGTTGCCCCACCAACTTACAGGCCCACCCAAGCTGGTAACAGAGGTTTTTCCATATGAAGGGATGGGGTAGGCACGAGCTTCAGACTTTCTTAAATCCACTCAAACAAGCAACAGCTGAGACCAGCTCCTGTACCTCTGGCTGAGTGGTCTCAGGCCTGGCACTAGCAGCAGCCATCTGCAGATTGCTTTATAGCTTATGCCAAGGAGCCCCACCAGAATACAAGTGGAGGCTGACCTTGACCTGTACCACCTGGGAAATCCCAGAGCTGTGCACCTAGCAGAGACTTACAGACCATGTCAGAGCACCACCCAACCACCTCCACAAGCCGTGGAGTGAGGTGGTTGCTTGCTAGGGGTCACAGTCAATCCTACCAGCTGCCCGGACTGTGTAAACCCTCCCCATTGACCTGCTGACAGCAATCAAGACTCATCTACAAGAGGAAGGAGTGCTCAGCTCACATGGAGGGCATACCTCAAGTATGAGAAATAGGGGAGTGTATGCCACTGGACCCTATAGGACGCCTAGTATATTAGGCCATGCTACCAAGACACGGAGTTAAAGCAGCTCTACCTAATACATAGAAACAAACATACGGAGGCTGCCAAAATGTGGAGACAAAGAAACATGGCCCAAATGGAAGAACAGAACAAAACTCTGGAAAAACAATTACATGCAATGGAGATAAGCAATCTATCAGTGGCAGAGCTCAAAACACTGGTAATAAGGTGCTTAGGGAACTCGGTGAGCACTTCACCAGTATGAAGAACACCCAGGCAGAAATGAAGGATATACTAATGGAAATGAGCAATTTCCAGGGCATCAACAGAGGAGTGGATAAAGCCAAGAATCAAATCAATGATTTGGAACATAAGTAAGAAAAAGACATCCAGTCAGTACAGCAAAAAGAAAAGAAGAATCCAAAAAATTGAGGATAGCATAAGGAGCCTCTGGGACAACTTCAAACATTCCAACATTTACATCATAGGGGTGCCAGAAGGACAAGAGAAAGAGAAAGGAATTGGAAAACTATTTGAAAAAATAAATAAATAAATAAATAAAAACTTCCCTAATTTGGTGAGGAAAATAGATATACAAGTCCAGGAAGAACAGAGAATTCAAAACAAGATGGATATAAAGAGGACCACAAAAAGACACATCATAATTAGAATGCCAAAGTTTAAAGATAAAGAGAGAATCTTAAAAGCAGCAAGAGAAAAGGAGACAGTTACCTACAAAGGAGTTCCTATAATACTGTTAGCTGATTTTCAAAAGAAACTTTGCAGGCTACAAGGGACTGGCAAGAAGTATTCAAAGTGATGAAATCAAGGACCTACATTACTCTATCCAGCAAAGCTATCACTTAGAATTGAAGGGCAGATGAAGTGCTTCCCAGGCAAGGTAAAGCTAAAGGAAAAGTGTGCATTATACATGGCAAAATACAGTACCTTTTAGAGGGCTATCCCCTGTAGTACAGGCTTCCCCCACTAGGTGAGTGCTCTCGGAACCCATCTGTATCAGTCTACCAGCTGGCATTGTTGTGAGAGGCTGTGTTCAGCTTCAGTGACATTTTTTTTTGAAGATTCTTTCAATGCATTTGCCCATTTCATGATGGGTGCATACCTGCCCACACCGTATGGAGCATTCAGCAGTTTTTGAGCAAAAATGGCATGACCCTCATGTCCCGCCTTCACTATTCACCCAGTCTCACCCCAAGCAACTTTTATTTTGTTTCCTTGGATGAAAAAATTCTCAAAGGGAAACATTTTGCTGATGTAGAAGAGGTGAAACTGAAAATGGTAGAAGCAATAAAAGGCATCAAAATTGATATGTTAAAAAACTGTTTCAAGCAGTGGGGAAACTGTCTTGATAGCTGTATTACATGAAATGGAGAGTACTTTGAAGGTGACTGAAGTTTAACATGTAAGAATAAATACACAATTTTTAAAAATAAATTCTATTTTGGGGGATCCCCCCTAATATATATATTGTAGAGTTTCCAAAAGAATACTGGCTGAACTCTTCAAAGTTTTAGTCCAGATGTGGTAGAATATAAATGAGGAACTGATAACCCTAACTGATTCGTTGAATAAATATACAAAAAACATCTAGTGCCCCCGATATCTTCTAGTAACAAAAAGATATAAGCGATATCTTTTCCTTATATCTTAACTGTATATCGAAACTGTAATCTTAGATTAGAAATTGCTTTCTAAAAGAGAAATCCTTTTAGACCCCAAAGTGATAGTTTGTACAAAATTTCATTTCTTGAAAATACAGTCTGCCTAAGGCTAGCACTAAGTAAGAGAAACAATTCTCTGATTTATGGGGGAAAACACGCTGCTCTATCATCTAGTGTTTTCCTTAGATAAACGATAAAAGGGGTTTCTTGCATAAGTGACAGCCCTGAAGAGCCCTGGGTCTGAGCGGAAACGCGATGGAGTTCATCCTGTTGAAATGTCTGAGTTGGTTAAGTGATGATTGGAAGGAATTGTGAGGAAATGTATAATATGATCGTGGATATTAGTGGCTGACTTACTTTCATGCCCTCTTTTCCCTCACTCTCTCTCTCCTATTCTTTCCTTCTTTTCTTCAAGCTGCATTCTCTGACCAGTTGCGCTGACCATGTTTCCTTCCTGGGGTCGTGGGTCTGTGAAACGGCACTGAGACTGGTGTTGCGTGCCCTCCCCTCTCCCATTTGAAAAACAATGCTGGGTTTTGTTCCCAAGTGAGATGGGAAATAAATAAACCCAGAGTTGTGAGGATACCTGAGAAGATGATTCTTTTGGTGAGGATTTCAAACAGGTATTTTATTTTATTGTACAATGAGTTTTACAGAGGTATGCTTTACGTAAATAGAAATCATCACTCCTTTTCAGTATGTAGTTGTACAACCAACACCATAATCCATATACAGGACATTTTCACCACTCCAATAAATTATTTCATGTCAATTTGCAGTCAATTCCCTTCCAGTACCCACAGCTTCTCGCAACACTGATCTGTTTTCTGTCCCTGTGGCAACACCTTTCGTAGAATATCATTGACTTCATCAAAATCTAAAAGTTCTGCTCTAAAAAGACACCACTAACAGAAGGGGAAGGGTCAAGTTAAGGAACACGTAAAAAGGACCCATGGACAAGGACAACGGTGGCAGGGAGGACTGAATGTGGGAGGTGGGGGTGGGTAGGGCAGAGGACAGTGATGGGGAACAATGGGGATGACGGTAAATGAACAACAATAAAAAATTCAAAGAATAAATCAAAAGATACCATAAACAAAATAAAATGATAAGGCGTAGCCTGGGAAAAATATTGCAAAACATAGTTGATAAAAATCTTACACCCAAAATGTATAAGAACCCGTAGCTCCTTAACAAAAAGATAAACAACTAAATTTAAAATTTTTAAATATTTGAATAGATACTTTAGAAAAGAAGTTATATTTTTGGTCAATAAACACATAGAAAGATGTTTATTCATCAGGGACATTAAAATGTTACAAAATGAAATACCGCTGAATACTTAATAGAATGGGTAAAATAAAAAATAATAACAAGTGCTGGTGAGGATATGGAACAACTTGAACTCTCATGCATTGCTGGTATGAATATAGACAGCAGTATAAACCTGCTTATAGTGCGTGTGTGTATGTGTGTATTTTCATTCAAAAATCAAGTACATAACTGTGTCCATGTATAGAGGGAAAACTTCTTTAAAAACATGTTTAGAGTCAGTCATTGAAATTGTTTTTAAGTCAAGAGGCCCTCTGAGAGCTGAAAGACTGATCAAAATCTGGGATCTTCCTCTTTCTCAGTGGTAAGTATAAACGACCCCACTAGTGCAAAGCAAATTTCACTGAATCTATAAAAAGTGGTGGAAGACTTCATATTTGGAACAAGACTAGAGATGTTGAAGAATCAAGCAATTTTGTTTCCACTTTAAATCCCAGTTCTTTTTGAAATGTAGATTAATAACTGGATAGCTCAACATATCACACAAAATATGCTTCTCCTATATTTAGAACAACATTAGCAGAAGGTTGTGGAAGGGAACCCACTCCCACGCCTGTAGTGTCTCCCGGCTTCATCTCACTCCTTGCTATACGGTCTACTCCTTTCCGTCCTGAGAGTAAGAGCCCATGTTTCGACAATAAGGGAGGTGTAGAAAATGGGCACTGAAAACTCAGAGAGTAGGACAAGATCGGAAAGTGGAGAGAGAGAGTTCTCAGTTTGCATTTGGAATATTTTTGAATTTTTATTCTTACATTTTTGCATTTTCCTTGGAATATTTTCTACTTTTTTCTCTACATTTCAATATCTTTACATTTTTAGTGTTTAAGGGTGTTTATAGTGTGATTAAAAGCATTTATCTACTTTTAATTTAATTTAGTTCCTATTGAGGAGCTTATAATAAATAAAATAAAATAAAATAAAATAAAATAAAATAAAATAAAATAAGAAAGCTAAATATTTAAGCAGGTAAAAGATTTTACTTTTTGTCTATAATTAGGAAACACAGCGGATTTTTTTCAGGGTAGTGGTGCTAATTTGTATGGTGACGTTGTGGTGCCTACATGCCACTACATGTTGTCACAACACTTAGAACTTTGCGGCGCCCAGGGAAGCACTTTAATGTAGGAAAAAGATCAATCAGGAGATCCAGGGGCCCCCAGAGGAAGTGCAGACTGTGTTACACATGTATAACAGTCCCGCTGATGGTGAGGGAAAAGGCTCTGACCTGAGTAGCTTTGACTAGAAACTAAGACTAAATACAAAAGGAACTGTACACTAACAACATGTTTTAGTTGATAAAATTTTCTTCTCGAGTATATTAATAATTCTGAAATTATTACACGTGTATAAAGGGACTGAACAAATAAGTAAAAGGATAACGGTGGTGGCAGCTGAATTTTTTCTGTTGGAGGGGGAATAAGTAAGGAATAAGCTGGAATGAGCTATGTGGTACTGGATTAAAGTTGGAGACATCAGTAGGAACGCATGTTCAACTTGATAGAGATACAAATAATAGATATGGAAAAAACTATAGATGGCTTGTATATATATATGGCTGAACATATGTTAATGCATTTCTTAGCTCTCTCTGCTGAAAACACCTTGAAGCAGTGACACTCAAGTAGTACTGAGCTCACCCAGGCCCAAGATTAGCTGCTAACACCATTCTCCAGGAAAAAGAAACAGGACTCTTTGGAGAAATGGCTGATTCAGAGCTGAGCAGAAAATTTTTTTAGAATATCTTATTATTAATTTTACTGCCATTACACATCAGATAAGAGATTGATGCTAGACAGGTTAAATGATGTTGCCTATAATTTATCTAGAAAGTAAATTTAGCATGGAAATGAGTAGGACTTGCTCTTTCATTCTATACTGTTTCAGATCCACAGAAGCTGAGCAACGTGCCTTGGTTTACTGATTTTGTTATTTTACTTAATGACAACACTTCCATCCAAGGTATTTCTGTCTCACCCAAAAGATAGAAGAAATCATTAGATTCCCAATATTTATGTTGGGTTATAACTCTTAGTTTTATAGTAGAATAAGATAAAATTTCTTAAGGAGATGAAAATACAGGGTCTATTTTTTAAATATATTTAACTTTTCTTAGAGGAAATAATTTAAACTTCATTGATAGCAAATAATATATTTTATGAGTTATGGACTCCTTGAGAATTTCCCAAGTAGTATTGAGTCTTCTGAGAGGGCAGGGAGAATGAAATAATATGCCATTGCCCTAGAAAACCCCATTACTTTCACTTTTGTAAAGTAACAGGGAAACTCTTGTCAGTCGTGTGCTATAAAGCAGTCCCCAAACTTTTTGGGATCACTGGAAGACAAAGATGGGGAGGGGGAGCTGGCAGGGAGAGGTGGAGGAGGAGCTTAGGTGAGCTTCTCTCACCTGCCAGCCACTAACGGTTCACAGACCCCTACCGTGGGTCGGGGACCCCTGCTACAAAGCATTGTTTACTGTGAACACCCTGGAAGTGAATTTCTAATACATCTTTTAAGGTTTTTAAGAGCACAAGTAAAATTAAAGTCAATTTTCAGCAAAATGCAGATTTATTGGGAAGCAGTGATTCATGACATTCTCTCCTTGAGAATCATGGAAGAGGTGTCCTCGACACTCCACAGGATGGTTATGTCAACTTAAAAATGGAGGGGAGAAGGGAGGCAGCTTTCCCGATGAGGGCGGCCACAAAGCAGCTCAGGCGTAACAGCCCTGATGTCTCACAGGGCCCCTGACCTTTCAAATGCTCCTTTTTACAAGAAAAATACTTACTTCTTTTAGGAACTTTCACAGAGAAAAGACTGGGCTATGAACAGATGCAGAGGTATAGACATGGTTCAGGCGTTTTAGTATACTTGAAACAGGCTTAATTAAAAATTTTGCTAATGGAGCTTCTTATTTAAGCTAGGCAGCTGCATCAGAACTTCATTAAAAGGAGAGAAAAATAAGGCAAAAATGACAAATGGTGGAAAATTCATAGATTCTCTGGTTGGAAAGTCGCAAATAAAAGCAGAGCCCAATAGCTCTTATATCCTGGAATATCTGTGGTGTACAGCATTTTTTCCATGTCTTTATTAACTATCCCACCTCCCACTCTCTTCGCTCTCAACTGTTCTGTTGGTTTGAATTAAATGGTCATCCTATTTAGAAGTCACTGAGTCTAGCACTGATTCATATTGTATTCTCCGTGTGACGGTCTGAAGTGCAGCGAAGTGAATGGAGAACTAATGTATGCGACTACACATAATAAGATATCACAAACCAAAAGACCAAATTTATCATTCAGCATTTTCATACAGTTTTCCACAAAGGTACAACTCTTGAGATTTCTGGGTTTTGATAAAATGTATCCTTCTTCCCTAATGAGCTAACACATTAAGAAAAAGGCAGACAGTAAATCTCCATATCACATTACTGATAAAGGTATGTTGTAAGATGTATCTTTGTGTGAAAAACAAATGACTTTGCTATACTGGACCCTAGGACAGGACACTTTACCTAGCTGTACAAGTGCTGGACCCCGAAGGCACCACGGAGAATCCCTGCTGCTCTAGGACAGGCTGTGAGGTGGGGGGTGAAATCTTTTGTTTAAGTTAATCCTCTGCACGTAGAGGGTCTGGTGCAGATAAGAGGAAAAGCAGATGCACTAACAGAAACCTCGAGCCCTCAGCCTGCCAGGGACTCAGCCCCAGGGAGGGGAGGAGCTGATCTGAACGCCTCGCTTAATTTTTTTCAGCTGCACCAGTCAGTGTGTCTCCAAGAAGTGTAGAGCGTCCAGGCTTGTCCCACCAAAGGAGCTCCGTTGAAAAGAACATCAGTGCTAGGGAGAAACGTTCCTCAAAGAGAAACTTTTTTTTTTTTTTTTTTTTTTTAAGGAGAAGAGAGAGAATGTAAAGAGTCTTTAGTGGTTAGAATCTCAGGACACCACGGTAAAGCAACATTTTAGATAAGAAGTTAAGTTTGCAGAAAAAGTAGATGAATTTCTTAGCATTGTTGTAGAGCTGAGCAAAGAAGCTGACTCCTGAATTGCAGATTTAGTTTCCCGAAACACCTGGTAATCTCCCAAAACTTATTCACACAGAAAATGTAGCCTCTTCCTGGGCCCACTTCTCCATTTTGATCACAATAATAACGCCATCAACAAACAAACAGTATAGTTTGAGCCCGTTACCTGTGAACAGAGTTGTTGTGTGCATGAGCTATTTTTCTGTGTGCTGTTGACTAATCGTCCTGGACCTGAAGACATTTTATTTTGCAGATAGATTGTTCGCATTGCATGTCATCTCACATCACACTGTTGGAACCAATTGCATTATCTGACATAAGTCATCATGCCTGCAGGGTATTCATTCTCACTCAAAATTACAGACTTCTTATCTATTTGTGGGGAAAGTGAAAACAGGGGTGTGCTGATGAGTTTCAAAGCGGAACACACTGATTCATTTCCAGGGAAGGGAAGGGTACGGAGATGGCATGTTTCCCCTCAGTGGACTGAAGCCTGATTGTCAGGAGTATGTTCTATTTTACATTTAGATTGAATGCTCTTTTCCCAGCAGCTGCCCGGTGATTACCACAGAGGGCATTTTGATCAGCTTGCTGAGAGGGGTGATTGCATTTCCTCCTCCTGCACTCCCCTTTGGCTTCTGAGCTGTGCAGAGGACTGAAGGCAAGTGCCATAGCTTCCCTGACTCAGCCCTTCTGGGTACTGCTTCTCTTTGGTTGAAACTGGGGATTTAGGAGAGAGATGCCTCTCACTGGGAATTTTAGGATAGGCTGTCTTCTCAAGGGCAAGGCTGCATACAGGGATGTTTAACAAGGCAGCTCTATAAATAGCAAAATCAGTGCTGGGGATTTGAATTATTTTTCATTTAACTCAGAATTCAAATCCCTTTGCAGTTTTGTTTTCAATACTTCCCCAAACCCACACCAAATACAGAGCTTCTAAAATTATATGTTTTTGGTGTTTGGTGGGTCATTTCTTCTCTTACATTATTTTATCTGTGTTGATTGCTTATTTTTATTTATTTGTTATTTTGATTATTGAACTGATAAAACAAATGATTGGAATTTCCTGCTGGGGCCCCAGACTGTTTATATAGTTACCTAGCAACCAGGATGTAACACTTTCTGAATTATTTGGAGTAGCTTTGCTTATGTATTAGATGAAATTATGCAGTTTGGTCCAGCAAGCATGACAGGGGGAAAAAGTCAATAGGAAGAACAGAGCCACATTCCATTGTTCTTTCCCTATGGCTCCTAGGAACATCTGGTCTCATTAATCTCAAGTGCCTTACTATATGTGATAGACATATCCTGAGTTCCATTCATCCCGAGCATGGTCCATTGAAAACTGCTGTTGCATAATAATGTAGGCAGATGCTTTGAAGCATGTAGTGTTCAAATGTTCAAAAGGAACAGCACTGTCCAGCAGGGTGAGAATGGGGCCCTGTGTGTTCTACCTTATGGTCCCTGCTCTGAGTATGGCCCAGGTTAAAAACAGCTGAAGCCTCAGACCCACAAATTGGGTGGTCTTTGCTTAATTTTTTACAGATTGCCAATGTGGAGCAAATGTTGACAACCACAGAATGAGTTATGTTTGAGCTTTCATAATGCGGTTTCTGAGAGTCCGTGGCCTAGGACAGCCATATGGTGCAGACACATTAGGAAATTCTCTGTTAGGAACTTTAGTAATTAAATTACTTTAATATTCAAAATTGGGTTCAGCTTATAGAAAATTCTGGAATAAAGCTGGGGTGTTGTGGTAGGCTGACTTTGATAGAATTATGGACTTTGATTGGAATTTTGTGGTGAAAAATGGATAGACTGTAGAATCAGACAGATAGAGGTTTAAATTTCACTCTGGACAAGCAATTTAACCAACTCTAACCTTAGGGAAAGTGATTTAATCTCACTAAACCTCAATGTCATCATATATAAAATTGGGATAAAATTGTTCAACCTCAGGGATTGTGAGGATTAAGTTAGAGAACATGGAACATAACTCGAACAAAGCAGGTGTATTTTATATCTTGCTCTCTTTAACAAAAATGAGTGGGTAAAATTTTACTAACATATTCTGAGCTGATTCTTTTAAAAGGTCATGGATCAAACTGCTTCATTGTTTTGGGGATCCTTTGGGAGTGGAAAGGAGGAATTAGAGCTATGTCAGGAATCACTCCAGTAGTGAAATCAGGTGGTGGTGGGGGAAGCCCTGAGGCATACATGAAGTTAAGGGTTTAGTTTAGGTTTGAAATAGGAGGAATGTAGTTGAGCAGGCAGTTTTAGCACAGTGCTTTTTGCTATGGGTATATTTGCACCTGACTGAGTTTTGCTATTCAACAGATTGTTTCTCAGGGTATGAGAGGCTCTTTCATTATTTGTCGACCCTCCCTCCAGTTAAGGAATCCTTTTGCCCCAATAATGGCAGGGTATTTTTGAGAAAGAGAGATTTTTGAAAAGAAAGACCATCTCAAATGTTCTTAGAGTATTCACGAGGTATAGTTAATTCTAACTGTGGAGGTAAACTGCTCATCTTTCTACAGGGTTTTTAATTCTTAGGGCCTACCTCAATTTCTGCCTTTTTCATAGTTTCTTTTGACATCTCCCCATCTTGACACCTCTTCCCTGTATTTATATAGCATTAAGCATCACTAGTCACAATTGAACTCTCGACTATATACTGCCCTAAATAACTTTCTTTTATTCTGCAGAGGTGATCATCTGGTCTTCCATCGAGACTTGTAATGCTCTGTTGTTCTGCTGTATTAATTACCAAAACCCCTGACGTAGCACTGTTGCATAAAACGTGATCAGAAAGTATGTTGTACGTTGTTTGATTGGCTAATATGTTCATGTTTTAGTACAATTTATCCTGGTACTCCAAATGATTATGTGGAGATAATTTTCTTCTTCCCTTTTTCCTGGGCAAGAAGAAATATATGCTCCCCAGTCTTCTTGCAGAGCCATGTGACTAATTCTGGCCTATGAGCTATGAGCAGAAGTGATATGTCGCCTTCAGACTGAGTCGTTGCAAAGTCCCTGTGGAGAACACACACATTGAAATGGTAAAGACATAAGGAGGAGCAGCACAAATCACTAAGTCACTGCCCTGAGAATAGGTGCTCAGGAAAGTGACCTGATGTTCACTGGATGTGTCTTGTGAGCAAGAAAGAAATCCAGGCTGAATTAAGTCACTGGTATTTTGAACTCAATTTCTTTCAATCTCACAACTCAGCCTCTGTTGACAAGTTGTAGTGGAGGTTGCGATGCACCATCTAGACTTCTATTTCTGGAAAGTTCACTCACTTCTCAAGTAACTGTTTGCTAGTGGTTTACAGCTAACTGCATCTCTGGCAATTGAATGAGCTAAAGGGAGTTCCCTGGCCCAAGGCCAACTGCTTCTACAAAGCATCCTACCTCTGATAACTGATAGATGAGGCAGCACCAAGGCCCAACCCTGTTGCCTCAATGGGAGAGCTCTGAAGAAGGAACATGAAAATTCCCTGTAGAAAGTGCATTTAAATTTAACTTCTTCCTCTGCCAACTCTAGTTTCTCTCATTCCCTTGCAGGTGCTGTTTCCTAGGGCACTCTTCATCACTCCTGTCTCAGGGTCTGTTTCCCAGGGAACCAAAACTAAGACACTAATGCAGAGCCGTTCCAAAGTTCAGTGATAATTAAAAACTTATAGAATGAAGTCAAAGTGGTGATCTTTGAGTCCTGGGCGAATCCTTTCACCACCTAACTTAAAAGACATGTAGACTAAGATTCAGGAGATCTTGTTTCTACTAGCAGTTGCTCTGCAAATAACCTGCAATGATTCTGTTTCTTCATTTGTCAAATAGGAATCATAACACATGTTCTAATGAGAGCAAAGAGCTACTGTGAAGATCAAACATGAAACTGTATAAAACATTATAACGTTAAGAAAATTGTGATCTCCTGGATTTAATCTCATGTTGCCTGTGCACAGACTGCCTTCCTAATGTCACTGTAGACTGATTTCTCTCAGCCTTCCCAGTAGACCGAAGCTGTCTCGGCTTTCAGTGCCTTTTGGTGTCCACCCTGCTGTTGCACATAATGCCTCACATCAAGTAGGAGCCCAGTGCATACTTACTGAATATTCCCTCTGGGGCCAGCACACCCAGGAACATGTATAGGAACTATTATTTCAGAAAATCTTTTCAACTCATGTTAGTGAAAGGCAAAGTGAGACGTAAGGGCCATTACAAAGACTAAGTCAACCAACATCAGTCCCATCTCCCATTTTCACTTCAATTTGGAGCCAGCAGAATAAACTCCCCCATGAAGATATATAAACATCGTGTGTTAATGAAACATGCTGGGAAAGGTTGAACAAAGTGAATCAATTTTAACCTCCCTCCCAACTCAACCAAGGTCATTTTGTACTTAGGAGAAAACTCAATTAAATGGAGATATGATAATAAAAACCAACAGCAAGCTTCAGGCCCTGTACCACTGGTGGAGACAGTTGGGAACAAAGGATGCAGGTAGAAACGAAGCTCACGGGGAACAGCACTGCCACTTCCCCCATGATGACACGTGCAGGCATTCTTTTCCGAGATCAATTTCAGGCTGTAGAATCTTCTGAAGTAGTTCATACCCAGCTGACTTGTATGCCAAGTAGAATTAGACCCCTGTGTTTGATATTTTGTTTTTGTCATAGTCTGGCTACATCTGCTGGAGGAGGTGGAGAGAGGTCACCATGATCCCAAGGTGATATTAATAACTAGCAGTGTGCTAAGCAGGAAAAAGCCGTGAAGAGGAGAAGCATAGCTCCTCCGTGGAGAAGAGCCCTGCACCCCAACGTCTCCAGCCTTGTGTTCCAGTGAAGCATGATATCATGGAACATTTTGAATAATTTTTTTCCCCCAATCGGAACAGGCTGTGCTAAGGGGATAAAGAAGAAATGTGTTTCTTTTAGTCAATTAAAGACTCATTTATTTGTTGGCAACAAAAAGAAATAAGTGCTCACCATTCTATAACACATTTTAATGAAATTGCTACATGATGACTATTATTATTCCAAGGATTATCTCACCAGATTCATTGTGATAAATCTTCACCAGAGACAGGAAATAGGATGTCATTACAAGATGTTGTTGGAGAGCTTAATTTAGGCGGTGGGATGAAAGGGGCATAATTTGCTCTCCTAAGATACCTTTTAACTGAACTCTTCTAAATACTTTGCAGCTACCAACTGCAGTCTAAGCCACTTTGTAAGTGATTTTATTTTACTTTCTAGGTAGCATTTAAAAGGTTTGGCATAAGTCATGAAATCAAAATAGTGACTGCTTTAGTTATGAGATCTCCTCAGAGTTAACCCTCAGACTAGGCCAAGAATTGCATAATGGGATTTTCATTTTTTATTTTTTTGCACAATATGCTCTAGAGCACATGCAAAGATTCAGTGAGGTATATTTTGTTAATAGTTGTTAGGGACAGTTATGGAATGCTGAGAAACAGACAGTAGATGGGAAAAGTCCAATCGATGGGGAAATAACTGAAAATAAAATAGCTAATTTTAACCAAATATTTTAGTCTGCCTCAGTGGAAATGCTTAAAATTACATTTAGTGGTTAAAAATAACTAGTCACATTGCTTGCTTACAAATCTTCCCTACAGTCATCAGTTTCTCTGCCTCTCACTGTTGAATATGCACTACCCACTGGTTTGAAAGAGACTACATTGCAGCTTTTTTTATGAATTAAAATGGTAGCACGCTGGTACGGATTGTGGATTATTCTCAGTCAACCAAATGAAGTTGTAGGTCTCCATGTATTCTGAGTTAATGACAACTCCATCTCTGCACTTGCTCAGGTCAAAAAGCTTGGTGTTGTCTTTGAACCCTCTCAAGCACTCACCCTTCACATTCAATCTGTCAGCAGTACTTTCCAAATATGTCTGGAATAGTTCAACCACTTCTCAGCACCTCCACTGCCATCCTTTTGATCCAAGTACCGTTACCCGGCCCATGAGTCCTTACTGTGTCTACTAATACTATTCCATCTTCCCTTTCATACCTCTTTAGTCTGTTTTCAACAGAGCAGCCGCAGTGATTCTATGAAAACATAAGCCAGATTATGCTTTCTCTCTACTCAAAAGTCCCCAGCGGCTTATCTCGCTCCATGTAAAAGTAAACTTTCCTATTCTGACCTATGAAACTTTACGTGATCCGACTACATGCCCTGCCACACTCCCTTAATTCCTGTGCTCCAATTGCACTGGTCTCCTCGATCTTCCTCAAACATGCTCAGGGGGTTCACACAGCCTTCTTTATGCTGCACTCCTCTTTCCCAGATACCCGACAAGGCTGCGTCGTTCATTTAATCAGTGTGGACTCAGAAGTCATTCTTTGGGTGAGATCTACCTTGGCCAGCCAGACTAAAATTTGGCATACTCCTAACCATGAACACACACTTGCACACACACTTGCTCTCTTTCTCTGCTTTATTTCCCTCCCTCTAGCACTTATTAGTATATACTACACATGAAATTTAAAACACAACAATTATGTTGTTTATTTTCTGACCCTTTCCCCAAAACTAAAATTCAGACTCATCAAGAGAATAACTTTCTGCCTCTGTTGTTCAGAGATGTATCTCCTGGGCCAGAGGAGTCCCTGCGGCAGGACAGACGATCCCCAACCACTGATGGGGAGAATGAGCCTCTTCTGAGTCACACACGTGGTATCACAGCTCCTTATATCGAGTCAAGCTCCAACTTTCCACAGTGCCTTATTTCCACTCTAGAACTGGACATGTACCCGTGAACTGTGACAAGATACTGAATAAGGAAACCGGGAAAAGAAGTTGCACCTTTCAACAAGTGGAGACAAAGTTTTATGAAGTACTGAACTGTAATTTGATTAACTGGGGGATTCTTGGAGAGTTTAACTTAGGTTTGAATCAAACAAAAACACATTAATATGCTTGATTCTTATTTACAGTATTGAATATTGAATAAACTAATTAAGACTTATTAGGATAAACAAATAGGAAACATTCAGTGGTAACTTCTAAACTATTCCTTCTTGCCACAGCTGGAAACCCAGATATAAGCAATTTCAGGGTTCTATTTTAGGCATAACGCCAATGTAAAGGGTAGTAAAGTGAGCTCAGTCTACAGCGATAAGGAAGGGTAGCTCTTCTGAAAGTTATAGCTAGATTTAGACATCTTTGGAAAATATTACAAATTTGCCTCTGACAATATAGCTTTTTGATACTAAAATCTCTTCTTCAATATCTTTTTTGATGGTCATCCAGCATGTAGTTAAAGATGGGATGGGCAAAAGTAGGTTTGCAGTTGTTCATATGGAAAAATACAAATTAATAAATAATAATAAAAGAATAAACACTCTGTTTCATATACTCACAGCTGTATACTTACTTTTGCCCAGCCTTGTACATTCAGCGATGGGTAATTTACTACATGTTGAGTTAGTTTATTTTATCTTCAGATAATTTTGGTAGAAAGCTCAGTTATATCAACTCATCTCCTCAAAGTTTCCTTAGAAGATATGCAATAAATATTGTTGACTGAATGAATGCATAATTGGCTTGGGTGGAATTAATTTGTGAAGCCGACACAAGAATCAGGTAGCTTGACCATAAGACTTGATAGCCCATAGCCTGGGAATTTTCAAGGAGGCTCAAAATCTTCAAAAATTAGAAATGAGAACTCAGAGCACAATATTTTGTTATTATTCTATACAGAGAAAAATAGCCTTTTCCCTTCTACTTCAAGGAGAATCTGATTACAGTTTAGTTCAATAACACATTTATAGTAGCATCTGTGTGTTACCAAGTAAAGGTAGTATTGTTCAAAGTGATTTTTAAGTAGACAAAGTTAGTTTCAACATTGTTCATAAATGTCTCTACACCAAGCATTATGCTTATAAAAAACAGGTTGCTTAATATGGTAGTTTTTAAGTTATCTGGAAAATGTATTTACATGGTGACAATGGTTCTCCAATAGTAGCAAATAAGACCTACTGCAGTTCTGCAAACAATTCTAAAGGCTATATGCAATTATATTCAAATAAAAAACATGTTGATGGGTTAGAAATACAGATGTGATAATACAACTACTTTAAATGTTACAAAGAGAGAAAATTATTAGAAGCATATATTACTGAACTTGAAGTATAAAAATATTCAAAATATGAACAATAGAATATCTATTTCCTGAAGTCATTATATGATATTGTCAAGTCCAGTGCCTATGGTGAATTAAATAGAAGTGGACTACATTTTTGAAATTTTGCCTGTGTATTTCAGTGGCACCTACTGACATGTCATCTATGCTTTTCAACCACTCTAGCTTTGGCTAGTATGTATATCTGTCTTTATCTTTATCTATATCTATATCTTTATATCAATTGCACACACAAAGTCACATGCATGCACACGCATATCACACATTGTGAGAAAACCTAAATTACATTTGCCATTTAGATTTCTGTTTCCCTCTAAAATGAACGCATTTCATGTTGGATTGCAGATTAGGAGGTCTGGCTTTTTGTCTCAGATCTGGCACAGTACAATGGAGCAGCATTCAATTTCTTCATATGCTTGGAGGAAATGACTCCAAGCTTCATATGACTAAATGATTGATTACTAAGATCTTAGTTCCAATAGTGTTAATATGACTATTTCATGAGTATTTTGAAGTGGGGAAATGCATCTGTGGGATGTGAATGTTGACAAAGGATAACAGGGACGAAATGCTGTGACAAGATGGGCTGAAGAGTTTCCATGTGCTGGTCGCACTCCACCCTTCCCTGCACGGCTATGCGCCAGCGCGTGGTCTCGGGGCCTGCACCAATAAGCTTCCTGGATCTTGTACAAAGACAGGAGGGAAGGATGAAGGGGGTTATCTATGTATTCTCCCTGCTTCCTCCCTGTGGGGCATAAGGCAGGCTGGCCACATGACTAAGGGCTACAGGCCCTGCCAGTCAGTCCTTTCTAAGTGACAGCAACTACTCTTTCCTCTTGCTTTTACAGGCTCCTCTAGTCCATGTTAGTAGCCCTTTGGTATACACTCCTCTTCGTGATTCCCTTACTCTCTGAGCGTGCCTTTGCAAATGGTTGCTTTATTAGAGTCTTTACAAATTATTCCAGGCTACATGGCATCAGTTTCCTTCTGGCTCCTCACACCCCGGGCTGCTACAACACAGAAGGATGGATGTTGTGTTTCACAGCATGGGTATTGGCGTTACTACCTTTGTCTCAACCATCACCCCGGAACTTCCTCTCCCTGACTAGAAGGCACAGTATACGGTACCCCCACACATTGCCATGGGACAGGTGGATGGACAAGAGTCACACCCAGGATGGAGCACTGACAGCAGAATGAGAGAGAATCTCACAGGATCCCAGAGAGAGAAAGGGAAGCCGTTTTCAGGGGGAAACTGGGTTGAGTGGGGAGCACACAGCGAGTGCACAATCACAGAAAGGATTACCAGTCTCTAGAGCGAACCAGTCACAGATGAAGAGGCTGAGGATGTTTCACAAGTATTTCAAAGTCCCTCAATACAAAGAAGAAACAGTCTGTTGTAGGTAAAGGAGAAAAAAAAGAAGAAGGAAGAGTCCACATCAGGCCAACCTATGCTCTAAGTGGCAAGATGCAAAGTCTCACAGCAGAGGGAAGCAGCCCAGCGGGAAGAGAAACTCGGGCCAGAAGAAAGACCACCCCTGGAAACAGCTGGTTGAGAGTTCTCATCAGCTTTTTTTTCTTTCTTAAGATTATATTTATTTATTTATTTTAGAGAGAGGGGAAGGGAAGGAGAAAGAGAGAAAGAAAAACATCAATGTGTGGGTGCCTCTCACACATCCCCTACTGGGGACCTGGCCCACAACCCAGGCATCTGCCCTGACTGGGAATCAAACTGAGCTACACCAGCCAGGGCCAGTTTTTTTTTAAATTGTAGATCAAGTACAGTTGTCTCCACTTTCCTGCTACCACTTTCCCCACTCCCAAGTAGAAAAAACAATAACTAAAAAAATTCTCAAACTTAATACCAGAATCCTACTGTATACAATTTTGGTTTGTTATATGTACATCTGCCTTAGTAAAATAGGTATAGTGATAGACAGATGATGATAGAGAGATACATACATAGATAGCTAAAGAATTTCATAAGAATCCCATATCGTATGTTAAGACATTTTGATACAGTCCCAAATTAAAGAGTCTGAATTGAGTAAAACCTTCCTACTCTTGCAGTTAGGACACTTACATTTGGATGAGGTACTTTGAAATGTCTGCATTAACTGAAAAACTATATTAAACATTGATTATATCCCAAGAAGTATATAGATAACCAAAACTACTCATTTTGTGTCTCCTCATGTGTGCCAAGAATGAGATGCCATGAAGCCTCTCAGTCACACCTACCTGTGCTTCCTTCAGGCCGGCACGCTTTCCTTTCAAACCTGTGACTCCCCCGCACCTCTTTCCCGTCTTTTCTCAAAACAGCACCTGCTCCCTGAGGCCTCTATGGTTTCCGGCAAAGTTTCAATGACCTCATTTCTTATTTTATTTTTTCTAAGAATTTGTCACTATCTTAGTAATTGTTGTTTTCCACCTTCATTATAGAATGTAAAATCTATGAGGGAGGGATGTTCTTGTCTGTTTAGTTTACTGCTTTGGAACTTAGAATAGTGCCTGGCTCATAGCAGGAGTTCATTACTTTTTTTTTTAAATAAATGAAAGGAAAAGAAGAGAGAGGAAGAAAGGCGGAGAGAAGGGTACACATGGGAGACACTTGGCACAGCAGGTCACTTTTATAGTTGAGAAGAGGTCAGAAGGGCTTTATGAAGATCTTACTTTTGCTCCGAGTCTTGAAAGATGTGGTTTGCCTGGCTGATGTGGCTCAGTGGATTGAGTGTCAGTCTGTGAACCAAAGGGTCACAGGTTCAATTCCCAGTCAGGGCATATGCCTGGGTTGCAGGCCAGGTTCCCCAGTAGGGGGCACTCAAGAGGCAACCACACATTTACATTTCTCTCCCTCTCTTTATCCCTCCCTTTCCCCTCTCTACAAATAAATAAATAAAATCTTAAAAAAAAAAAGATGTGGTTTGTTTTTAGGTACAGGTCAAGGGTGTTGAACAAACAAGGGCTGTGATCCAAACAACATGTCAGTCACCTTGGTTCAAGTGCAGCTTAAAGTTACGAACGTTTAATTGGCACCCTCACTTTATAGCAACTTCCCTATCATGAGATGTGTTCAAGTAGATTCTGGATAAAAAGCACTTGCAGAAGGTTTAGAGCAGCAGTATTTAACTTGGGTGATTCTGCCCCCTACCCCCAGGGGAAATTCTGCATGGTGTGGAGACAGTTTTTGTTGTAACACTGGTGGGGGATGCTACTGACACCAAGCGGGGAGAGGCCAGGGAGGCTGCTAAGTAAACAGCCTACAATGCACAGGACAGCGCCCCACAGCTTAGAGTTTTCCAGCTAAAATACCAATAGGATTGCCAAGGATGAGAAATTGGCTTAGAGGGTATTGGTTAGATTTAAACTAACCCCTGCAGTTTGTGCCAACACTAAAAGTCTAAAAACTTTTTTTAAGACTGAGATTTAAAAGAAATAACACACATTCATTTTGGGGGTACAGAAGACTTAATTACACCCTGGATATGACTGAAAAAAATCTGAGGGCCCCTTAAAGTATGTGTTAATAGTTTTGTATATGAGTGTAACAGGGTACATTGGGCCAAATTCTTTTCTGGAATTTTTATTACAAAATAGGGACCCTGATTCGCAATGAAAAGCAGAGATTCCTCAAGGTAATGGACAGAAACCTAAATGCCGTTGCTATTATAATAAAGACAATGTCTGGTCATCTTAATTTCCATGCCCGAGAAGCACATGTCCCAAGTGCGGAGATGGCATAGTGCTCACGTTTGCGAAGCCATTTCATATTTTTAAGTAAATTTAGATAAGAGGGTGAAAGACTGCAGGAGTTAAATTAAAAATTGATTTTCAGCAAGGAAGGATAGTGAAGATTTCTTTGTTAATCAAAAAATATTTTGCCTGGTTTGCTAGCCCAGCTAGAAAACTGCACACAGGGTGATGTTACAAAGAAAAAGCCACGGGAATATAGCATATTACCATGCGGAATGCGTGTGAGTGGAAAATGTATGTTTAAAACCTGCCATTCCTCTTGAGCTCTGCCGCTTGCAGGAATGCATGGGAAGATTTTCCTCATTATTTCTGAGTGGTTTAGAGTAGGGGGTGTTTTCGGGAACATACGTCTCAGCACTGCATAGACTCAATCCCCAGCTTGACAGCTCTCTTAAATGAAATGAAATCTATGCTGTAGTTCATCTCCCAGTATCTTATCCCTGGCTCACATCTACTGTGATGTTTATTTATATAAAGATGCATTCTGGGATCTTGATTCCTTTTTTTGAGACCAGATCAGACAAGCCTGCGACCAGTCATTGCCGTCTGGATTTCAGACTCACCCTCGAGAAGCAGAGAGACAGCCCATATGCAGCTGGCGTGTGTGTCATGGCTGCACCCAGCAGACTTTAAACTGGACAGCCGGGTTTGATATTTATAATAGAAATGGAACAAAGCTTACACCAAAGCTGAGCCCAAAGACCCTAAAAAGAGAAATAATCTAAATGCAACTCAAGGCATCTCTACAAAGGCACAATCTCTTCAGACCTTCCCAAACTTTGGCCAATTTTGTGAATTGATTCAGACATAATTTTCCTTTATTTTTTTCAAAATAGAACTGAAAGGGAATTATTTAATAAACTACTGTAGAAAACTTGGTAGAAAATAGGTCATCAGCCCATTCAGCTGAAGAATACTAAATGTAGTCATGAAAAGTACTATTTTATCACAAATTCTAGTGAACAGTGTGCTTGAAGGAATGCAGCAATTTACCTTTAAGCTTTTTCCTTTATTTTACATTTTTAAAATTAATAGACTTTATTTTTAGAGTAGTTTTAGATTTACATAAAAATTGGGCAAAAAACTTAGAGCTCATATTATTCCATCCCCAATCCTCAACCCCAATACACACACACAGTTTCTCTTACTAACATCTCGCATTGGTGTGATACATTTGTTACAATTGAAGGGCCACTACTTATAGATTGTTATTGACTAAAGTTCATAGTTTACCTGGGCATTCCCTCTGTGCTGGACATTCCATGGGTTTTGACAAATGCATGATGTCCTGCATCCACCATTACACTATCATACAGAATAGTTTCACTGCCCTGAAGATGTCATGCTCCTACTTATTAATCCTTCCTCCCACCCCTACATTCCTGGTAACCACTGACCTTTTTACAGTCTCTATAGTTTTGCCTTTTCCAGAATGTTAAATAGTTGGAATCACACAGTATGTAGTCTTTTCAGATTGGCTTCTTTCGCTTAGTGATATGCATGCTCATGGCTTCACAGCACACTTCCTTTTACCATTGAACATTCCATTATGTGGATATACAACAGTTGTCTTTTTTATATAACACATGTAAAATCACTATACGATTTTTTAAAGCCAATATAAAACTTTTATTTTTGCCAATGTTTACTTTTTATTTTAGGTTTCTATACAACTCAGGAGATGGCATTGAATGAAACAATTTGATATGGTGACTTTAATAGCATCTTCCAGATAAGGTTTAGTGGAGAAGAAAATACTGAATAATTTAAAGCATATTCTTCTTAGAATGCTGTTTAAACATATATCTTATAAAAAAAACTCTTGTGAAAGTCATACACAGTAGATAAATCTGTTGTGTATGAGAATCATTTATATAAAGAGAGGTTTTGTTTTTTTTTTTTCCTTTAGGGATCCAGCAGGTACTTTTACTTGGCAAACCCCTTGGCCTCTAAGGCATACTAAGGTTCTGCCTGCTTCTCTAATGCCTGGTGGATATTTCTGAAGCCAAACCTTTCTTTACACTTTAATTCCTGGAAACAGAGAGCTAACTGCTTAAGGCACTGTAAGTAATTAGAAGTTCAAATCTGTACCAGTTATTTGAAAATTAGTTTATTGGTTGGTGCTCTGTGTAGAAGCAGGACCCAGGGAGGGAGCAGCAGGGTGAACTGAATGGGAGTATATGCATTGGGTCCCGAGTCGTACATGAGATTCTGCCAGCCAGGCGGTTGTTTCTGTCTGGACAGCCACTGGATGGATGTGAGGGGCAACAGAACCTCGTGTGGGTTGTTACTTAGAAACTGAAAGCAACTATCCGTAGCAATTGGATCAGAGTTTTATTAACTCACCATGGCTGTAACATACTCCCTATAATTTTCAATTTTCTTCTCTTAGCACTAAGTAGTCACATTTTCTGCCTAATTATTACAGGAAACCCTGAACAGTCCTAGTTTTAAAAATTCCCAGGCCGATATTCAAAGCTATAGACATACCACCTAATCTTTTCTGCATAATTTACATGTTCTAGTCTCCAAGCTGCCTTTCCCCTTTCTGATAATATCATGAGACTGCTTCTTGTATACACTAAGATCTCTTATTAGCATATCTGACCTATGTAAAGAAATGATCATTGATAGGCATAAAATAAAAACTTAGTTAATAGAGAGCTCTACCAAAGTTTGAATGAGAGGGCTTAACATTATAAACATATCAATTCATCTTCATTTGATATAAGTATTTTTTAATTGCATTTAGAATTACTTTATAGCTTAATGTGTGTGTACATGTTTAAATGGTAGGACCTTGAGAGGTGAAATAAAATTTGATTTTAAAAGTGGAAAATAGCAATAGGAAATCTGTCGTAGCGAATGTTTTTCCTTCTCCAAGATTTACTATAATGACCAATATATTTGAAATAATGTATATTTAGATGCCTGTCTGACTCATTACACACACAAACAGCAGATGCATAGAGACCTAAACTTTAAAAAACACTGAAAATATAAGAAAATATTTTATGTTTTTAAAAATTTTTTTAAAGATTTTATTTATTTATTTTTAGAGAGAGGAGAAGGGAGGGAGACAGAGGGGGAGAGAAACAGCAATGTATGGTTGCCTCTCACATGGCCCTTACAGGGGACCTGGCCCGCAACCCAGGCATGTGCCCTGACTAGAAATCGAACCGGGACCGTCTAGTTCCCAGCCCGTGCTCAATCCACTGAGCTACACAAGCCAGGCAGAAAATATTTTATGTTTTTTAGAGGAAGATCCTCCTAAACAAGACATAAAATGACAAACTCAGAAAATCTCTATGCTTAAATACATTGAATTAAAATTTTTCTAGATGGAATATACCTTAAATAAGTTTAAAAGATAAAAAACAGATTCAGAAAATATTTACAACAGTTTTAGCAGGAAAAGAGTTATGGATCATAACATATAAACAACGCCTATAAAACACTAATAGAAGGACAAACGCAAATAGATACAGATGCAATAATAGAAATAGGGTGCAAAATCTGAACAGGCAATTCATAGAAAAGGACTTATAAAAGACTACTCAACACAATGATTAATGCTAAATTTCACTAAGCTAGAAGTAAACCTACCCAAAACAAAACAAAACGAAACAAAACAAAACTCCTCTCTGCCAGTTGTAGGATATATTGTACAGATTGGTGTATCTAGTACAGATTGGCGTATCTAGTTATGGAGGAAGTATAGAGGAAGGACAGGTACTCTCACACACTCCTGCTGGTAGTGATGGAGGACAATTAGGGAGAACCCATGAAAGTTTTAGAAGGCATAAACCCTTTGACACACGTTTGCTTTTTTGTTCTGGGATTTGATCCTAGAGTAATAGGCAACTATGTACAAATATTTGCCTATAAACACCCAGGCGTTTGTAATAGCAAATTTTGGCACCAAGCATTCAGTTGGAGAATGTCTAGAAACCCTATATGATATGATGTAGCTGTTAAATGAGGTAAGTGTATGCATTGTTCTATAAAAAATGTGTTTAGGATATTTTAAAATGAATTTCAAGTGCAATTTCAAATACACTGTAGTCAAATTTTGTGAAGTATTTGTGAGTATGCTATTCAGTGACATGTGTCTTTACATACAAATGCATGCATACATATATCCTTCTAAGGAAGAAATACACGGTCTGGAAAGCTGGGAACCGAATGTTAGTGATCATTACCTTGGGAGAGGGGCTGGGGAAGGGGTAGACCTTTCTCTTCTAGATTCTTTACAGAAAATGATGGGTTATGTGTAGATTTTATTTTTATTTTGTTTTGTTTTCATTTAATGTTCCTCTATTTTTCAAAATATAAAAATGTATATTTGAAACATAACTAACTAAAACATAAACCAGCAGCATAATTTGGGAATATCTTAGATTTTACATTTAAAGATGAAAGAAAATGCAGGTACACAACGTAATTTAATCTTAGTGTTTAAATTACATTTCTAGACCTCTAACTAGCTTCCTTTAAAAGTCATTCAAATGCTCATTTTAGGAACCTGCTGAGCGTATTTGTATGGAAGGGCCACAGTGCCGCATGTTGTGTGCAAGGGATGGTCCTAAAGGGACCCAAAGGCATCTCTCAGCAGGGTTTCCTTCTCCCTTTCTTGATATTCTAAAACATTTCCCTACTTGCCCAGGAAATGAGATTCATAATGATCACGTATAAAATAATGTTAATATTTTTATCATATGAGGAGAGCAGGGTGAACATAAAATTGCTGAGTATTTCCAGCACAAATCTTGGTCTGGACACTTGTGAGTCTGGTCTCCCTTCCGTCCGACACAAAGGCGGTCTGTGGCAGTGCTCAGCTGCAACAACCAGGAATGTGGTGTGTCTCTGCGACTTCCTGTCTGCCCCCACCCCTCTTCTTTCTTCCACAGAGATAGGTCTTTGGTGAAAAGACATCTGTGCTTTCTTCTTTCTTTTCAAGGCTGGATGTCATGATTTAGGACACACAAATGTAATTTCAACTTTGACTGCCTGCTGGTTTATTTCATGCACCTGCTTGCGGAGGAAGGAGAGACGGGATTTTAAGAGGACGTTTTGAGGCCAGCGCTGACATTTGACCTGATATATCCCACAGGAACACGGAAAACAAAAGCACTTATTCAACAGGGGTGATTTAAACAATGGAGGAACACATGTGCAATTAGATTTACATATCAACACATGGACTTGTTTCTTTCCTTGTTATTTTTCCTTTTAAGTAAGTCACGAGATGAAAAGCTAAAGATTTCTCTTTTTGCACTTATATCCCATTATCTTACTGGTTTATAAATTAAATTTATTGTATGATTTTAGATTTTTTAATGTCCCTATATATTTTAAATTTTTTGATTTAGGTATAAACTGCCTGTGAAAATCTGCATGTATAATTTCCAGTATCTGTGAATTTGATTTTTTCTAACTAAAATGTCTTCTATCAAAAATGTTCTTTAAAATATGAGTATTAAGCAATTCCATAAAAGAAATTATTATAAACAACCATCATAAACAATTTTGCTAAAAGTCTGACAGCTAATAAATTGAGGACTGCTTTAACAAACAACTCTTGGTCCTTAAATTGCTTTCTGTAATGATTGCTGGTGCAGTCTAAATTAATTGCCAAATGCTTATTTTGTTTTGGGAAACTAAATATCACATAAAAAACAAACAAAAAAAGCAGACAAAATAGATATTTAATACAAATATGTCATCCTCTGCTTCTTTGCCTCCTCAAAGGTTACGGATTTCTCTACCTCTGATGCCTTGAATTAAGGGAGTCTATCTCACTTCTGCAGAACAAAAGTTACCTAAAATAACTAATTCCTTGAGGAGTATAAGTAATAAAAGCAAAATATGAAAAAAAGTAGGAAACTCTAGATTATAAACATGAGAGTAATGCTTTGGCTTTATAGTGACACTGTGTACTTGCTGAAATTGATGAACAGCAGATGTCTTGAGACTTGTGATCTGCAACAATCACATAACGGTGAGAAAAATGATTAATTTCCTTTTTTTTTTGGTTTGTTCTTTTCTTTCGTTATAAATTATTTTCCAACAAATCAACATTTCTTTCCATCATTCTTGTATAGAACTTGGTAAAATAAGGAGTTTCAGGGTAGGGCGGGGGTCATGGTGGGGTGAAAATGGAGACACATATACTTGAACAACAATAAATAAAAGAAAAAGAAGTTTCATGTTTCCCGAATATTGTTGCAGATGGGTTAACAGTGCCTTCTGCTACCACTGTAGATATTAAACCTGTCTTTTAATCTCTGAATATTTTCTGTTTGTTTACTAAATTGGTAAGACCAGAGACATGAAAAAAAAGATAAGTTATTTGTAGACTATTTTCCTGACAAAATGTTGTCTTATGGGTTGGGGTCATACACGGTGGCAATTAGACCATGTAGGTGAGGCAGAAGCCTGTTTCCAGCGGGTTCCTCCAATGGCCTTTTATTACTGAGCTTTCAACCTGAGTCTGATACCAGTGAGCACATAGCAAGCCTCCCAGGAGGGTCCTGTATACTTTCCTACGTTGTGAAGCTCAGGGCACTTCTGCTTCTCAGCAAAGTTAATGTGCTGGACTGAGTTATAGATTTTCTGGGAAAATGCACAATAGGAGCATTTACCCTGACAGGAGCTGACCGTATCCTGTTGCACCTAGCTTTAACCGAGGGAGGTAAATAGAAGGGACTCTTCCTAAAGAAGTATCATTTTGTCTCCTGATGAGAGGGAAGAGTGAACAAAGACTGTGTGGAAGAGCAGAGAATTAAGTCCTGCCCTCTTCCATTTTACTTTTCCTGGCCCAGCGTACTCCACTTGCGTAAGGGCACTGCAAAAAGTGACCTCAGGATGGTAACCTCAGGGACAAAGAACTTCCATTTTCTTTTATATAAGACCACTCTTTTACCTTTACTTAGTCTGTACTATTCATCTTCAATCTGAAAAAGGATTTACCAGCACTGCACCTAAGCTTTTTCTCTGTAAATTCAGTCTCTCCTGTTTCTCTCATCCTGATTTATCCCTTTAACTTGTCAATGACAATGACTAAACTTAGCTTAAAGGAGAACAAAACGGGTCAACTCTACAAGGTATAAAGAAAACACAAATATAACCACCTGCTTAGTAACTGCTGCTGCTTTGGAGGGTCTTTCTCTGACACCCTGAGGGGTTTAGCTAACTGGAACCTGCGTCTCCACGGCCTAGAAACAGCTGCAGTTGCGCTGCACGTCTCTTCAAGGTTTGCCTGCACGACAGCTGGTTTAGCTACAGAACTGAAATCTGAGCTCCTAAAATCCCTCGCAAGAGAATGGAAGGAAAAGAAAGACTCCCATGGACTATTAAAATCAAAAGAGCAGCCCAGGGTGAGTCTACTGAAGAGGGCAGAGTTTGCTAAGGTTTCCTGCAGAAGTTCACAGTGGACAGTGGACAGAAACAAGTACGAAACCATCCTATTAGTGAACAAAATCCCACCTGTAACCAAAGAAAAAGGCCTCTTCAGAAGAGATGAAGGAGAGAGGTTGACAAGGAGGTGAGCTAGAGGCAATAAAAAACTGGAAGCTTCTACCAGCTCAAAATGAGATTAACATTCTGATTTGTTCTTCACTAAAGTACCATTTTATCCATTAACCTTTGCCTTGGAAGAACTTTGCACCTACTATGTCCCAAATCAGTTACCATGAACTGTCATCAAAACATTAGAGAGTTGAGCAAAGATACTTAGAAGAAACTAACAAAAGGAAGAAAGAAATAAGGGATTTCCTGAATTCAAACGAGGCTATGTATGCAAGGAAAACCTGAACGGTTAGCAAAGTCTAATAAAACCAAAATGATAATTACTTATAATGTCTCTGTTATTTGCAAGAAGCTGGGCTAGTGCTACACTGCAACCAAGGAGAGTGAGATGCAATTTTTGATTCAGAGAATGCAGTGTACAGTGAAGGAAGTAGACAGAAGTGCATAGAGATAGAAAATTTTGCAGGATGGAGCTGTTAATCAGCAAGCAATGGCACAGTTCAAGGTCTACAAATCCCAGATAACAGAAGACTTTTTCTTCTTTTCCTCACCAAGTCAGCTTAGTGATATTTACACTAAGGTTTCAGTGACTCTTCACCATCTCTTATCACTGGACAATAGGATTTAGTCCTGTTTTCCTCCATACGTAGGATAACTTCTGCATAGTTGTTCTTCTGATTCAATCGTATAATACATCCTTAAGGACCACTTTTGTACTGAAGACTACTAGTTTCTATGCCTCAGTCAAAAGAAATTGCATATGTAATCCTTAAACTGATAATTATCTTAATCTTCCTGAATAAATACAGCATAGAAAATTAGAAAAGTGCTTGAGAATGATATTCAAGAGTGGATAATATTTTGATATTCCAGTGTGCTGTTGCGACCAATTTACCAGCTGGCCGTATTAAAATACACAGGATATCTGTGGTCTTTGTCCCAGCATCAGTATGCTCTACTTATTCCATACACCCACACGGACATGATGTTGCTGTACATATTGCTATAGAAAAAACAGTATACTAAAAATAGAAATTGCTATAACCTTTCTTCCCTAGTCATTTTTTTGGTTGAATTAATCAATTGAATGTGTTAACTTTTAAACATTTTTAAAACTCCTGAACTGACAGTTCACAGATGGGTATAAAGTAAGAACTAAATTAGGTGGCTGAAACGTTTTTACATATTCATGCAAAAGAAAGTATAAATGTTATGATTTTTAAGATTGCATGTGTTACCTGAAGAGTGAATCCTTTTTAATTTTTTTTAAACTGATAAGAACAGATACTACACTTGATCTTAGCCAAAAGGCCGAGAAGCGATCCTTTTTAAGTTTTTTTTTTAATGAACAAAGTTCCAAGCATGCTACACATAATCTATTTTCTACTGGATGATTTCCTCCCTAAAACACTGATGAATCTGTGTGAACACCACCTAGAGAGAAAGGTTGCCATGATACCACTGACTTTTGCACACGGATCGAGTAGAATTAACTACTTATATTTTTACTTAACTTTTAAAAATCTTTCAAGTATTTCATTTAATCCTCATAACTAATTCATGAAATATGTCATCTTTATACTTTTTCCTATGAAAGGAAAGTAAACAGATCAGAGCAATTGACAGCACCGCCCCAGCTGGCACCCCGGGCCGGACTCACGGGCTGTTTGTGTCCTTCCCACAGTGCAGTGCTGCCTCCCTGTAGTGCCAGTTTTACATACAGCTGCATGTGTTCTGAGATTTATCAATTCATAAAGATTTGTTATGCAACATAAATATTTGTTTATTAATGAAAAGAGACATAGTGGTATAAAAATTGTGATGCATTAATTTTTTTCTTGATCTCTCCCCTTTAGAAAGTCTCCTGATCATACAGATTATCATTTGCTCAAAGAATCTTTCTTTTTTGGTTGTCCATGTGTGCCAGTCTCCCTTCTCAGAGTGAGAGTAGACCTGTGTATTGGAAGTATCAGCTCCAACATTTCAACACAGGGATTGAAAAATAAGCCCTGCAATTCCAATCTTGCACAATAGTGAGTTGGGGTTGCAGTGTGTTAAAAAAAAAAAAAAAAGAAGGCATCATTAAAGGATAATTTCTGGCTACCTTTTTCAAATTCTTTATCTCCCAGAACTCCGGACCAGCACCACAGTAGTGGTAGATATTCTATTCTTTGTCAAACACTATGATGAGTGGTGAGCCTGAGGCATCACTTCTGGAAGTTTGCAAAGATAAGAACAACATAGATGTACAACAAATCAAAGATCTTGCAGTTCCATCCTTAATAACAAGACTTACTGTCTATAGCACCATGACATTATTATTCCAGGAAATTCTTGCTCAGGAAGATAAAGATGCAAATGCTGTATTTTTTATTCCAAAGACTACCTGAAAATCCACACATCTGAACTGTGATCATCCAACTGCCTGTTACTCTTCAAAATCCCTTTAAAATCCTCACATCTCCATGTTTACTAATCTTAAAAAATAATATCAAAGTCTTAATACCTTTTAAGGCCCTCAGCATCAAAAGACCTTTAAGTCAGTCCTTCCAAACCTACAGCAGTCACAATTTTATCCTCTTCTTCAAAAATGCTCCTACGACTCTGTTAAGAGAGTTGTGTCTCTTACTGCAGTAAACAATAAGCTTGGCTTCACCTGATGATCAAGGTATTTTTGTGGTCTCTTTGGGAAGTCATCAGTAGACAGAGATAATGGTCTTATGGACAAAAGTCCCAAAAGATACTCTATTAGGGAAGACGTTTTCCTTTAATTCCTTTCCCACAAAAGGGAAGGTACTAGCCTCTGATGTGATGTATGAACATCTCATCTTCGATGCTTCTCTTTCAGCCCTGTCTTCTTGTGTCTACATCCACTTCTCTCCTCCTGCATCCACAATAGGATAGGCAGGCTCTTCGCATTAGCACCTCTCCATGTCTTCATCTCCAATGCACACACACAGGCTTAACCACGGGTCACGACTGTGTCCAGTGGGAAAGGGGCAGATAACTAATTAGCTGATGAGCTGTGAATAGTTGATAAAGCAACTGTCTGCTTTTCCCAGGGGGAATCCCCGTAAAATTGTTTCTAGTGGCAACAGAATTAAAATGAATATGAAACATGCATTTTGAAGGCCTTTTAATTTTTTTTTTCCCTGTGCATGTTTTTAGTTTCCTTCCATGTGAAGTTTTGGCTTTGCGGACTGTTAGGGGTGCCAGAAATACAAGTCTTTCATGGCCATGTGTTTAATTTTGTCTCTGAACTCAAGTAATCAGCTTTCTTCAAATCCTCCGAGAAAAATAATGTTTCTCTCATGAAGAAATAGTACAATATTCAGGTACGCTGTAGCCATGTTTACTTCATTAAAACAAAAGGTTGCTGAAACAGTTCATGAACACTTAGCAAGTGGGAAAAAGAGACATCGACTTTTTAAAAGCCAGGGTTATATGAGGGGGGGATCAAAGACACTGGATTTTATTTATAAAAAAACTGTGTATTTATTCTTACGTGTTTAAACTTCAGTCACCTTCAAAGTACTCTCCATTTGTTGCAATACACCTATCAAGATGTCTTTTTCACTGCTCAAAACAGATTTTGAACGTGCCAATTTTGTTGCCCTTCAGTGCTTCTACCATTTTTTGTTTCACCTCTTCCTCATCAACGAAACATTTCCCTTTGAGGATTTTTGTTCACCAAGGAAACAATAAAAAGTCACTGGGGAAAGATTAGGTAAGGAGGGAGGGTGAGACACGGGGGTCATGCCATTTTTGGTAAAAAACTTGATCCCTCAGCATGGTGTCCCAAATGCGTTCATAAATCACCCACCATGAAATGGGCAAATGCATTGAAATAGTTTTCAAAAATTATTTATTGAAGCTGAATGCAGCCTCTCACAACAATGCCAGCTGGTACACTAATACAGATGGGTTCCTAGTACACTCACGCAGTGGGGGAAACCCGTACCTCAAGGGGAACCCTTCCAGAAGATAATTCTGTTTTTTGGGTCCCCTCTTGTTTATACCCATATACCCAACAGTTTGAGTGCTAGTCTGTGATTTAAACATTTAAGTAAATTTATTTATTACATATATCTACATTACAAATAGCAAATTTTTAAATGAAGTTTGTATTATATAACTATCGATAGGGAACCAAATACTGAGCTTCTGTTTTCCAAAAAAGAGACTAATATATATTTCCTTTTATGTTATTACTTATTCTTACTATCACATCCAAGTAATTGTGTGACAGATGCTAGGCACGTCTTACTTCTTCCATGAAGTTTTACTCTATGTGAAATATGAAGGCGACATTTATCAACTTAGTTTTTCAAAAAGACACAAGCCCAAAATACATCTGTGGAGCATAAGTTCCTGTGCCCATGAAATGAATGTTTCCGGATTTTATTTTAATGTAAATTACTGCTACCTCCACAGGACACCCTTATTCATTAAGAAATAATTTTGAGAGGATGCCTACTCTCAGATAGTTCTATTTCAGTTCTTTTTAGTATTCCAGAGACATTTTAAGTAACAATGTGGATCACTCTAAGGAAGTTCATTTTTAAAGATAAGTTAAATGGGAGTGTTTTAGAAAATAACCTTGGAGTGAAAAGTATGCTTTGAAATCCATTTATCTATTTTACTAGCAAGGGGATTTTTTTCATTCGTAAAAGGGTGTTTCGTAAGTGATAATAATAGTTACAGTTTTTGATAGAAATTTACAGTATCTAACATGCGATAACCATTGCCCTCGAGACTCTGGATTGGAGGTTCAGGCGCCCATAACAGCGGCAACATTAACCCTAATATCATAATCACCTCCTTTATTTGATATTAGGTGAAATGTATTTTAATGTGACAGCAACTCCTATTTTTTTGCAACCTGATAACCTGAAAGTATCAACAAAAACATATTCTCATTTTAAATTGTATGAGACCTCTCTCTCTCTCTCTCTCTCTCTCTCTCTTGTGCCCATGCACACGCACGTGCACACACTCACCGAAGTATTGTGTTTCCCAGCAGGAGCTTCCTTCCCACAGTTCTTTAAGCCATGATGGTGGTTTCTTTGTTTATTTTGTTTTGAGTTATTTTGGTTAATGCCAGCAGTAGCAAGTAATTCCTTTGATCTTGAAACTATGCTATATGTTTTGCCTAAACCTTGCCTGCTTCTTCAACAAAAGCAAAGTCTGAAAGGCCTTCCTTCTTGTTCATTTATATTTACAGCAAAGATGTCCCCAGATAATAGAGTTTGCCTGATGGCACTTTAGGAGGTTGGATTTCTATACAGGTTGTGTGTGTGACTGGGTGCGCTTTGGACCGTGACCCTGACAAAGTCTCTCTTCTTGTCTAAATTTAATCAGGCCCTCTGAGCCCTTTTTTGGGCTTAGCCCTTGAGCCCTGACTTCAACATATGTCTATTAACACACATACATGTAGGAGTGCTCAATGATGAATAACTCAGAGGGATGGTTCAAACTTGAGCCTACATAGCATCTTAGCAAAGAAATATGATTTTGTAGAAAAATGGTAAGACAAAGGAAAAGGACTTTGAACTTCTGGGATGGGAAATTGTATGAAGGTAAGTGAACATGGAGGCACTAATAGAAGTTAAGAGCTAGTTAGTAAAGCTTGTTATGTAGGTTTGTCATGCACAGAGCTTCTTTTCAATTGCCTTCAGCTCTAAATAATTCTTATGCCAAAGTGGTGGAATTTGGGGTGGAATATTCTGTTACCCTTCACCCGCATAGCCCTGTTTAGTAAAAATCCTGCTAAGTCAGTTTAGACAGAATCTTCCACTCCTGATATATGATCAAATTTCTCACCCCCCCAACTCTTAATATCTGATCATGCTGCCCTGCCTTTAGCAAGAATCCCCCTAACCTTGATGCCTCCTCTTGGTAATTTTCCATCCATTGAGCCCTTCATTCTGCTTACTGTTCAAATTCACAGCTGTCTTTGCTGTATTTGGAGTTAAGCTGAACTCTTCCCCTGGTTGCATTGTCTCGACACCTACCACAATAATTATGAATGAAGGTTTCCTTTCTCCTTTAATAAGTGTCAGAACAATTTTTTTTCCTTTAACATCTCTGTCATCAGCCCTTCAGCTTAGTTCTGAACACACAGCAAGTAATCAAATGGAACTGGAAATTTTATCTTATAGAATTTCCTGATTGCTTTTGTGCATCTTCTCTTTGGAGTTTGCACAATGAGGAAGAAACTTGGATATCATGTGCATATTCCACATTTTTAGAGTTACAGCTGATATAAATATGGATGGGGAAACAGATGCAATGATTTCCCAAGTTTTCCACACCAAGGTTTAAGCAGGTCTCTTATCATTCCTTTTTGGGAGGTCTCGTAGGTGTGACATATTAGGAAAATGTTTGAATCACAGAATAAGAACAGAAGGACATGTATTCAAAGGAGAAGGGAGAAATCAGTAACAAAGCAAAAATGCACCCAGGCTGGAGAGACGAAAATTCATGAGTCAAAGATGAAAACTGCTCTTCAGAATATAATCTTTTATATCTCTTTACTCTTTGGCTTTCTTTCTCCTTCCTTTTTCTTTCCTCGCAGTTTTCATTTTTGCTCCCTCAGAAATAATCAACCATTATATCATTTATACATGCTAAATGCATAGGTCCCTTAATCATCTCCTCAACATTTTATATGCATTATTTCAATAATAGTCAACAAAATGCTCAGAAGTTGATTATACCCCTTTTATAAGTGAGAGATTTTGAGTATGTGGAGATTAGGTGACCTGCTCATGGTCACATAGCTAGTAAGTGGCAAAGTGAAAACTTAAACTCAGGCCTAACTAAAAACTTGTCATTTGGTATGTGACCAGCACTTTCCAAGGTTAAATGCACATCCTTAAATTACCTGGAGATCTTGTTAAAAATACTGATTTTAACAGGGGCAGTGGGTGGAGATTCTCTATGCGGTGGCTGCTAACGCTGTGTTTCTCTTGTATTAGCATTTATTTGATGGCTATTAATTTGAAGTTGGAAAGTTTTCACTGATAATGTACTTGCTAATAATTTTATCTCATTATCTATTATACTTTTAAAATATTACAGATTAAGTTATAACACAGATTAATTTGTCCAAAGATAGAACTGTCTGGTGTCAGTAGAACTGCTCCAAATTCTGCCTCAAGTTTTATTCTTAGATATCTCATGTGGCACTTTTTGTCTTTAGTCTATCCATCCAGTTTTTCATTACACTAACTGTTTTTTCTCCCTACTTTTTGAACTCCTTTCAATTTACCTAGATCTTTTGGGCACTTACCAGAATAAAATGGAATGCTTTATTCCAGGTGCGGGCCCATCATTCATATGAAAAATATTATCACATTGCATTTCTCTTGTCTATGACACTAGTGATATAATCTCTCTCAGTATTGAGTCCAAAAGAACTCTGCGTGATTTTGTGACTGAACTGTATTGAAGATGTCTATCTAATTTGTAATTTATAGCCTCAACTATCTATGCATCTTCAAAAGAACAAATTTACATCTTCGAAGTTCAATGACATGTTTTTTCTTATACCATGCGTGTTTCATCACTTTTTTTTGTTACTGATGTGTGCACACAGCTATCTCCGTTCTCTTATTTATTTGGTTGTTGGTTGAGAGTCTTTTTCATGTCCTTTGCAGCTTGTGGATTGCCATCAAGGCAGAAACATACCCTTCATTTTCCAAATGCCTCTGGATTTAAATGATACAACTGTAAGGCTACAATTTTCAATTCAATAAGAGTAAGACAAGGTGTCATGGATTTTATTTTGGGAGGCCCTGTGGGGCAAGTCCAGTAGGGGTTAATAGCTAATTAACTGGTGAATGCATTTTAACTTCTGTATATTGTAAAACGTTCATCTTCAAACTTTTCCTTTTCTCTCCTCTTGCTACTGGTACCCTTAGCTACCTAGAAATGTTTCTTTTGAAAAATTCTAATTTGATCTTAGGTGAACCATGAGGAAAAAGACAAATTCATGAGTGACACAGGAAAAGAGTGGAGTGGAGAGCTTATTCTGAGCACAAAATACCTTTCAATTACACTTACACATATATAAAGACTAGCAGTACTTGTATGTAAGACATTTGTGATTGAGTTTATAGTTGAGGTTTGGTGAATTGTCCTTTGCATTGATAACTCCACTAGAAGGATAGTAAAGTCATTCAGTAAGGACAACTGGAAAAGCCCAGGAAATTTAACTCTGTGTGCGTGTCTGGGCATGTTTATGTGTGAGTGTGAGAGAGAGAAACTATAGGCAAATTTTCAGACTTTCTTTTGATTTCTTCCTAATTAGATATTTCTATCATGAAAACATTTTTGATTCTACATTGTCTATCATTTTTTTAATTCATGCAAATACACATAAAGTAAGGGAGGGGCTAGGAATCAAATGGGAGAGAGCTGAAAAATACTCTGTTTATACCTTAAGGGACTCACAATTATTAGGTGAAGTAAATTTTTACAGATTAAATTAGTTTTGATCAACTACAGTCCTAGTTTCATTTTGTTACTTTCTAGCAAGGAAAGCTCATAGGAGGGAAAACCTATTTTTTGTTATTGTTGTTCAATTGTTGTCCTCATCCCCCCCATTACTCTTCCCTGCCCTACCATCCCCCATCTCCCACGTTCAGTCCTCTGCCTGCTGTCATTGTCCAGGGGTCCTTTATACACGTTTCTTGACTTGCCCTTCCCCTTCTTTCCCCCATTATTCCCTTCCTTCTCTTCTCTGGTCACTGCCAGTCTGCTCTTTATTTCCATGTTTTTGGTTCTTTTTTGTTCCCTTGTTTGTTTGATCATTAGGTTCCACTTATAGGTGACATCATATGGCATTTGTCTTTCACTGCCTGGCTTATTTCACTTACCAGAGTGCTCTCCAGTTCCGTCCATGCTGTCGTGAAGGGTAGGAGCTACTTCTTTCTTTCTGCTTCATAGTATTCCATACTGTAAATGTACCAGTTTTTTGAGCCACTCATTTACTGATGGGCACCTAGGTTTGTTCCAGCATTTGGCTATTGTAAATTGTGCTGCTATGAACTTTGGGGTGCATAGGTTCTTTTGAATTGGTGTTTCAGGATTCTTAGGGTATAATCCCAGCAGTGGAATTGCCAGGTCAAAAGGCAGTTCCATTTTTAGCTTTTTGAGGAAATTCCATACTGTTTTCCATTGTGGTTGTACCAGTCTGCACTCCCACCGACAGTGTACTAGGGTTTACTTTTCTTCACAAACTTGCCAGCACTTGCTGTTTGTTGATTTGTTTATGAAGGCCACTCTGAATGGTATGAAGTGGTATCTCATTGTGGTTTTAATTTTCATCTCTCTGATGGCTAGTGATGCTGAACATCCTTTCATATACCTCTGGGCCCTCTGTATGTCCTCCTTAGAGAAGTGTCTATTCAGGTCCTTTGCCCATTTTTTTAATTGAATTGTTTGTTTTCCTGCTGTGGAGTCTTGTGAGTTCTTTATATATTTTGGAGATCAAACCCTTGTCTGAGGTATCATTGGCAAATATATTTTCCCATACAGTTGGTTCCCCATTCATTTTGCTGATAATTTCTTTAGCCATGCAGAAGAAAATTTTTAATTTGATGAATTAAATTTTAATTTGATGAATTTTTTATTTAATTTTTTAATTTGACAAAGTCCCATTTGTTTATTCTTTCCTTTATGTCCCTTGCTCTAGGGGGTGTATCAGTAAAAATATTACTGCATAGAATATCTGAAATGTTCCTGCCTATGTTCTCCTGTAGGACTTTTATGGTGTCATGACTTATATTTAAGTTTTTTATCCATCTTGAGTTTATTTTTGTTTATGGTGTAAGTAGTCAGGTTTCATTTTTTTGACATGTAGCTGTTCAGATCTCCCAATACCATTTGTTGAAGAGGCTATTTTTACTCCATTTTATGGTCCTACCCCCTTTGCCCAATATTAATTGACCATAGAGACATCATTTTATTTCTTGGCTCTCTATTCTGTTCCATTGACCTGTGTGTCTGCTTTTATGCCAGTACCAGACTGTTCTGATTACAGTGGCCTTGTAATATAGTTTGATATCAGGTATTGTGATCCCTCTTACTTTGTTTTTCTTTCTCAAAACTGCTGAAGATATTTGGGGTCGTTTATGGTTCCATATAAATTCTTAAAACATTTTTTCTATATCTGTGAAATATGTTATTGTTATATTAATAGGGATTGCATTGAATCTATACATTGCTTTGGGTAGTATGGACATTTTGATGATGTCAATTCTTCCAATCCATGAACATGGTATATACTTCCATTTATTTGTGTCTTCCTTAATTTCTTTCTGGAGAGTTGTGTAGTTTTCTGAGTACAGGTCTTTTACCTCCTTGATTAGGTTAATTCCTAGGTACTGTATTTTTCTTGTTGCTATAGCAAATATAATTTTTTCCCTAATTTATGTTTCTGATATTTCATTGCTGATATACAAAAATGCCATCAATTTCTGAATATTGACTTTGTATCCCACTGTTTTGCCAAATTCACTTATTAGGTTGAATATTTTTTTGGTGGAGTCTACTGGATTTTCCACGTATACTGTCATGTCATCTGCAAACAATAATAGTTTTATTTCCTCCTTTTCAATTTGGATGCCTTTTATTTCTTTTTCTTATCTGATTGCTGTGGCTAAACTTCCAACACTATGTCGAATAGAAGTGGTGAAAGCAGACACCCTTGTCTTGTTCCTGATCTTAGTTGGAAAGTTTTTAGTTTTTGCCCTTTGAGTATGATGTTGGCTGTAGGTTTCTCACACATGGCTTTTATTATGTCAAAGTATGCTTCCTCGAGATCAAAAAAGAAATCAAAATATTTCTGGAAAGATATGAAAGTGAACTCATAACAGTCCAAAACCTGTGGGACACAGTGAGGGCAGTCCTGAGAGGGAAGTTCATAGTAATACAGGCCTACCTCAAAAAAAATAGAAACATTTCAAATAAACAACATAACCCTACATATGTAAAAACAGGAGGAACAACAACAAACAAAGCCCAGAGGAGTAGAAAGAAGGAAAAAAATCAAGATCAGAGCAAAATTAAATGACATAGAAAGTAAAAGAACAATTCTAAGGATCAATAAATCCAGAAGCTGGTTCTTTGAAAAGATAACAAAATTGACAAGCCTTTAAGTGGACTCACCAAGAAAAAAAGAGAGGACCCAAATAAATAAAATCAGAAATGAAAGAGGAGAGATTACAACAGATACCACAGAAATACAAAGGATTGTAAGAAATTACTACAAAGAACTATATGCCAAGAAATTTGAAAACCTAGGTGAAATGGACAAATTTCTAGAAAAATATAATCTTTCAAAACTGAGTGAAGAAGAAGCAGAAAGCCTGAACAGATTGATAACAGCTGACAAAATCAAAGCAGTCATCAAAGAACTCCATGTACACAAAAGCCTTGGACCAGACAGTTTCACAGGAGAATTTTACAAAATATTTAGGGAAGAGCTAACCCCTATCTTTCTCAGACTATTCAAAAAAATTGAAGAAGAGGGAAGACTCCCAAACTCTTTTTATGAGGCCAGCATCATCCTAATCCCAAAACCAGATAAAGGCACAACAAAAGAACAAAACTACAGGCCAATATCACTGATGAACATAGACGCTAAAATCCTCAACAAATATTCACAAACTGCATCCACCAATACATTAAAAAGATCATACACCATGATCAAGTGGGATTCATCCCAGGGATGCAAGGATGGTACAATATTTGCAAATCAATAAACGTAATACATCACATAAACAAAAGGAAAGACAAAAACCACATGATCATATCAATACATGTGGAAAAAGCATTTGAGAAGGTACAGCACCCATTTATGGGAACAACCTTGTATTCCAAGAGTTATAGGAACATCCTAGAAAGATTTGCTGTGTAGGGGTATCTGGGAAGGACCCTGGAAACTAGACTGGGATTTTTATTGGGTAATGGTAGATACAACAAAATATCATAGATTTTTGTTCTGGGAGACCCTGTCAGGCCAATCCAAAGAAGGGCTTAGTTGCTTGTATAGTTAGAATAATACATTTTAACTTCCTCATAACTGTAAAACTTCCATAAAACTTTTCTATGAAAAAGCAATATTCCCCTGGAGAAAGTACACTTAGGATGGATATGTATACATATACAATGTTCCTCACAAATAAACTGCTTTTAGAGATTTGGAACTGAATCCTACTTCTTGGTTGCCTGAGTTATATTTGTTTAAATTTTGTTTTGTATAAAATGGGACAAAAGGATTGCTTGCCAATAACATAGGGCTGGGGTAGGGTGAGGTGAACTGCATGTCAATGACAAATTCCTGCTTCCATGCAATACATTCTGTTGGATGCCATATAAAGTTTCCAACAGTATAAATTTAAGTGCTTAAACTCTATGTCACATGACATAGATTTGGGTATCTATGATACCCATAAAGCATTTCCATATTGTATCAAATATTTGTAATATTTGTATTTGATTTGATATTTGATTTTTTATTTTTGGTTTTATAGTGATTTATTTTAAATAGCAACCATGAGAAATTATTAAAAGGATCATAACAATAATAATAACTAGTATTTATTGGGTGTTTACTATGTTAGGTACTATAAGTGTCTTGCATAGCATACCATTTAGTCTTCATACAACCAATTAGTTAGATATTATTGTAAATTCACTTTATTGATGAGAAAACTAATGCTAAGAAGGGTTAAGTAAATTGTCCAAAGTTAACCAAGGATTCCAATCTCCATTTCTCTGACTCCAGAAACTATATATATTTAATTCCTACACTGTATTTTTATGTATGTCGAAACCCTTAGGTCATAGGAACAGTTAGCTCAATGTGACAGTAAGTTGATGCTAATAAACTGATGCAATACAAGTTCTATAGAAGAAACAAAAGGAAATTACAGTGCGATCCTGATAACCCAAGCATGTGTTAGTAGATTAACATTAAATACAATGCTGTGCTAAATGCTATAATAGAGGAAAAATTCAATTAGTAAAGGATATAGAGGAGAGGTTGATTTTTAATTAGAGGACTGCAAGGTGATTTTCAAAGACGGTATGAGCTGAAATAAAATCTAGAGAATATTGAGAACTCCAGCAGGTAATTACAGACATTGGGGAAGTGGCAGCTGGCAGAGATCCAAGCAAAGATGGAGTCCAGGACTGAGGATGTGTTCAGGAAATACTGCAGGTAGACTGAAGAAGGCAAACCTTAGAGAACATAGCAGGGAGAGGGGGCGCTGACATACAAGGAATGAAACTGAAAAATTAGGTAGCAGATGCATTCTAAGCCGAATTCTTTAAACATTATTCAGTAGTGAGTTGGAGCCTTCAGAAGTTTTTGAATTGTCACATGAAAAGATCAGATTTACAGAGACATGTAATCACTAAATGTGAATGGTGGTTTGTACAGATGCAGGGAATCCAGTTAAGTCAAGAGGGAATGAGCTATGAACTATTGTTTTGGCTGCGGCACTTGTACTCAGTAGTGGTTGCTCTAAAGTTAAGCTATCATGTATATTCTAAGTTTTAAATGTCTTATGTATGCTTAGGCAGAATTTGAATGACTTATTATCTAAAGCAATTTCTATTTAGGACACTTGCTAACTATTGTGATGCTTCATGATATCAGCTGATATAAAGTGTTTTATATAATAGAACATTTATTCTTGATTTATATGTCATTCCTAACATTTTCATAGAACATTACCTTTCTAATTCCCAGCACTTTGAAAGGACTCTTATGCCAAACATATCTTAATATAACCAGGACAGTTATTTTAAAAGGAGAAAGGCCAGAAGAGAATTTTAAGAAATGAATGGAATAAGAGTCTTTCCTCTAAATTCCAGAGGAAGTAGTTCTTTTTTTGACAAAGAGATGAAATAAATGACTTTTTGGGTCATTTTCAAACTTTGGTTTCCATGAGTCTGAGTCTTCATACACAAGAGAAATTGTTTTATCTTTTGACTGATGGTCCTCCCAATCTCTGCCCCCCAGAAATAAGATTTTTCTGAGTATAAAAATATTTCAAGTAGGCTTTTTGGCTCTGTGAGACTCCAACTTATAAGTACAATCCTCAATATTGCTGTTTGAGATGTTAAATCACCTGAAGATGAATTTATAAAATTTTAGAGGTATGTTTTGTTCAGCCACCCCCTATTTGATGTCCAAGTCCAGAATTCTCTGACTTTCTATTTTTAAAAAGTTCAAAGCATTAAACAAAAATAATTAAATGTGTTAAAAGGATCCATATAAGCAAATTCTATAAGTTTTCAGTTATGGCAAAATTATATTTCATTTCTGTGACTACCCAATTATCTGTTAGTTATATGCATACTTTTTTTTAAAGATTTTATTTATTTATTTTAGAGAGAGGGGAAGGGAGGGAGACAGAGAGAGAGAGAAACAGCAATGTATGGTTGCCTCTCACATGGCCCTCACTGGGGACCCAGCATGGCCCTCACTGGGGATCTGGCCCGCAACCCAGGCATGTGCCCTGACGGGGAATGAACCGGGACCCTCTGGTTCCCAGCCCATGCTCAATCCACTGAGCTACACCAGCCAGGGCTATATGCATAATTTATTAAGAAAATCCTCAGCTCTGGCAATGTGCTGCAGGTAATATGTGAGACCAGGTATTACAAGGGGACTTTCCTGTACAAAACGTTTAGATAGTGCATAAAGGTGTACATGTGTATATCCAAAGAATAAAGGACTCAGGAAGCCGGTGGGAAAAAAACACAAAGAGTAAAATTATCTGAGGTCAGGTGCCAATATCAACTCAGTAGTCCAAAAGTTAGGTTTTGGGCCAATAACACAAAGTAAGGAGTAGCTAAATATGAGACTTTGAGGCAACCTGAGATCAAGAAAGAGGGCAGAAGTGGCCTTAATTTGGTAACACTGGCTGGCTCCTAGCAGAAGCAAATGGAAATTCTGCCAAGGAGAAAATACTTTCAATTTTTGTTGGTGCATTACTCATATAATAAAATTAATCAAATATGAGCTCACAATTAAAGATCACTCAATACACACGGAACCAAATCACCAAGGAAGAGAGTCATCAAAATAATAAACAACATATTTGAATTTCCTAAGATTTGAAAATTGCAAGTATCAGACATACACTTTCTTTTCTTTTAAATTATTTTATTGTTGTTCAATTACAGTTGTCTACATTTTCTCCCCTCCCCTGCCCCCTTTCCCACCCAAACCCACTGCCCTCCCTTGCTTCCACCCTCCCCCTTGGTTTTGTCTATATGTCCTTTATAATAGTTCCTGAAAACCCTTCTCCCCACAGTCCCCTCCCCCTCCCCTCTGGCTATTGTTAGATTGTTCTTAATTTCAATGTCTCTGGTTATACTTTGTTTGCTTTTTTCTTTTGTTTAAAACCACAATGAGATACCACCTCATACCGGTCAGAATGGCCATCATAAACAAATCAACAAACAAGTTTTGGAGGGGATGTGGAGAAAAGGGAACCCTACTGCACTGTTGGTGGGAATGCAGACTTGTGCAGCCACTGCGGAAAACAGTATGGAACTTCCTCAGAAAACTAAAAATGGAACTGTCTTTTAACCCAGCAATTCCACTGCTGGGATTATACCCTAAGAATCCTGAAACACCAATCCAAAAGAACCTATGCACTCCAATGTTCATAGGAGCACAATTTACAATAGCCAAGTGCTGGAAACAACCTAAGTGCCCATCTACAAACGAATGGATCAAGAAACTATGGTACATTTACACAATGGAATTCTACGCAGCAGAGAGGAAGAAGGAGCTTATACCATTTGTGACAGCATGGATGGAACTGGAGAGCATTATGCTAAACACTTTGAAATTCCTATGTTGGAAATGTTTACCAAAATAAAAATGAGACAACAAAAATAGTAATTAATAAGAAGCTATAGAAATGTCCAGGCATTCGATAACTGTATCAATTAGAGTTCACTGGAGAAATAAAACCATTAGAGTCTATTTCTCTATCTACACACACATACACACACATCCACACACATCTCATACCTATTGATCTAGATACATGTATTTGTATATATCTATATCTTATATGCCTATCAATCCATGTAAAGAAAGATATCTGTCTAACTATCATCAATTGAATAGTCTACTTATTTGCACTTTTTTAAAAGGAATTGGCTCACATGTTTGTGGAGGCTTGCAAGTTTATAAATTATAGCACAAGTTGGTAGGCTGGAAACGCAGGCAGAATTTCTATACTACAGTCTTTAGGTAGAATTTCTTCTTCTTTAACAAACTTGGGTTTACTTTTAAGACCTTCAACTGACAGGATGAAGCCAAACCACATAATCAAGGATATTGTGCTTCACATACAGTCAACTGCGGGTAGAGTTTAATTATGTGTACAAAATACTTTTACAGCAATATCTAGTCTTGTTTTTGATCAAAAAAACAAAGCATCATAGCCTAGCCAATTGACATATAAAATGAAACATCATAATGACAAATAAAATCAACATTTAAAAATGAAAAAGACATATTTATTGAAATTTTAAAAATTGCTGAAGAATGTAGTAGCAGAGTCAACAGAATTAAATTGATAATTATTGTAGCAGAAGATATATCTGAAGAAATCATACAGAATGGAATGTAAAGGGCAGTTAAGAGATAAGAGGGGCAGAATAAAAAGTTCTAATTATGTCTAATTGGAGACACAGAAAGAAATAATGACATGAAAGAAGGAGATATAATATTTGAAGGAATAATGAAAATTTATCAAAATTAATAAAATATGCAAATTCCAAGATATTAGAGGCTCATTGTGTCAGGCATGAACCAAACCAAATCAAACCAAACACTACACAAAGCCCAGCAAATATTGAGTAAGCCCATTAAAGCATATCCACATTAGTTACACTAATTTCACCTGAAATCTATAGATACAGTACAAAAAGTAACCCTCTGAGGACTCAGAAACTCTAGGCACAACTGGTTGGGGAGGTGGGGAAATTTCTATCAACTGTACAAAATCTTCACCATCTAATTCTCATTCCACTGAATTCTGCTGATATTAGAATAAAATATCTTACAAGGAAAGAAACTATATGTGAAAAACTCCATAAACATAGTAGCAAATGTCTTGGAATAAAATATTAATAAATCAATTGCAGCTATATATTTATCAAAGTTTTATACATACATAATGTATTACATACATTGTGCATATATTATCTATATATACATAATACATATATAAACATTATGTATGCATGCATATATTAGGCAATATGTACATATACATATGTACATATTTATATAGTGTGTATATATATAGGCTGTTACTTGTATATATATTATATATGTAAATTATATATACATACTATTTATGTGATATATACATTATGCATATATACACACATAAATAATACATTATGACCAAGTGTGGTTTATATTAGAAATACAAGTCTAGTTTAATATTCAAAAATCTATCATTGTAATTCACCATTTAAAGCTTAAAAAAAGAAAAGCCACATAAGCATATTACTAGATATAGAAATATACTTTAAATAATTCATCATCCTTTCATGATAAAAACTTTCAGAAAGCTAGGAATCAACCAAACTTTCTTAACTTGATAAGGGGCATTTTATTAGTTTATGTGACTTCAAAGTTAGTGGCTTAAAACAATGCATTTGTATTATTTCACAGTTCTGTCCACTCAGAGTTGTAAAATGGGTATCACTGGGCTAAAATCAAGTCTCCGCTGTAGAGGAGAATCCATTTTCTTCTCTTTTCTAACTTCTAGAGACTGCTCACAGCCTTTGGCTGTAACGCCCCTCCACCTTGAAAGCCATCAACAGATAGTTCAGTCCCTCTCATGTTGGGGCATTCTGACTCTTTTGCCTCCTCTTACACATTAAAAAGATTTTTGTGCTTATATTGGGCCTACTTGGATAATTCTGGTAATCTCTTTTTTAAGATCAGTTGATTAGCAACACTAATTACATCTGCAACGTTAATGTCCCCTTGGCATGTAGCATATGTTATTCATATCGTCCAGAAATTAGGGAGTAGACAGATTTGGGGGAATAATTCTGTGGACCACAAGCCTATACTAAATCTCTTCAGCAACGATCTCCCCAGCAGTCTAAGTACTTTTCCTCTAACTCTCAGAGGAAAGCTGCTTTCTGTGCTTCCTCAGCATTTCTGTCCTCCTTTAATATGTAATTGCTTGTTTGTGTATTTGTCCTACTGCACACAGCACATTATTTTATAATGTATGCCATAGCAGTGCCAGGCAAGTGAATAGTTTTTAGTAAGCACAAGTGGCAGAAAGCAGCATCTCCAAGTGACATATGATTTAAGAAAAGCATTAGGAAAGGATGTTATTTGAGGTGCTTTTCTTTCCCAGCAGACTCAGTGCCCGTGACCTTCTAAATACTAAAAGGAGACAGTTTCCAGAGGCCCTTGTGCCATTCAGCAGGCAGAACATACGTATTCAGTTACAAACGCCAGAGAAAACGTTTTGCTATGGTGCATTCTTTCTAGCAGCCCCTTTTACATGACCCTGTGAATAGATAGCTAAGTTTAGAAATTCTTCCTAGATAAAGATGAGAAAAAAAATATGTAACTAATGTAGTTTGGAAAGATCCAATATAATTAATAAAGATAAACTATAAAGGAGTACAGGCATTTTATTATGTGTGAAATAGTTTATACATAAGAGTTATTTCGGTAGCTTGTATTTACTTAGCAACGATGTTTTGAAGAGAATTAAGTTTTGGAAACAACATTAAATTTAATAAAATTGGTTTGTGTGTATAAGCCCAAAGTTTGATCACATGCATAGACATTTCATGGAGATCAGTTTGGAGAAATTTTTTTAAACACAAGCCTGTTGTTTTTCAAATGAAAGTTCATATTTTGCATGATTTAAGATTATTTTGTAATATTCAATACATAAAAATGTATTCAGTGTATATGTAAGATATGATGTAATTTACAGGACGAAATCTCAGACCCTAAAAACCAAATCCTAACAAAACAGCTGTGCCTCTCTGCATATCCCTTCCTCATTCCACATCTTTACTCTCCTCTAGTAACATGTAGTTTTTTAGTAAAATATTAACCGCATCAATCCTGTCTTGTTTACCAATATTTATGCCTTTTATTTCTTGTTCTTGTATAATTATTTGGCCAGTACATCCAGTAAAAAGCTTAAAAGAAACTGTCTTTTTCTAGATTTTAATAGGACTGCTTCAAAGGTTCATTATTCAGATGAATGCTTATTATAGATTTTTTGCATATTTCTTTTATTAGGTTAAACTTTTTTCTATTTTGCCAAGAATGCTTTTTCTTAACAAAAATAATGTGAATTATCAAATCATTGTGTTTATATCTATTTACAGTGATTATGTGAATTGTTCTTTTAATATATTACTGGGTGAGTTATATAGATTTTTTTCATGTTAAACAGCTTTTACAATGCTTTGATAAACTAATTTCGGGCTTTCTTTATAGTATTCTTTCCTCTTAAAACCCTTTCACAGCCCTTCATCTCAGGGAAATTAGAGTAAGATGGATCCCAACATTTCATTTGAAAGCTGTTTGATGTTATAACATAACTAAGTGATATAGATATCAACATTCTTCTTTTGAGGGGGGCATAAGGAGACTAAGTGGTAATGGAAAAATATAATAAAGATTAAATTAAAAAATAAAAATAAATAAAAATGAGAACTATCAACCTAAATAGTATGTTGAAGATTAAAGCATCATAAAGCATTTAATTAATGTTAAATCTTCATTTCCCATCCTGAGGATTCCTCAGGGCTCATTTTCAAATGCCACCTGTTCCATTAACACTTTCCTGATTTTTCTAAATGGGTATTGTCCCTTTTTATGAACCTTAGTGTTTGCAGGTTTCATTTTGTGGTACTAATATTCTCATTAATGTTATTATGTTTATTGATTTATCTTGCCACTAAATAACATTTATTTATTTACCTTGCTGCTAAATAATATTATTATTTGCTTATTGATTTATCTTGCTGCTAAAGCATGCAGTGCTCATTGAAACCAGGGACTGTCTCAGTTTCACATCCATTGAATAGCTGTTAGTAAGGTGTTATGGACTGAACTATGTCTTTGTATGTAGAGGCGCCTAATCCCAGTACTTCAGAATGTGACTCTATCTGGAGACAGGGCACTTAAAGAGATAATTAGGATAAAATAGGGTTTTTAGGGTAGGCCCTAATTCAATATTAAGGACTGTGCCCTTATAAGAAGAGGGACCATGACACACAGAGAGACACCAGGGATGTGTGTGCACAGAAGAAGGATCACGTGAAGAGGCAGCCAGAAGGCAATCATTCACGAGGCAAAGAGAGAGGCCTCAGAGGGCCAGCCCTGCCAGCTGCGAGTACAGAGAGCAGGTCATCAGTGTAGGAGCTGTTGAGGAGTACGTGTGTGTGCACATTGGTGTGGATGGGATGTGTCAGAGGGATAAAAAGGATCATATTATACTAAAAAATTCCCATTTTTGACGAATTTACAATGTAATTTGAAGAAGAAAGCAAAACAATTAAAACCTTGCCCATATTAACTGGTTTGAGCAGAAAACTCCAAATATTTGGTCATTCATCTCAGAACATAGCATGAAACCCCTCTGTCCACATGCCTAGAGCAGAAATGTCATTCAGGGTTAGGGGGTGATCCAGAAGTCTTCCCTATATGTCTCTTCAGAGTCAGACTTTGTCATACTTTCTTTTGTTTAACACAACACAGTAAGTGTAAATGTCAAGTTAAGGTAAAGAAATCCAATGCCTACTCAGATAATTTTGCTGTCTTATCCCTTCCAAAACTGGAACAGCATTTTCTCTGGCCTGGATCACACACCAGACGTATTAGCTTGAGATAAATGGAAACCCTGTTTTCCAAAATGGCCAAATAAGCTGTCGTCAATCTGGAGTAAATGTAAATAAAATTCAAGTGGATCTTAGGTTTTTGGCATGTCCTGTCGAGGCCAGAATTTCTCATGCTCTGATTCAAATTCCCAAAGGCAAAACCTCCAAATTGATGGTTGGTAGAGAAGAATAATGAGAAGATAGAATGTTCTCATTAACTTAAATATTTAATAAATTGATTTTTAAATTTAAACTGTTTGGATTACGTTTCTATGAATTATGATGGGGGACCCCCCAAACCCCCATGGACTTATCTTTTGGAGGGCAGGCCCCTTGTAGTACAGGCTTCCCCCACTAGGTGAGTGTTCTAGGAACCCATCTGTATCAGTGTACCAGCTGGCGCTATTGTGAGAGGCTGTGTTCAGCTTCAGTGAATTTTTTTTAATAATACTCAATGTGTTTGCCCATACCATGACGGGTACTTTACAAGCGCACCTGCCCACACTGTGCTGAGTGTTCAGTAGTTTTTTAACCAAAACTGCATGACCCCTGTGCCCCACCCTCTCTGCTCACCTACTCACCCAATTTTTCCCTGAGAAACTTTTTTGTTTCCCTGGTTGAAAAAAGTCTTCAAAGGGAAACAATTTGTCAATGAGGAAGAGGTGAAACAAAAAACAACAGAAGCACTAAAAGACATCAAAATCGATGAGTTCAAAAATTGTTTTGAGCAGTTGGAAAAATGTTTGGATAGGTGTATTGCATCAAAAGGAGAGTACTTTGAAGATGACTGAAGTTTCAACATATAAGAATAAATACACAATTTTTATAAATAAATTCCATTTGCAGGGATCCTCCCCCTTGTATTTTCTTTTTCCCTTCTTTTGTGGTCTGATCCTAGAGTGCCAACTATGTCTTCCTGCCTACCCCTTTTCCATATTATCTGAGTGTAAAATGGCCTGTTCTTAATATGGCCCTGATAAACAAGACACCCACACAAGCAGGTCATCACATTGTTTGCAAAGCCTTGTTTTTCTTTTTCTGATTGTCTGAATTTCAATGACACCAAAATCAACAATCTAAATCTTGAAATTGACAAATATTTAACCTGGAGTTTCATTAAAGAATAGCAGCTCATTATAAAAAGAATAATCCTACTCTTCTAGGGATAAAAAAAACTTGTTATTTTTTCTTCATTGCTACCTCAGCTTCCCATTTTTCCCATTTTTATGGGAATCGTAACTTAAATGAAATAAGTAAATGTCTATAGCTAACACTGGTAGGGCATTAGTTATTTATTTCATTGGAATGAATGGCTCTGAAGAATGGGAACACACAGTTATGTTGTGTGGCATTCTGGAAATTTTGATATGAGAAACTGTTATATGGGATGGGTTTAGTTTGTTACTACCAAAAAAAGAAAAAGGAAGGAAAGAAAGAAGGAAGGAAGGAAGGAAGGAAGGAAGGAAAAGAAAAATGTTTCCAATGATTTGTTGGAATGAAAAACATAACTTTGCTTTTGAGGCATTTTGTGTCCAGGTGTATAGGGTCGTTGGCATCTTTCTCTCTCCTGCATTATCACCCCACATGTCAGCCAAGCACTCACTATGACTGTAGCTGTATTCAGCAGAGCCTTCTTTCATTGGTCCCCTCTAACATCATGCATGGTCAGATGTGGAAATTAAACACACAGTTTTAATTCATTTGTATGGCTGCAAAGCATTACGTATTACAGATGAAAGATAGTTTAATTAATTATTACATTTTTGATGAGTACATAGATTTTTTCCTAAGCCCTACTGGACATAAATAACTTGGTCCATTCTGCATTTTTTACTTTTATAGAATAGATTTCTCAGAGTTTGTTTTTTGTGTGTGTTAAAATTTACTGTGTGTGAGAGAAAAAAACTGAAATTTAGAAAAAGTTGTAAACACAAAGAACTTAGTTGCTGAAATCATGTCCCTATTTCCCCAAATACTTTTAGTCTCTATTATCCTACACAAGGCCATTCTCCAACATAACTAAAATACAACTCTAAGTATCAAGAAATTAACGCTGATTCATACTACTATCTAATCCTGATGTAAGTTTTCCCAGAGGTCACAATAATGTTCTTTACAGCAAAAGATTTAGTTCAGAAGTTATCATGTTCCAAAGTTAGTTATATTTTGTTACTTTTCAATTTTGAACAATTCCTAGGTTATTTCTTGTCATTTGTGAAGATTTCAGTTCCATCAGCAAGCCAATATTTCTTCGCAAGCTCAGCAACATTGGATATTGTATTTAGAAACATTCAATAATTTTAAAGTATTTAAATACTCTTTTTTATGTATATGCCCAATTTATTAAATTATCCCAGTATTTTCTATTTTGTTGTATAAATATACATTTTTATTGTCATCCTAATTTTCCTATCGTTGCTCTCCCCTGTCCCCACCCCCCACAGGCAATCCTCACCCTGTTGTCCGTGTCCATGAGTCATTTATACTTGTTCTTAACTAGGCCCTTCCCCTTTTTTCCCTCCTTATCCCCCTCCTCCCTCCCCTCTGGTCCCTGTCAGTCTGTTCCTCCTTTCCATGCTTTTGGTTTTATTTTGCTTCTTTGTTTATTGTGTTGATTAGGTTCCACTTATAGATGAGATCATATGGTATTTGTCTCTCACCGCTTGGCTTATTTCACTTAGCATAATGCTCTCCAGTTCCGTGCATGCTGTTGCAAAGGGTAGGAGCTGCTTCTTTTTTTCTGCTGCATAGTATTGCATACTGTAAATGTGTCATAGTTTTTTTTTTTTTTTAAAGATTTTATTTATTTATTTTTAGAGAGAGGAGAAGGGAGGGAGACAGAGAGGGAGAGAAACAGCAATGTATGGTTGCCTCTCACATGGCCCTCACTAGGGACCTGGCCCGCAACCCAGGCATGTGCCCTGACTGGGAATTGAACTGGGACCCTTTGGTTCCCAGCCTGCGCTCAATCCACTGAGCTACACCAGCCAGGGCTGTGTCATAGTTTTTTGATCCACTCATTTACTGATGGGTACTTACGTTGCTTCCAGCACTTAGCTATTATAAATAACACTGCTATAAACATAGGGGTGCATGGGTTCTTTTGAATTGTAAATACTCTTCTTTAATTACAAATGAATATAAAGATGTGTCTTATTTTACTTGTATTTTAGTGACTACTAAAGAGATTGAGCAGTTTTCTTAAGATTTTTAGTGATTTGCATTTCCTCTTATATATTTTTCTATTAGATGGCTTTTTTATATTTCATTGGTATTTAGAAAATTAATCATATATTTTGCAAAAATTATTTTTCTACATTTTCTCTAGACTTTGTAAATATTTCAGTAGTCAAATCTGTCAGTCTTTTCTCTAGGATTTAGTACCTTGCTAAAGGACTTTTTCATCCCCAAATTTAGAAATATTATCTTAAAATTATTTTAACATTTTTATTATTTTATACTTAGATCTCAATTATGTAGAAATTATTTAGGTATTGTATGATACAAGTATATAAGTTTTTATTTACTTTAGATGAACAGCTAATTTTGCCAGTATTATTTGTTAAAAAAAAACATTTCCCTCTAAATTAAGATGGTTGTTGTGTCTTATATTATGTTTTCCTATTTCTAATACATCTATTTCTGGACTCTGCTTCTATTTCATTCACCTATTTACCAACACTGCATTTACATTTTATTATGATAACTTTATAATAGATTTCAATTTTCTTGTATGGCAAGTCATCCTTTATGATTCCTTTTTTTCCCTGCAAAATTTTTGGTAATTGTTACTCATTCAGCTTTCCATATTAATTTAAAAATATTAATAGCAGTAAAAGAGACTATATCAATATTTGGTTTCTAATTAGAATTACATTAAATCTATAGGTTATTCTTGGAAAGATTACATTTTAAATGCATTGTCTATGTCTTCATTTTTACTCTGTTTTGAATACCATTTTATTTGATATTAATATGCTCACCTAATTTTATTACATATTTGCACAGTAATTTATTCTCTATGTTTCTTCTAACTTTAGGTAAATATATTTCTTTAACATATTTAGTAGCTGGATTTTATTTTATAAGCCAGCCTATCATAAGAGAATTGCCATTAGTCATGTTAAACAGTACTTTTGGTTTTAATTAAAACCATCCTAATAATTTCAAATTTTACATCCAGATGCCAGAAAAATTGAATTATCATTATCATAATTATGTAAGATTAAATTTTATTTTCTTCCTGTTAATGCTGAAATTAGAAATTGTGGTACCTTCTAAAAGTTCAACAAGAGTGCCATGAGGACTTCCTGTCTGACTTTGTCCAGCAGTGGGACATTGTCTGCTTCCTGGGAGCTTAAATTGAAAGCTTTCAATTTGTATCATTCAACTTTGTAAATATCAAGGTATTTTTTAAATAGTTTTCACTTCTGAGAAGCCCTTCTTCATCCATTGCTGGCTCTTCTTTCTCATAGTCTTTTGTACCCCAGTGCCCATTCCAAATTCAAACTAGAATTACTATTCGGAAATCATCGAAGAGTAATAAAGATTGAATTATTTCTGCTAAAGAGTATTAAGTAGACTCAATAATGGCATAATGACAAATACTATTGTGAGATTAATGCTCTGATTATTAGGTTTAATTGATGATAGATCTCATTCAGGAAAAGAAAATGTTCATTCTAGTCTGCTCAGTTCAGATTAAATACATATTTAAGAACAGAAACAGTGTCATTTTTTATGATTGCCTGCACCATTGCTCCTGGCTTTAATACAGAATACTCCTGCAGAGAAACAGAAGTGCTCATGAAAGGAGGTTTATAAGCCTCCTTTAGAGAAATATTTTTAAAAACAATGATTACTTGCAGTCAAGTAATTAAAAATTTTGTATGGAAAAAGTTATATCTCAAAAATAATAAAAATCATGTACTATGGAATAAAGATGAGTGACATGAAAGTTTTAAGACTCCAATTGGCACATATCTTGTATGTGAAAATTATGGGAAAGGATTAGGAAATATTTTTTGTATATGTTTTCTAAAGCAGCTCTTTCTTAAATACTTGATATAACTAGAAAAATTCTCGCTATTAATTCAAATGAATCATTACAGTTTTGTTTTGTATTGTGGAAAAGATCGAAGCCCCACAGAGATTTACCAGCAAAACTCTTACATCACCTGCCAGACCGTCGACCCATTGAAGGAAGTGGTTCCTGGCAGACAGGTCTAATGTGCACAGACTGTCAGAGTTTCACTCTGGGTTGCATTGACCTATAGGCTTTCTTTATTTCTAAGATAAGGATTTAAGTTTATTGAACTTCCTTGTACTTCTTTAGTTGCATCCCACAGCTTTGATATTTAATTAACTTAAATTATTTTTTAATATCTGTGTGGTGATTTCTCTTTTAACTATTTAACAATGTTTAAAAGTTCATATGGTATTTGTCTTTCACTGTCTGACTTCTTTCACTTAGCATAATGCTCTCCAGTTCCATCCATGCTCTCATGAAGGGTAGGAGCTCCTTCTTTCTTTCTGTTCATAGTATTCTATTGTGTAAATGTACCGTAGTTTTTTGATCCATTCATTTTTGGTTTTTATTTTGATGAGGTCCCATTTGTTTATTCTTTCCTTTATGTTACTTGCTCTAGGGGACATATTGGTGAAAATATTGCTGTGTGGAATATCTGAGATTTTCCTGCCTATGTTTTCCTCTAGGACTTTTATGGTATCACGATTTACATTTAAGTCTTTTATCCACCTTGAATTTATTTTCGTGTATGTTGTAAGTTGGTGATAGACCAACTTAAGTGGAACCTAATCAACAAAACAAACAAGCAAGCAAAATATAACCAGAGACATTGAAATTAAGAACAATGTGACAGTAAGCATAGCGGAGGTGGGAGAGGATGATGGGGGAAAGGGGAGAAGGGTTTTCAGGAACCCTGAAGGGCACATGGACATAACCGAGGTGGGCGATGGAATCAGGGGAGGGAGGTCGGGATGTCTGGTGTGGAGGGGGGCAGTAATGGGGGGAAGTGCAGACAACTGTACTTGAACAACAATAAAATAAAATAAAAGTTCATTCTTTCAGAGCCAATAGTTATGGTTTTTCTACTTATCTACGTATATATCATTTGTTTTCTAGTTTAAGCACGGTCTATAAATTTGTGCTAAATGTAATGATATTTTCCTCTCTACAGGGTCTGTCAGGCCTTAAATCCTGCTGCCTTGGTCTCTGTGATGCTTTTGAACAGGTTTTTCTTTTTATTTTCTATTTTTTTTTTTGTCTTTTTAAAGTTGCTCTTGATAGGAAGTGTTGTCTGATACAGGTTATTCCATTACAACTCAGAAGTGGGAAGGATTAGCGGATGCATTTCTAAAAGAATCTTTCATTGTTAAATTTAATACAAATACATAAAAAGAAAATACCTAAACACATATGTTGCTTAATCAATTATTGTAATTTGACCATCCTTTCACCACCTCCCTTGCAGGATATATTTTTGTGGTTTTCATAGATGTCTTCCATGTGCTCCCTTCCTAACACAATGCACTTCCTCCCTCTAAGAGTAGCTACTACGCTAACTTTATGGTAAACTCTCTATTGTTTTTTAAATAATTTTATCATCAAGTGTACATCCATATCAATCATTATTTGGTTTATCCTCTCTCTCATTTTTTTCTCCTGTAATATATATTTGTTGAAGAAACTGGAGGATTTGTCTAATAGTGTTTCTCATCTTCTGGACTTTGTTCATTGTGTTCACATGGTGTAGTTTAAAATATTTCCCTGTATTTTTTGTAAATTGAGTTAGACTAAGAGCCTTATTTTTTTATAAGACTATCAAATATGTGGCAGTGATTTCCACACATGTGTAAACATGCAGTCCTGAGAATTTACACGTTTTGAGCACAGCTCCGTGTGATTCCTGTGTGAGCAAGTGTGGATCAGGTCTGTGGGATGGGAATTCTCTAATAGGAATTTGGCAAAGGTGTATCTTAAAAAATCCTGGCTTGCTGATCCCTGAATATTACTTTAACCTGGTCGTGTCTGCCACCGGATCTGAATCAACATCCCAATACCTTGCCATGAGTAATCCTACCTGTTCTGCTTAATCCCATGAATAATCAATCCAATGTAAATGTGTCTTAATGCCTCTAATAAAACCCCTGGCTAAGCAACCCACGAGGTCTTTCTCCCCAAGATGGGGGATGGTGGAGGAGACCCGTGGCCGCCGGATTCCTTCCCCCCGCGTGTCTCAGTGTGAGGTTCATACACGCATTTGGTTACGGTCACCCACGGGTTTCGGCTGGGACGAGATCTCCACGGCACAAATAGTCTTCTTTGTCTGTCTTTTTGGTAATGTTAGCAACCACTAATGCTCATCACTTAAATCATTGATTTATTAGGACTTGCAAATGGTGATATCCAATTTGACCATTTCTTCTTGATTTATTTGTTAGAATGATGTCTGAAGAGATATGCCACTTTAGTTACTATTTTGTCTTCTAGAGATATAGTTTGTATAGCTATACCTAATAAATGCTTGATTTTGTACTTTTATTTCCCAGTTTTCAAAAAGTTATTCCCTAACATCATTCAAAAGTAGCTGATTAGGTTTTGGGGGGAGGGTATCACAATGTACTCATGGATTTAAAAATATTAAATGTTTCTTGATGCATTGAGGTTATTACCCTTATTAATGTTCACATTGTCTCATCTCGGCCATTAGAAGCATCTTCAATTTGGCCTTTAAGTCCTTTTTAGCATTCTACTCATTTTCAGTTGCTACTGTGCCATCTGACATATGAAAAGTTGCTAGAGACTTAGCACGCATATTGTCTGCTCAATCCATGAAGCAGGCACCGATGACCACAGAATACGTGTGAATCTAGCTGACACCAGAAGCACAGACTTGGGAGCAATAATAAAGAATTATTATTTTATGTTATTGAGATTGGGGTGTTTGTTACACAACAATAGCAACTGAGATGGAAGATTAAAAGAAGAAAACAAGAACTAAAAAGTAATCAGCTGGGGAATGAGTCTAAAAACATCAAATTTTATCTAGTATGAAGTTTAAAAGAAGGGAATAATAATAATGTAAAGGTGAAGATCATTTAAAATCTAGTAGCACACAGTTTCCAGGCTAAAATATAAGTTTTCAAATTGACAAGCTAATATTAGCTTTATCTAATGTAATAACAGAACTATAGATACACAGAAAATTCTGTAATAATTCTGGGAGGAAAAAGAGAGGGTAACTGCTCAAGAATAAGTATACAAGTGGCATCAGACATCTATCAACAGCATTTTTAAATTTTGTACATGTGTTTGAGTGTGTGTGTGTGTGTGTGAGATTGAGAGAGAGAGAGAGAGAGAGAGAAAGAGAGAAGTGGTAAGTCTCCAGTCCCTTGATGAGGCACATGGGGAAGTTTCCAGTAATCTCCTAGCTGCAGAGGCTTGGATGACCGTAGTTTTGGCTTCTTCTTGGTCTCTTAGAAGTCAAGAAGAACCGGTACACTCATAGGAAGCTGGCAGTATTCTCCTGGTATCGAGTTCTGTGAAGTCCAGACTCTTCCCAGAATTTGACAATGATCAGGAACTTTCTTTGGGATTCTCTTGCTTATGTCAGAGTAATCTTTACATTAGTTCTCTCTCCTGAGACCCTAACAAAGCCCCTGGCTTCATGAGCATTGACAGATCTATATATCTAAGAAGCTATGTAACTCAGAAAAGACAGGTATATTGAAGCTAATATTGGAAGGGAAGACGAGGATAATAAGGAGCCATATTCCAGAATCCTTCACAGAATCCTGTTATGAGGGGAAATTTCTACATGAGGGTTTTTGATTTATTTTGTTTAAAAATTTATTTGTTTTTGTTACTCAGTTCATGAAATTGCATTAATTATAAACCTAATTTCTAGAGACAGACACTGCCGGCACTCTGTGTGACTCCCTATTTATGTCCTGGTAACCCTCTTTCACACAACAAAGGACTCAACAAAATAAGACACGGGGTGGCAGACCTTGGTCAGTGGTGCTCTGCTGTTTAGGTGAGGACTCAGAGATTGCTCTGGCCCTGCGTCCTATTGGTCCAACCCAACAACAACAGTGCTTTTGCCCTCCTTGCAACATTCTCCATTGTTGGTTTCCATTTATTTCTGGCCTTCCTTCTATTCTTATATCTGCTGTTTCTTATCTCCTTTCTTGGTTCCTGTAGTCCATTCACATACTACGTGCTTGAGCCTCTCAGAGATTGGGCCTACAACTCTGCTCTTCTTTAAGATTTACAGGCGATCTCAAACTTCACGTGTCAAAATAACATTTTTTTAAATTGTTTCTTCAGAAAACTCTTTCTTTTGTGTGTTACCCATACTAGCAAAGAATATCGCCATTCATTCAGTTAATTATTCAGGCCAGAAACCTAGCATTATTCTCTTTCCTCTATACCAGCAATGTAATTCTATAACAAATCTTTTTATTTCTATATGACTTTGCTCTGATTTACTGCTACTCCTTTAGATCTGTCATAATATTTTGCCACTATAATTGCAGCGTTATCAAAAGTAGTATTCCTGTATTCCATTTTTCATACATCCACAAAAGTTATTATAACATAAATTAGATCACTTTAAACCCGCTGTTCTAGAATTTCAATGGCTTCCCACACATTCATTCAGTAAAACTTAAATTTCTTACCGTGATCTACAAATTGTTACAAGATCTGGCCTTTACTGTGTCTCCAAACTTTTCACTTTTCCTTAGCTTACCCAGTTACATGTTGCCCACACTTATTATCTTCTGGTTCATTAAATACACCAAACTTAAAATTACTGCAAATTCTTTAAATACACTTCCTCTCTCTACCTGGCATTCTTCTTCTTTTTTCTATCTGGCTTTTTCTTTTTCTCATAAGAAATCCTCCTCATACCCCCCCCCCCACATTGAATAATTTAGTATCCTGTTTATTTTTTCTAATGGTAAAACTCATATTTGTGTTTTAGTTTTCTCACCTGAAAGAATAATAGGAATTAAATATTTTTTAACAACATTAACTCCCCCAAAGGTTAAATGCGAAGAGTAAATAAGTAAAAAAATGTAAAAGGTTTAAAATAGGGGTCATTTAACTTTTCTGTAAAGAACCAGATAATTAATATTTTAGGATTTTCAAGCCACATATGATCTGCCTTTCATGTTGTTTGTTCTTTCCTTTCTTTTCTTTTTTTTTTAACAGTCTTACAAAAATGTAATTTTAGTCTTTGCTTACTGGCTCTGTGAGAGCAGGATGTGACTGGGTTTGGCCATGGGCAGCAGAAAGTCAACCCTGAAGTAGAGTCAAGTACATAATAAATCCTCAATAATGTTAGTAATTATTGTGAATTGCACAACACAATATTTTATTTATCATCTGTTTACTTTTTTAAATATCTCCCATTAAAACAAACTCCATGAGGGAAGGAATAGTTCTGTGTTCCCAACTGTAGCATACACATTCAGGTACTCAAATATAGTTGAAATATTAATATCAAATCAGTGAGAACAAGATAGTTTATTTAATGAGAACAAGAAAACATATGGTATTGGTATTGAAATGATTAATTAGTTCTTTTAGGGGAGCAGAAAAAATTGAGCTCACACCTTATTAAAAAATAAAATCCACCTGAATCAATGAATTAAAGTTAAAAATAAAATTATAAAAGTACTAGAAGAAAATTAGGTTATTAAGAGAAATTCTTATGAAAATATGTTCATATGTTCACAGAATATATAATATTCAACATTCATTAAGGAAAATACCCTAAAACTTGTGTATGATAAAAACAATAGCTAAATCAAGGACCAAATGTCAAATCAGGGAATGAATTGTATTATCAAGTGTCAGATAATGCTGAGTCAGAGCACATGTTGGCGAGTGTGCAGTGAGACAGGTTCACTCACGAACACATAGTAGAATTTTAAATTGTTAAAATTCCATTACTTAGCCATAACTAATAGCTGCCAAATTAAACACAGTCTTTGAAACAGAAATTCCACATAAAATTATACTCTAGTAATTTATATTTATAAAAGTAAGGCCAAATATGTACAAGAATATTCACTGTAATATTATTTATTAAAACAAAAAACAGAAATAACTCAATTGCCCACCTCTAGAGACCCTTTGTAGGTAAGTAAATTGCGATAACTCCATGTGATATATGGAACTGTGTTGAATGTTTCCCAACCAATATGAACAATGCAGTGGATCTAGATGCATTATATAGAATGATGCAGAGATAAATTTTTAAAAAGCAGTGGGCAACATGGTATAAACAGATTGTTCCCAATTTTCAAACGTTATACATGATTGTGTGAGTTTTGAAGTAGTTATTGGCTCTGGAGAAGGAGAACTGGGAAAACACTGGTGTGAGAAGGATACTAAACTTAACATTTGAGGTATTTAATTTTTTACCATAGTCATATATTATTTTTCAAATAAAAAATAGAAAAAAACTTAGCAGTATTTTTCCTAAAGACTATATATACATTGGAAGAACAGAGTAAGCATTTTTAAAATGCTGGCATAACAAGTTCTTATAAAAACTTTCTTGATCATTGAATAACTTGAGGTTCTCAGCATAATTCTTCCCATTTTGCCACTTGCTAATTTGCTATTTCCTAGGGTTTCTAGCAGATAATTTCTTTCCAGATGGTTCTTTTTTCTTTCTCTATATTTGTCTTTAAATATCTATCTCTGTAATTTGATTTTCATCCATATTAGAGTTATATTATAATTTAAAAGTTTAGCGAGAATAGAGGATATGGTAAGTGAAACTAAATCATGTAGAAACAACTTGGATTTGAGTTTCCCTTATTTTACCATTTTAGTTACCCAATTATCTCTTCACTGCTCTCAAATTGCCTGAAATTAGGCAAATATTGTACAGATTCTTAGCTCCGTGTAATAAATCCAATTTAGGTTTTTCCTTTCACTCTAGTTAACTTAAAACTAAAAGGAGCTTTAAAAAAAAAAGTCAAATTTGAACCAAGAAACTTCTTCAGTTCTTCTTTACCTTATACAATTCATGGTAAAGACTAATTTTTTTCTACTGTTGCAAACCAAAATTTTCTTTTACACATTAGGTTATGGAATTTTTACATAATCCTTTTCTTTATTCAAGATGATAAATATTTATTAGGTAGATAACTCACGCCAGGAATTGTTAAAGATTATTAAGGTGACACAGAAGATAAATAGAACATTTCCCTTCCTAATAATTTTTAAATATTTGGGTTTAAAAGTTAAAGTAAGCTACTAAAAATGACTGGTATAGTGTTCTGATAAATATTATGCATCTCTATGACCTTAAAAATTTTACAAGTGAAAAAAATGAAGCTAGAGGTAAAAATAATTTGATTCTTATCATCCAACTGTTCAGTGGTTGAATTTGAATTCAAATGTAATTGATTTGTCTTCAGACAAATCCAAGGTTTCCAAACACCGCATGCTATCTACTCACTCTGTGCTTTCTCCAAAACAATAACTGCTAGGCCACATTGAGCATTCACTATGCAATGAACATAATTTTAAGCATTTTAATGTATTAATTCATTTAACCCTAACAATAATCCTATGAGATTATTAACTATCATGGGCATTTTACAGATGACAAAAACAAGATGGTCAAGGACAATCTGGTGACTTGGATGCACTTATGTGTGAAGTTCTAAAACGGCTCTCCTAGGGAAGTGGTATATGAAAAATTGTGTGGTAGCATTTGGGCAGGATTTGGCAGATGTAATGAGAACAAGCACAAGGTGTACGGAAAAAAGAGATACAAGAGAACTACCCTGGAAGTAAAAAACCAAAGGAGTTAAGCACAGTTGAATACTCAAACACAGAGTATGTGAGATATCAATGATAATTCTGTAGTTTGGGATCTACATATAGGAGAAGAGTTCTGTAGTTAATGAATTGATGTATTTGAGAGTAACTTTTTTTGGAAATGTACTGGCACAAATTCCAGTGAATACCATGTATCACTGTGGCTTTAACTATTATGAAAATGCTCATTCTGTAGTATTTTTTCCCCGAGCACCAACCTGTTTTTACTTTTGCCTTCTGGATACTTCCATTTGAACTATTGTAAGTAACTGACCCATAGTGTTTCCAAAATCAGTACTGTTATTTTTGTCCAAACTTGTTTTCCAACCTGATTAAAACAATCATTATCATCCAGTTACTAAAACTAGAAAATTTAGAGTTTTTTAAATCCAACCCTGATCTTCTTTCTAAACACTTAATTTATTTACCAAATTCTACTAATTTTACCAACTATATATGTTTTGAACCCATCTGTATGAGCCTCCATCTGCTCTACCACATGGGTCAGAGAACAGCCTTCTTCCAGCTCTTCAGGTGTTACTCATTCTTCAAATTCCAGTTCACTTTTCCATTTTCTGGGACAATGGAACTAATCCTCCTGGATATAGTCAGTCACTATTTCTCTGTGTTGTTATAATTCATCTGTTTTGAATGTTTTTTGTTTATGTGTCTCTCTGCCCCAATAGACAGTGTGCTCTTCAGAAAAAAACAATGCATTGTTCACTTTCCTTATAGAGTGAACACAGCATTTGACACATGGTAAGGACTCAACAATGCTCAAAGAATAAATGAAAGATGGAATAGAAGAGAAACACACCAGTCAGTTGGATGTCTAGTTTTAGAGCTCAGGAAAAAAGGCCCACATCTAATCCATGAGCCAATCTTGTTGGCTCTACCTTAAAAGTACATTCAGAATCCAACAATTTCTCTGCACCTACACCGCAGAGTCACTACCACTGCTCGACCAGTGCACACAGTAGGCTCTCCATTACTTGCACTGATTCATAACATTTACCCTGCTCTCAATTCTCACTACAGTAGCTGGGGTGATCCTCATAAGACTTGGATCATGTCACTTTTCAACACAAACCTTCTAATGGCTCTCATCTCACACAGGTTAAAAAGACAACGGATTGACTTAATCTAGTGCACTGTGACCTCACGTCTAACCTGTCTGAATGCTCCCTCAGGACTCTCAAATGCTGTTTTGCTCTGCCTGGATGCACTATCCCAGTTATTTTCATGGTTTGGACCCTCTCACTATTCTATTTTGGCTTAGATATCACATTCCCCCACTTTTTCCCCATCATGGGCTATATCTTTACCTACATCTATTATCTATCTATCTATCAAACTATCACCTATATCTATATGTAGCAAAATAGAATTTTCTTATGTTATATGATTATAAATGAAATGTTAAGTAGTTATTTATAACACATATTTTTGTTCATTGTCTATACCACCTAGATTGTACTGTGGGAAGGGACATTTTACTGTTTTGTTTAGTCCTAAGATATTGTTTGATACACAGTAAGTACTCATAAAATACTTGTTCCAATCAATGAATTGTTAAAAAGTTCTCAATTTAGAAATGTAAATATATATATATATATATATATATATATATATATATATATGATTATGGAAGATAAATTGCTATCCGATTGTTTATTTTGCAGATGACTATAGGGCCAAGATTATGAACATTCTGTTTGTCAGCCTGAGGGAAGACATTGGATGAGCCTGATAGTAAGGAGGGAAATGCTATTTTCAGACTTAGGAACAGGACAGGAACGCCCAGAGTGTGGTTATGCTGGGCTTTGGGAGAGGAGGCACAGATATGTGCCACCGGTGGAGGCAGCCTGAGGCTGGAATATGTGGATGCACTTCTGTGCTGTAGGTGGGAGTGACAGCAGTGGGAGGGGTATTAGAAACCAGCTTCCGTTCAGTAAATCTTATCACTTAGCCGGGTAGGAAATGCGATCCTGAGGACATGGAGAAAAACGAGTCTTTCCTCCGGTCCCAGGCAAGGATGTTTCTGTACAACGGTAGGAGGCTGGTACCACACTACTTCTGGCCTAGCGACCCTGAGCACCACGAGTGAACTTCTGAAATAGCTTCTTATATGCGCCTGTTTTTATGTAAGTGGTTTTGCAGATTTTTCGTTGCATTAGGGCATGTGGTAAGTGGAAACTGAACTCCAGCTTGTCCTCTTTTGCCCAGGTGGGACACCTTTTTCTAATTTCACAAGACTTTGGTAGGCTGGTGACCACTGGACATGTATTCAGGTATTTATATGCATATATGTATACATGTGTGTATTAGGGGAAAAATGAGTTTCTTTAAAATAATAATGTGTGATCAACCATAGTTGAATAAAATACTGGAGAAGACAGATTTCTTCTCCCCTTGCTCACACACCTGCCCTCAGCCCTCCAGATAAACTTTCACAGGCCAGTAATGGTGGTGGATGCCTTAGCCATGTCAGAGGACGGGATGTGCCCGTCGCGACTGCCGGAGGGAACAATGGCAATGCAGTGCAAGTGCGCAGGCTTCTACAGTATGTTCCTGAACAGACTTTCCAGATTTTGTTCCCCTGAAAATAGCAATAAACAGGACTGAAACTTTAGATAGAGAACGCTGTCACAGAATTGAATCTCCAGGAGGAGTTCCAATGCAACTCTTGAGACAGGCAAGATGAGGCCTCTGCAATTTCGTTTGAATATTAAACACAAAAGGACCTCATTTTGTACTCAAGCTGGTAAAACAAGATAGATCAGGAACTAGAAATAAATAAAGGCAATAAAAGAATGGACAGAAAGGAATTATTTAATAAAGACTGAACAGGAATTAATGAATTACATACAAACAAATAGAAACTCTCATCAGATTAGTCTGTAAAGAGCTGCTTTTTTTTTTTTTTGTGGTGGGGGAACAGTTAAATAAATGAATCGCTGGCTGAACTAAACAAGAACAGAAAAAGAAGATTCATAAATACATGAAATTTGCCACTAGAAAGGGAAAATAATAGATTAAAATGTAATTGAAAATAGAGAATTCTTTATATGGAAATCTAGCCAAAAGGAATAGTTTAAAGTAAAATATTAATTACCAAAAGTAACTATAAGAAGAGATAGGAAAACTCAACTAAACCAGTAACAAAGGAAGAAATTAAAAAGTTGTTTAAAAGATGTTGGAAGGTTTTACAAATGGATGGCTACATTTCCTAAGATATTATACATAACCAGTGTAACACGAATTCCTAACTCTGACAGAGAGCATCCCAAATCCATCCTGCTAATAACTGTTCGCATTTCTTGAGCACATGCTCTTTGTTTTCAGAGACTGTCCTTAGTGCCCTACGTACATTAATTCATTTAATTTCTGTAAACCATGAGTTCAGTAGTAGTATTACCTCCCATTTACAGATAGAGGAAAATGAAAAGCAGAAGCTATGAAATGGCACGGCTAGAATTAAAGTCAGATGCTAATGTCTGGCCGAAAGCTTAACACAATACTTTCACGTGTGGTTCAGTCCAGAAAATTTAATAATAATGCAACTATAACAAAAGTTATTATGTAAGAGGCCAAAGCAGAAAAGTCATTTAGTGTTTTGATTGATGTCAAAAGGATATTTAATAGAATTCAGCACTTATTTTTAATAAAACCTACTTAGAAAATCATTTATATGTTACCCCAAATAGATATAGACATACAACTACTTTTATTTAATATACACATTATATCTTCATCCCCCAAACATGAGGAAGGCACTGCAACTATACTCCTTTTACAACTGAAGGAACATCTGGGTAAAATGACTCGCACAGGCTGCCAGGTGGAGCTGAGAGTCAAATCCAGGCAGACCGGCTCCAGGGCCGGGGTGGAGTCACCGCACTCCACCAGCTCTCTGATACACACACCACTGCTGTGATGTCTCCCGGTACTGGTGAGGATGTTTTTTAAAGGAGACAAAAGCAAGTGGGACTGATGGGCATAGCATCATAAAGTCGTAGGTTCACAGATTTCAGTTTTAGTATGTACTACCTTCATGATGGCTAAAAATTATTAATTTTACTCAACCATACTCCAGAATAGCAAACATCAAATAAAGAGTTTGATCCTGATTATAGGAAGGTTTTTTAAAGGCTCAAACCAGAGGAATTGCTATTTACCAACGGTGATTTTCATAAAAACAAAACGGGCATTCAGTTAAAACAAAAAACATGAACAGACACACAAAGTAATTGGTCAGCATTTGAACCAAAATTATTGAACATTTTTTCATGACAAAGGTCACTTCAAAAAAAAAAAAAAAGAAAATATGTCACACACCAAATATCTCACTCACTCCAGAGGACAAAACTCAAGTAAACATTTGCATTAATGAAATTAGTGCTATTTCAATAAAGTGATATGAGGTGTTATTTGTTTTTAATTAAATATCACAATTGTTAATTCATCACAGAGTAAGGCATTTAGATATTGCTGTATAATAAAACTGAGTACTCCAAGAGACCAGCCTGTGGGTCACCTGGGATAACTTTTGTGGATTATCAGAAGTCCTAAAATAACATTTTAAGACTCACTGATATAGAAGTAACCATTTCCACTGGGAACTCCCATAGACAGGTATGCGAGACACTAGTTCCAAAGCATGTACTATGGAATGTTACAAGATAGACATGGGAGGTTTTTACTCTCTGACATCAATATTTTGGTGGGTTGATTAACTTAAAGTCTGCAGTGTTTTTGCGAAACATATAGACACTATATATCAATAAAATTATGGTGTTAAATCATATGAATATTATAAGTAGTAAAATCTTAGGGAACAGAAAATCATCAGCATTGGCAAAAGGTTCCCCCTTTCTTGATTATTTGGTATCCGAAGACTGAACTACCAAAAGGGAGAACAAAAGAGATATAACAGACATAATTTTTTTCTGAAAAGGCTCTTTATCCAAGAAGATTTTTAAAATTGTATAGATTTGTTACATAAATATGTGAAATATGAACAATTTAACTTCCTGGAGGTAAAAAGAAAAATTGATACTGAACTTTACTAGTGTGATTATGGCCGAGATCTTATAACTAACTACAATGTCAATGTCCATTGCCCTTTACCGTTGCCTCTCTTACCACATGATTAAAACCAGGCTGACTGCCCTTGCGGGTGTAGCTCAGTGGATTGAGTACAGGCCTGTGAACCAAAGGGTCACCAGTTCAATTCCCAGTCAGGGCACATGCTTGGGTTGTGGGCCAGGTCCCTAGTACGGGGTGCAGGAGAGGCAATCACACATTGATGTTTCTCTCCCTCTCTTTCTCCTTCCCTTCCCCTCTCTCTAAACAAATAAATAAAATCTTAAAAAACAAACAAACAAACAGGCTGACTGTGGTTATCTTCAATATCTGTAGTGATGGTCCATGTAGTGATGGTAACGAATACACATAATATAGTAGCTTCACTCAGAGTGCATATGTGTTTGGAAGAACAGATAGAGGGTGGAGAAACAGGGCTAAAATAATAACCTAATACTCAGAACATAAAAATCCCCCTCTAGACTTAGTAAAGTTTTCTGGTTTAGTTCTTGCTGTATATGGTTTGTTTCCCAACAAGTCAGAAAACATACCCATCATAAAATGTCTTTGGCAATTATGCTTTAGAGAAAAGAAATACAGGGAAAATTTTGTTTAATGTGATTTATTTTTTAAATTTTTTAAAAAGATTTTATTCATTTATTTTTAAACACAGGGGAAGGGAGGGAGAAAGAGAGGGAGAGAAACATCAATGTGTGGTTGCCTCTCGGGCACCTCCTACTGGGGACCTGACCTGCAACCCAGACATGTGCCCTGACTGGGAATAGAACTGACAAACCTTTGGTTCACAGGCCAGCACTCAATCCACTGAGCCACACCACCAGAGATTAATGCTGTTTTTGAGGTGCCTATATGCCACAATAATTTCTATAACTCAAGGATATTTCTATTTTCATAGAATGGACAGCTAGCCAGACACATCTTTTTTTCAATTTATATATATTTTGGGATTACTCACATAGTATTTCTAAAAGGTATATTATAAATATTTTAATTAGATAACTGTCCTTAAAAAATAACATTTATTTTGCCATTTTTGTAGCTGGCCCTAGACTTGATCAAGCCCATCTAAACAGTCATCTAAATATATGTTTATCAAGAAATTTATATTTTAAGACATACTCCAACACAAGAAATGAACAGGAATGAAAACAAGATGAATTAGATTAAGGCCGTGAACTATTACTGGATTGGTGCAAGTGCTTCTCAACCACTGCAACTTTCTAATAAAACATGTCACCTCACTGCATAATTCTCCTGTAAATAAAAATGATGAAGGGCTACTGATCTATTAAAGATAAGTGATTGCTGTATTTCATTCAAAATTTTAAAAGTCTGAAAAAGATAATTATTTTGGATTTTTTTCATATTTTCTTTTCTTTGGAAAAATAACACTTGGATTTCTCTGGAGCTTATTTGTAAACAACAATAAAGGTTTGCCTAGGTTAATAACAGTTAAAACTATTGGTCTGAGCCAGCTAGGTTCACTTTTGGCTCGGTGATTCTTCCTTCTCAATGGCTCACAGCTGCCTAAGGCTCAAGCTGTGCTGTGCTCTTTCGTAAAATTATAATTTATGACACGGCATTCATCTTTAAGTTTCACTCAAATGGTTGAAAATGCAAATATTAACTTTTTAAATACCAAGTTTTTACTGTAAATGTACCTAACATTTCTTAGATCCTTGGAAATCAGTGGAATACTCTAATATATAATTCATGACACAAAGAACATGTTTACTATTATCTTCTTTCATATTAAAATTTATTTTATCCATATGTGAACTATATTTTTATTCTAATTGACTTGAGGACATTAACACATTAAAATAACAACATATTTATAGTTTTTGGAAATATTTAGTATCATAAAATACAGGACCAAACAAAAAAATCATTTGAATATGTATATGGAGGGACAGTTGGTTTTCATTATGCACATTACTCAGGATGCTATATTGAGTGTGGAAAAGGAAATTTGCCATTGTGCTTAAGATATTAAAAAACTTTCTAAATGCTTATGAATATGTTTACAGGTTTTGCTATATTATCTATGAAGTGAAATTAAGTATAAAGCTTAGAATCTGTTTCAATGATAAGAAATTTTGACTTTTTTTTACTAGAAATAAATGTTGCTAAATGGTTAATGGCCTTAAAAAATAAAATACCTCAAATGCTTTAAGTGCATAAGAAGCCTAACTGGGAAAACATGTAATGTAAATTCTTTCCATGAACACGTGCTAATTAAACTGGCTAAGCAAGAGAAAAAGTTAAAATGACATTATCTATTGATACATTTAATGACAATATGCTTATTTTAAAAAAGGAACAACAATAAAAAATTACATGCCATTGTAAGGTAGATTTTGGGTTGACCCAGACATAGGTTTACTATATAAGCATTTCCTCTCGATAATATTTGCATCTACTTTGATTGCCAAGATGAAAGTTATTTAATATCTCAGGATTGGCAAGACACTAGAATCAAAATAATTGCTGGGTTTTTCTTAGGAAAGTGTAATCGCATTTAATTTAAATCTAAAATGGCAGAAACAATTATGCAGCATTTTCTAAAGTACAATTTTGACATTACCATATACAAGGTCAGTCCACAAGTTATCCAGCCATGTAATATGAAAAATAGAGACATTTATTGAAGAAGATATGATGAATCTCATCAACCATCTGAAATCTCCTCCCCTTCAAAGGTGATTTTAGTTTTGGGAAAAGCCAGAAGTCACAGGGCACCAAATCTGGGCTGTAGGGGGTTAAGTCACCTGGGTGATTTGATGTTGTCCCAAAAAACCATGCCTGAGATGTGATGCATGAGCAGGCACATTGTTGTGTCAAAGCACCAATCATTACTTGGCCATATCTGCAGCATTCTGAATCATCCCAATAGTTTCCATGGAGGAATGTTCAAGCTAGATGCAAAATTTGATTCAGATTCATTGCTCTACTCACTCAGTCATTTTGAATGCGATGGCCACACAGTACACATGCTCACTCTATGGTGTCCACTGCCTCCACTGACTAGCACAGTGAAGTCATCATTGTTCATGCATGCGCATTCCAGTCCATTCTCCTTGGCTGCCAGGTTACAACCATTTTGTGCAAACTTTTCTCGTTGAATTAACAATGGCCGAATTTTTCCAGACAGACCTTGTTTATAATACTTTTCACTTCTGACTCAACACTTCACTCTATCTTATTATTAATTAAATGGTAATATGAATGGAAAGTTTATAGCTTAATCTAAAAAAGAAGTGATGGGGAAACCAGGATAAAAAAGTGAGTATATTTCTAATTTGATATAAATTTGGACTTATTAACAAAGCTTTAAAAAATACATGTTAAGTTTTCATATAGTCTGCACTCAGCTTCCTCAAATGTTAACATCTTGCATAACCATGGTACAATTATTGAAACCAAGAAATTAATATTGATAGACACTACTAACATTAGGTGTTATTCAAATTTCACAAACTACCCGAGTAATTCTTTTCTGACACAGGAGCCAACCAGTTCCATATTGTTATTAATTATATTTCAGCATTCCTCAGTCTGAGAGAGCCTTAACTGTTCTTTGGGTTTTGTGATCTTGATAGTTTTTTAATAGTACTAACTAATTATTTTGTATAATGTCTCTCCATTTGGGTTTGTCTTATGTTTTCTCATGGTTAGATTTAGGTGAGATATATGTCCTTCTCAAGGTAATGTATCAGGAGTACATGTTGTCAATATGTCATTACTGGTGATGTTATTTGATCAAGAAGTCTGTTTTCCCTATCTTAATTTATAAATTTAATGCAACCTCATTATTGAAATATCTCAGTTTATTGGGAGCCAGTTGAATGGCTATTAAAGGAAATTTTTAGATATATCTAAATATTAATATCTGGGTCCAATTATTCCCTTTATCCAGAGAAAGAAAAAAAATACTCTTTCTTTTCCCAAATTCAAGATAATCTATATTACTTAATGCCAGCATTATAATGTCAGAGGCTGGTATAGTTGGTGATTTGAGTTAGAAATGAATATATAATAAAAAGTGAATGAATTGTGGTTCAAATCATTAAAATGGAAACAAGAGTGGTTTCCATTACAGGAATAGCACTGGAACTGATTCCATGACCTATATTGATCCATAAATTCCTGTGTACATTCAAGTGAATTGCTGCACAAATACTCAGTGGCATTAAAAAATTTACAAAACAAAACCTTTATAGACTAATTAATGGATGCATTATATGCCTCAAACCACTTTGGATGTGAAAAGGACATGATAATTAAAAATGAACATTCAGCGCTGAGTTGCGTGTTATGTTGTATGCGCTAGGGCTGAAGGAGTGAACCAAAAGGTTCACCAAAAGCGGCCCTCAAGGAGCTCTCGATTATTAATCGTCCCCACATGTCTTTCTTCCCTACTTTCTTTTCTCTTCATTTTCCATTTTTTACAAAACTTAACCCATAATGTCAATGCTCTGAATTAAAACCTCAGTGTGAGAATCAGATTATACAAAATTATTTCATGAAATTCTGATCAAATTTCATGCCCAAGTGGTATAATAAAAGAAACTGTGTAGGACCTTTTATTTTTACTTAATTTTTCAATGTGCATTTAAGTAACTTAATGCCACGTTTTTAATGAATTTGAAGCATGTCCTCCTGCCATAACCAATAGGAAACAACTATCCGTTTCTATGACATAATTTTACTATTGGCAGCCAGAAATAGTTCACAAAGCAATGATAGTTTTTCAAATGTATCCAGAAGGAACAGTTTAATATTAATTATGTTAAAACCAACATCAGTTTTTGGCACATGTTCTCAGATATCCAAACCAATGACACTAAATAAACCAATTTGGAAAGCCAGTTCATTCAATTATCTGAGAATAATTTTTCAGTTACTCTTCTTGATGAGGCCTCCTTCATGTAGTTCTAGCCTAAACTGTACCTTCTTTAGCTGCAAAGCAAAGACTTTGTAATCAAGGGAGTTAATAAAAGCAACCTGGTCATAATATTTTTTCAGGATAAAATAATCTCTTCCATGTGCTAACCACTGAATCACTGGTTATATTGGGTGGAGGTGGGAAAAAGAGAGGTGACTAAATTTAGTGCTGCTTTAAACATTTAGATACAAAGATGATTTTTGAAGAGAATTTTGCCTTGCAGGCACTTAACTCCCTTATGTCTGTCTCTGTTTGGTGTATTATTGTTGGTACACAAAAATGTATCCTCCTAATCACGTTCTATTTCAGTCAGTTTATAAAAAATTCCTTATCAGAGTTGGGCCTTTAGCTTCCATAGAAATGCCTCTGGAAAAAATTAAATCAAGTGCCTTAATTTTCAAAATGTAGAGAGCCAAAGCATATAAATTTTCCTTTGGTTAGAAAAATAGAATATATGTATTTCTATCTTTCACCATCAACAGTAAGCTTGAACCATTAACGCGCTCCCGTGTATAATGCGCACCCACATTTTTGCACCAAGTTTTCAGGAAAAAATCTTTTATTTTAATTTTTAATTCAATCATTTATTTATATTTAGACTTTTTTCTGTATTGTAAAGGAATTTTAGCATTTATTTTTTAATATAATGGTACAAGTCATTTTATGTAACATACAGTGACAAAACACAAGAACAGATACAAGGTACAAGAAACTTTAAAAAGAACTAAGAACATTTATATAGATATGGAGTTAGTACTCCCCACGTATAATGCGCATCCGTATTTTTCACTTAAAAATTTGGGCAAAAATTGTGCACTTATGTCAAATATGGTACTTATGTCAAAAAAACAAATGGAATAATTGATACCTGGGGAGGGCAGAAACAGTTCCCTCTACACTCTAAATTCTGTCTAGAAAGTTTTTAAAGGAAAACTTGCTATCTTAGCCTCTTAGTTCATTTCTTGGTTATCATATGTCTCTGCATGTTACATAAAAATGATATTAAAGACTATTTAGCATTCACACTTTAAATTCTTCCTATACATTTCTTCAAAAAAGTTTATATTCATTTTTTGGTTTAGGCTGTGACATTAGTCTAGATTTAAATGTATTTTTATCTCCTTTAACTTTTTTCCTGAATTTATACTATGTATTTGTGGGTATGTATATCAGTGCATTTAATGACATCAAAACATTTTGGGTAATTACATGGGCCATACAGTATTAATATATTAATAAAAAGAAAGATTTGAATGCTTGCTGCTTTATTTTGTATAAGCTCTGTAGAGCAGGGGTTAAACAAAACCCATTTTAACAGAATTTAAGTACAAATTATGTTTGGTCATAATTACTTAAATTTTAAAAATTTCTTTCATTATTTAATGTTTTTTGTTTAAATTCTTTTTTATTATTCCTATTTGACTGAACTGGAATTTTATAACGTGGTTTAAAAACCATCATGCTAAGTTATCAAATTCTTTCAAATTTCTTTTTCTGCCATCCGACCCACAAGCCAGTGTTATAACATCCTTCCTGATTCAAAAGAAAAGTCCATCTCAATCAAATCAGATGTGAAAAGAGTATATTATAAAAAACTTACAATATCAGGTGTGACACAATTTTTAGAAGACATTATAAACATATTTTAATTTCAAAACATAAAAATTTTCTAGACTACTAATATTTAAAGTAATTTAAATATTAATTTGTAAAACCTAAGATAGAAAAAGTATAAACAAATGAAGTAAAACATTTTTATAACCAGGAATGATTTATGATTGTTATGATGATTATATATATGATGTTTTAATATTTGTTTAAACAATATCTAATTTTTTTCTTGAAATAGTAATATTTCATTGCCATTTTAAAGTTATTTTTCCTAAGATTAACAAATGGTTAAACTGGCAATGGTACTAAAGTTTTATAAGCCAGTTTGTTGAATCCATATTGCTATGTTTTAAAAAATGTTTTGGTCAAAATATAAATTAATTTTTAGGTTTAAATTGGGTAATTCATTTTTATGTTTTTAAAAACACATTAGATACCATCATAATGTATAGTCTACAAATTGCTTTTAATGATTTCAGAGTATTTTATTTTCCCCATTTAAGAGAAGAGGGAACTTTTATATGTATGGTCAAGAGTTGGTGGAGTCATATCGGAATTTTTAGTCAGGTTGTCTCACTTTGGGTGTATTGGTCCTTAAAATGCTACCAGGAAGCACTAGAAGGATACTACTTAACAAACAAATGCATATTTTCTAGGGAATATGGATTTTAGAAATGTCAGAAAGTAGGCCCTGTACTATCAGGTCTTTCCTAGAACAGTTCCCTTGAAATGAGAAAGCCATCCACACATTAATTAAAACATTACTCTTTATGCAATTAATGTCCAAGAATGTTACTGCCTGAGCAATTATCTGTTATTTTTCAGAACATTCAACCATTTTTTATGTCAAAATATTATAGAGAAATTTAATGATCATAGACTCTTAAATTAACTATTAACATAATAGAAAATATTGGTACTAGAGCAATAGTGATTATATTAGCAACATTAAGAATTAAAAAAATAGTAATAATATGAATTAACTTAATAAGTGACCTGAAGGTATGGTTTCCATTTCTTTATTTCTCAGCTTTTTTGAGCTTTAATCGACATAGAACATTGAGGAAGTTTAAGATGTGCGATATGATGATTTGTTACACATATCTATTGAAAATGATTGCCACATTGGGGTTAGTTAACACCTTCATCACCTCACATAATTACCTTCTCTGTGGTAAGAACATTTAGCATTTACTCCTTCAGCAAATTTCAAGTATATAATATTGTTAACTATAGTCACCATGCTGTAGATTGGATCTCCAGAATTCATTCATCTTATAGCTGAAAGTTCATACTCTGACCTACATTTCCCTCATTTTTCCTAACTCCCAGCTCCTGGCAACCCACCTGTCTGTTTCTTTGGCTTTGGCTTATTTAGATTCTAAATATAAGTGAGATCCTACACTGTTTGGGTTTCTCTGTCTGACTTATCTCACTCAGTGTATTATCCTCAAGGAGGTCCACCCATATTGTCACAAATGACAGGACCCCCCTTTTTTATGGCTGGATAATATTCCTTTGTGTGTGTGTGTGTGTGCGTGTGTGTGTATCTCACATCTTTATTCACACATACATTCATGGGCACATGGATTGTTTTCATACATTGGCTATTGTGAATAATTAAATAATGCTGTAATGAATATAAGAGGGAAGATAAAACTTCAAGATCCTGATTTCATTTGCTGTGGGTATATACCCAGAAGTGGAACAGTGGAACACATGATAGTTCCATTATTAATTTTTTTGAGAGACCTTCATACAGTTTTCCATAATGGCTGTACCAATTTACAGTATAACCAACTGTGCACAAGCATTCCCTTTTCTCTACATACTTGCCAACACTTATCTTTTGTCTTTTATAATAGCCCTTCTAACAAGTATAAGGCTTTATCTTATTGTGATTTTGATTTTCATTTCCCTGATGTCTAGTGATGTTGAACATCTTTTCATGTAAATATTAGCCATTTGTATCTCCTCTTGGAAAATGTCTATTCAGGTTGGCTGACCATTTTTTATTGCATTGTTTTGGGGTTGTTTTTTTTTTTTTTGCTATAGTATTATATATTTTGGATACTAACTCCTTATCAGATATGTGGCTTGCAAATATTTTATCCCTTTCCATAGCTGGAATTTTCATTTTGTTGATTATTTCTTTGGGTGTGCAGAAGCTTTTCACTTTGATGTAGTCCCACTTATATATTTTAGCTTTTGTTACTTGTGCTTTTGACATCATATGCAAAAAATCATAGTCAAGGCCAAGGTTAAAGAGTTTTTTTTCCTATATTTTCTTCTAAACATTTTATGGTTTCATATCTTATGCTTAAGTCTTTAATTTTCATGAGGGTGAAAAATGTTTAATTTTTCATGAGCAGTGTAAGGTAAGGTCCATTTTTGTACTTCCACATGTGATTTTCTCATTTCCCCAACTTTTATTGAAGAGACTATCCTTTTTCCATTGAGTATTCTTGGCTCCCTTGTCCAATATTAGTTGACTTCGTATGCGAGGATTTATCTCTAGGCTCTTTATTCTGTTTCAATGGTTTGTATGTCTATTTTTATGCCAGTACCACACTATTTCATTACTATGGTTGAAATCAAGAAGTGGGATGTCTCCAGTTTTGTTCTGTCTCAGGATTGCTTAGACTCCAGGGTCTTTTGTAGTTCCATATGAATTTTTAGATTTTTTTAATTTCTGTGAAAAAGTGATATTGGTATAGAGAGCTTTGTTTAATATGGACATTTTAACACATTTAATTATTCTGATCCATCAACATGGGATATCTTTTCATTTTCTTTTATCAAGACTTAAAGTTTTCAAAGTAGAAATCATTCATACCCTTGGTTAAATTAATCTCAAAGGATTTTACCATTCTTGATGACATTGTAAATGGGATTATTTTTATTTCCTTATCAGAAAACAATCCATTTATTTATAATTGATAAGATATGGTTGACAGTGCTTTCTTTTTCTTATTTTTAGGTCTACTTATTTTATTTTTTAACTTATATTATTTCATTTATGCTATTACAGTTGTCCCAAATTTTCCCTTTTTGTCTCCCTCCACCCAGCACTCCCATTCCTCAGGCAATCCCCAAACATTGTCCATGTCCATGTGTCCTGCATACATGCTCTTTGGCTACTCTATACCCAATGATGTATTTTACATCTCCACGATTATTCTGTAAGTACCAATTTGTACTTCTTAATCTCTTCACCTTTTTCATCCATCCCCAGAACCACCTCCCATCTGGCAACCATCAAAACATTCTCTGTATCTGTGATTCTGTTTTTGTTCCGCATGTATGTTTATTTTGTTTTTTATATTCAATTATTTTTATTTTATTTTATTTATTTATTTTTAGAGAGTGGGGAAAGGAAGGAGAAAGAGAGGGAGAGAAACATCAATGTGTGGCTGCCCCCCACATACTCCTTACTGGGGACCCAGCCCACAATCCAGGCATATGCCCTGACCAGGAATCAAACCAACAACCGTTTGGTTCTCAGGCCAGCACTCAATCCACTGAGCCACATCAGCCAGGGCTCAATTGTTGATAAATATGCATTTATTGCCATATTATTGTTCATTTTTTTTCTTCTTAAGGATAATCTTAGCAATAATCTTAGTACTGGTTTGGTGATGATTAACTCCTGTAGCTTTCTCTCATCTGGGAGGCTCTTTATCTGTCCTTGGATTCTAAATGATAGCTTTGCTGGGTAGAGTAATCTTGGTTGTAGGCCCTTGCTTTTCATCACTTTGAATACTTGTTGCCAGTTCATTTTAGTCCACAAAGTATCTTTTGAGAAATCATCTGACAGTCTAATGGGGGCTCCTTTGTAGGTAACTAATTGCTTTTCTCTTGCTTGTTTTAAGATTCTCTCTTTGTATTTAACCTTTGGCATTTTAATTATGATGTGTCTTGATGTGGGCCTCTTTGGGTCCATTTTGTTTTGGATTCCCTGCACTTCCTTTACTTGTATGTCTATTTCCTTCACCAAATTAGGGAAGTTTTCTTTTATTATTTTTCAAATAGGTTTCCAATTTCTTGCTCTTTCTTTTCTCCTTCCACACTCCCATGATGTAAATGTTGGTAACTTGAAATTGTCCCAGAAGCTCCTTACACTATCCTCATTTTGGGGGGATTATTGTTCTTGTTGTTTCGATTGGGTTTTTTTATTTTATTTTATTTTTTGCTTCCTTATGTTCCAAATCATTGTTTTGATTCTCAGCTTCATCCATTCTACTGCTGATTCCCTGTAAATTGTTCTTTATTTCAATTAGTGTATCCTTTGTTTCTGACTGGATCTTTTTTTATACTGCTGAAGTCCTCACTAAGTATCTTGAGCATCCTTATAACCAGTGTTTTGAACTCTGCATCTGATAGATTGCTTTTCTCCATTTTGTTTAGTTCATTGTTCCTAGAGTTTTGTTCTGTACTTTTATTTGGGATGCTTTCTTTTTCTCCTCCCTGCATTTGTTTTTATGTATTATGTAGAGCTATTACATCTCCCAGACTTGAAAGAACAACTTCCTATAGTAAGTGTCCTGTAGGGTCCAGTGGCACAGCATCCCCTATTACTCAATCTTGGTACTCTAGGTGTACGCACTGTGTGGGCTGTGTACACCCTCCTCTTGAAGTTGAACCATGATTGCTGTTGGCATGTCCAAGGTCAGTCACTGCCTATGTTTTGTGTTGGGGTCACACAGCATTAACTACAAAGCAATCTGCAGAAGGCTGATACTTGTACAGGACTTGGAGGAGCCCAGGAGAGTCCAAGCTATGAACCAAGTCTGGCTGCTGCTAGTGCCAGGCCTGGGGCAACTTGGCAAGAAGTATGGCGGTTGCTAAAACCAGATGCTACTTATTTGAGAGAATTTAGGAAAACTGTAGCATAGGCCAAGATAAGCCATTCATATGGAAAAGCCACTGGAAACAGCTTGGGTGGGCCTGAAAGGTGGGTGGGGCAGAGCCTCAGGAATCACCAGGATTGGGCAAACAGCAAGAGCCATGTTGATGGAGTCTCATATATAGCACCCACCTGCAAGCTCTGTGCTCTCTGGGGGAGGGCTCAGAAAAGGAACAATGGCCTCTGCCAGCACTTCTGTCTAGGAGAAAGCTGCCCCTCCCAGCACTTGCCCTGATGCCAAACAATTCAGTTCCTCCCTGTATGTCTCTTGTGCTTTTCTAGCTGCTGCCCCAGGGCTGGAGCTCAGAAGAATTGAGTCCAAATAAGTCTGTGTGTGGGCCCTGTAAGAGGAACTGCCTGAGACTCCAGCAGTTCTTGTCTTCCACGGTCTAAATATTCACTTGTTTTTACAGTCATATTTTATGGGGATTTATCTTCCTGGCACTTGAACCTAGGGCCAGAGAGCCTACTGTGGGGTTGGGACCCCTCACTCATGAGGTATTCCTCCTGATTTTTATCCACCACACACGGATATGGGACCAGCTAATTCCACATTTCTGTGCCTCCTACCAGTCTTGATGTGTTTTGTTCTTTAACTCTATACTTGATTTCTTCTCTAATTCCATACTTGTAGGACTTCCATTCAGTTCATTTCTGACAGTTCTGAATGATGGTTGTTCTATAGTTTAGTTGTAATTTTGATGTGGTTGTTTAAAGAGGACCTTTATTTTGACCGAAAGTCCAGCAATGCTTTTGAAAGTGGACCAGTAACAGCCTCTTCTGGGATGAGTTTGCAAATCTGTATTTTACAAGAATTAGATGATTCTTATACATATTAAAATGCATAAGAAAAACTCTGTAGGGCAGGACTATATACATAATTTTATTTTAAAATTAGTAGAGCTTTGGGAAATAATACTTTAGTCTTTGTATCTTTTCTCTATCATACTCACTTTCTTTTTCTGATGCCCCCCCCCCCAGAAAAAGGTGACAGCACTTAATTCAATTTAATATAATTTAATTCAATTCATTTTCTTTTAAAGCCATGTTGATATCAGTGTGGGGAAGAGGGCTAGTCTTTTTGGAAAAGATAGGGCTTGCTCTTTCAAAACACTATGGATTCATGAGAGCTGGAACATTATTGCTTCAGGTTCTAAGCTATGGCATTCCTGCTTTCCAAGAAGAACAGATTCAGTTTCTTTTTTTGGTAAGGGCTTTGGATTTTCACAATAATTACTATATTTTTAACCTCATCTGAAGACTTTTTTCATTGTTTTTTTAGAGACAGAGGAAGGGTGAGAGAGAAACATCAATTGGTTTCTTTCCACATGCACCTGGATGGGAGGGGACTGAACGTGGAACCTGGGACATATCCTGATTGAGAAACAAACCCAAAACATTTCAGTTACAGGAGGATGCTCCAACGAACTGAACCACACTGGCTAGGGAAATAATTAATACCTTTGATGTCAAGAACATAGAGATCACAGTCTCAGAATCTCACTTTGTATAACTTATTTACATAGAGACTTTTCTTTATTGTTAACTATATGGGGAGTCCTTGATTATGACTGTGGTGCTAACAATTTTCCTTTTTAAAACTATGGATTGTATAGTCTCTCTCTCTCTTTCTCCCTCCCTCCCTCTCCCTCTCTCTCTCTCTCTATCTGTTTTACTTTTCCCTCATGTGTGAGCTCCAGAAAAATGGGATAAAACTTTAATCAGTAAATTGTACTGCTTGTGTTAAGCTTAGAAAAAAATTGTAGGTTCCAAACTATTGTTAATATGAAATTCTATTTCTCTCTGAATTTCAAATTTCTTGCTATGTGGATAATTGAAAATTACCCATTTATGAATTTTAATTTTAATAAGCAGTACTATTCCTACCCATGTCACTATGGTACAATTTTTGGATATATATTCATTAAATTGAATATGGTTATAGGAAATGATTTTAAAAATTACTGCCAAATGTAACAAAGCTGTACAAAGAAAAAAGTTTGCTTCCTTAGTAATTTTTTCAAAATATTTAGTTAATATTTCCAGAACAAACATCAATTTTCAAAATTTAGTATTTTGGCTTCTTTAAAATCACATCATATTAAATTTGATTTGATCCATTTGGTCATTTGAGACTTTACCTCCAAAAGCTACAATTCTGACATAATTTCAGAGGTTTTCGGCCAAGTGCAATAGAAAAGAAAATCTAAAAGAAAGTTGAAAGGTAAAAAAAGCTACATAATTTTAGAGGCTAATATTTTTAAGTGAACAAAAAGGGCAGGTATACATTGGCTCAACATTACAGTTCAATTTATTTAATATAAATTTTAAAAATTGATTTTCAACAGATTTATTTTATTAGGTTTATGGAGACTTTACTATAACACATTTTCTAAATCCTAACCTTTTATGATTAATAGACTTTTTGAAATATTTTGTCAGTCACTAAGTTATATAGGTTGCTATGTTTCTGCCTCTAGTATTCTGTGTTTCGGGTTCGTTAAACAGATGAGGACATATGTACAGCAGAAATGCAGGGCCTACAGAATGCACAAAAAGATGGAAGGATGTTTCTGTTTTCACTCTAGGACTCACATAGAGTTGTATGCTTTCTCTTCTTCAGTCATGATTTTGGGAACATTAAAGCTTTTAAAATAACATTGACATTTTTTCTGAATATGAAAATAATAAGTTTATTTAAGTCAATTAGAAAAAATTACAAAGTATAAACTAAGAGGAAATAAAAATCACTTGTTGTCCCACTACCTAGGAGTGATAAATATCAACATTTGGTGTGTGTTTTACTGACACTTTTGTACCTTAGGGATGATGCTACACACACTCCTTTGTACCTTGCTATTGACTGATTGATAATACAAAATCATTTTTTGCTTTGAAATATGCTATTTTTTAAAAGTTAAAATACATCTATTAAAATGTTAAAAATAAACTGTAATGTAAAATGTGTCAAAGACTTTAAAATCTTTCCATTCTCTACAGGTAACAAGATGTAACCAAAATTAAGAGTCTGATGCACATGGGTAAGTTTTCTTTTATGAATTTGTTACATGATGTGAGTATAAAACAGCTGTTTAACAGCCCATAGTACAATTGGAGCATAATTTATTGACTTCAATTGATAATCAAATGTTAGTTTATTTGCAAACATTCTGTTAGAAGCATGCTGCAGCAAGTACGCATGCACATGTATTTCATATACTTAAAGGATACTTTAAGCATTTCTGTATGAATTTGTAGAGATGGAATTTCTCATTTAAGACTTAAGAATATTTTAAATATTAATAAATACTTTTGTGCTTTGAAAAATTTTCTATAAAATGTTCCCAGAGATTTCATTTATGTATTTTGTTTGTGAACATTTAATCCCTTGTTAGTGCTGAATATCAACCTTCTTTGTTTTTGCTAACATCATAGAAAAATAGAATTTCATTTTTATTTTAATTTTAGGGTTATTATGATATATTAGTGAATTTTAACATCTTCCATATGCTTCCTTAAAAGTTGCATTTTTATAATTCTTTTCAGATCTGTCTGCTCATGTAGCGCAATATTCTTTCATGTTTTTTGCTTCCTACTGATTTGTAAAAGTTCTTTGTCTATTACTTATGTTGTAAATATTTCCTCTCAGTGTTGACTTTCTGTTTGAAGGTTGTTTATGGCATTTAGTTTTGATGTTGTAGGTTTTTTAAGAAGCTGTTTTTATAATAATAGTAATAGTTTATAGCTATATAAATGCCTTGTACTAGGCAATATTCTGAATGATTTACAAATATTGATACTTTTAGCACTCATTACCACCAAACAAAGTTCTTTTGTTATAGTTTTATCATTGTAATGATAACAAATAAGAAAAGTGAGGCACAGTGGATTTACTGGCTTAATTGAATGTCTAAATATACATGACCAGAAAATAGCAAAACTAGGATATGACCCTAAACTGTTGGCTGCAGAGCCTATACCATTAGTTTTCTGTTACATCATCTCTAACAAAAGCCTTAGTCCCTAGTTATTCTCAGGGTGGTGCAATCCTGGAGAACTCATCATAAAAGATAGGGGCATGCTAAGGCTGGCTTTATGTGCAGATGGGCCATTAACTGTACATGTAGGGATACCCACAGGGGGCTTTCTCCCCAGCAATTCTCCTAGAGTCCCCATTCCCTCACCTGTTGAATAAAATCCTAAAATCAATGCTTTTCTTCAGATTTTTATGCTTCTTGAGATTAAGTAATTGAGTAATTGAACAAAAATTAAGTAATTGAACACATATTAATAAGGATAGTGCCCTAAATATTTTTTCATGTTGGAGAAGAGGACAAAATAGGAAGCCCCAGCCCTTGTTCCCCCCATACAAATGCTGGCTTCAAATGTCCCATGGACCAAGATACCTTCATGAGGATGATAGACCTAGTTAGGAAGTTACAGTACCACAAGTGAACACAAAACTTGGAACCGATGCATTGAAATGGATAAGAAAATGTTCTACCTACCTCCACTCCTCCTAAGGCTGCACTGTTCAGTGCTGAAAGAGAATACTGGTCAGCAGCCACTGCTTCATGAGGGTGAAAATGAAGCATGGAGCATGCTTCGAGCATTCCAGCTCCTCAGAAGACTGCCTAAGGGAATGGTTTCTGTCTGGACTCATATGGGGTGCTGACAGACCAAAATGGTTTGGATACCTGGGGACCTCTGGAAACAAAGGAGAGTAGCTTGTGGCTACTTCAACAGATGAATGGACAAAGATAAACAGATTAGCTTTCAATAAATAAACTGATGAAGAAAACATGGTATATACATACAATAACATATCATTCAGCCATAAAAAGGAGATTCTGCCATACTGCACAACATGGATGGACCTTAAAGACATGCTAAGTGAAAAAAAAAAAAAAACAGTCACAGAAGAACAAATACTGCATGATTTCACTTATACGAGGTATCTAAAAGAGTCAAACTTACAGAAACAGAAAGTAGAATGGTGTTTACCAGAGACTCACAAGAGGGGGAAATAAATTACTGTTCAATGGGTTTAGATTTTCAGTCATTCAAGATGGGAAAATTCTAGAGATCTGTTGTACGAGTTGTGCTTATAGTTAATTTGTATCATACAAAAACATTTGTTAAGAGATAGACCTTATGGCATGTTTTTTGCCACAATAAAAATATTCATTTATGTTTACACTTTTGGTAACTAGTTTTCAGATAATTTCTGCAAACTAAGAATCCATATGTGGAGTAGATGAGGAGACTGAAGCCTTAGGGACTTGGGAAGTTTGCTGTGCCCAGAATAACAGGTAAAACCTGGAACATCCCATAGGAGGCCCTAGAGATCTCAGCCACTTATGCCAAATTTTGCTAGCAGGAGTTCTCTCTTAATTTCTTCAAATGAAGTGAAGTTCATGGGCTTACCATTTAAGTAAGTCAATATAGGCACCCTGGGTAATTCAGGGTTACACATCAATTTATTCCCATCACTTTGCATGTCTTATTGATCAAATTAAGTATCCAGCCACAAATTTCCTCCTCATTTTATTACATATATACAGGCCATGTGTGTATGCCTATTTCAGTGATGCTAATGACTTCATAGACATTTGAAGTCAGCTAAATATTTGATTAAAATAATGAGACTTATCAGCAATTTAAATAATTTTATAATTTATACATAAACATGTATATAAAGCCTCATTTACTTTTGTCAGTAAATATATAAAGTACAATTTTCTTCTTTCACATAAAGCATTGTTCATTGCACTACAACTTTTAGTCTTTTGTTCCAAATATTTCTGTTGGAGCAGGCTGATATATAAATCTGATGTCCTCCTTCAAAAAATTAAGTATTTTTGTTATATCTTATCAACTACAAAAAAAATACAAATGTATACAATATACAAATAAAATATACTAAAATAACTTAAATTTAAACCTACTTCTGTAGCAACTTTACAAATTAAAAATAGTATTAAATTGTTATATATTATTTTGCTACCTATGTTATAAAAGAAGAAAAATGAGAATAGTAATTTAAAGCCATAACATTCCCTTAGAGTCTTGTAAAGAAATATATTGTCTTTATCCTTCTAAATTTTTATAAATTTTTATGTCTTTTGCACATGGACAGTGTATTGTTACAAAATTTCTTTTCTCTGGAATTGGTTACATGCAGTTATTTTAGTCTGGTAGTATTTTTGTGGTATTTAAGTTTTGCTTTTTTAGTTCTGTTCCTAAAAACAGATTTAAGTTTTTAAAAATTGAAGAGGGTTGAGAGAGAATAGGGACAGTTGGATCATGCCCATCTTTATCTGCAATTAAAACTCATGTATGGGAACATTTGCATAATAATTGGACATGAACACATATACACATAGAATTTAAGGCTGGAAGTGACATTAAGTGGTCATTCAATCCAATATGAGAATACATATTTATAAACATAAAATACATATGTGCTCTTTGTAGGCTCCAGCCCGGGTATTTCAGCTTTGGAATGCACACTCACTAGGATTAGAGTTGAGCTGGACCACCCACAAAAGCAAGGCCACCCAAGGAAAATTCGAGACCTGGGCAAGCAGAGCTGCCAGGCTTGCCCCGTGAGAACAGCTGGCCATCCCAGCACCTGCTGCTTAGTTCCAGACAGCTGAGGTGAAGGCTGCGTGGGCCCAGCTGCTTTTAGGATGGGCACACACAAAGACCACTGCCGCTTGGGCATCTGTCAATTCTTGCTATATTTGGTGCAGAAAGTTTGGCAGGGAATTGTGTGGTCTACCAACTAAAATTTAGCCTGATTAGTCACAAACCAAAATTGTGAAATCACAGGGCTAAACGGAATCTCCAGTGAAGGAGGGCTCAAACTTTGGTGTGAATTAGAATAGTATTGGGAGCTTCCTGAAACAGCTGATTCCAGACCTCTGTACCTTAGCGTCTAATTCAGTGGGTCTGTGAAGCTATTTGCCATTTGAATTTTTCAGTAAGCCCCCAGATAAATACAGATATATATTGATTTAATATACGTGAACCAAGGGTTTCATTCTAAGAGTTCAAATTAATATCATTTTGTAACTAATCCATCACTTGAGATCCTTATTAGAAATTAATATTACTAGGCCTTATTAGTAACTCAAAAGTAAGGAATGTGGGAATTTACCTGAAATTGGGAAATTACTAATTGTTAAAGAGATAAATATATGGGGATCACCAAAAGTGTATGTTTTTATATTTCTTACTGTTTAAATTAAGGGTATGAGTCTTATCATAAAGGAAAAATTATTTAAGTATATAGAATCCTGTATTTTTAACTTTAAAATGTAAATAGCCTGATGAAATTGTAAGGATAGAGGTGTCAAATTTATGTATACAACCTTATATTTGTTTTTCTCTTAGAACTAAGAAAGCTTTAAGGATTTGACATGGAAATACATTCTTATAATATTTAAAATGTGGCAAATTAGACTATTCTATTTAGAAAAAGATATTTCTGTGTGGCCCAAAGAACAACATGGACCTTGCACTAGCTTCTCTGGTGAGGGAAGGGCAGGTCTGCTCCCCCCAGGGCCCTGCTCTGGAGCTGTCTGCCTGAGCATGAGGAGACCTGGGAGACTGAGTCTGCACACTCCTCCCTCTGTCTGAGGAATACCTAGGCCTGTAGGGTGTCTGTGATCCACCGAAAATTATATTTTCATGAATTTTATCTTTTTGGAGAAGAGGTTCTTGGCTCTCAGATTTTTAAAAAATGAAGAGATAAGACCTACTTTATCTAATAATGAGATGGTTACTGAGTTTTGTAATGATCCAATACCATATTTTTTTCAAGTAGAAATGAAGGAAAGTATTAGCATGAGAACAGACACATAGACCAATGGAACAGAATAGAGAGCCCAGAATAAACTCATGTTTCTATGGTCAATTAATATTTGACAAAGGGGGCAGAAGCATAAAATGGAGTAAAAATGGACTCTTTAAAATGGTGTTGGGAAATCTGGAATGGTGCATGCAGAAAAAATGAAACTAGACCACCAACTTATACAATACACCAGAATAAACTGAACATGGGTAGAAGACTGAAATATAGGTCGTGACACCATACAAGTCCTAGAGGAGAACATATGCAGGAAAATTTCAGATATCCCACGCAGCAATATTTTTGCTGATACATCCCCTAGGGCAAGGGACATAAAGGAAAGGATAAACAAATGGGACTATATCAAATTAAAAAGCTTCAGCACAACTAAAGAAAACATCATCAAAATGAAAAGAGAATCAACCGATGGGAAAACAAATTTGTTAACGATACCTCAGACAAGGGTTTGAGCTAAAAAATATACAAAAAACTCATACGACAAAATGACAGGAAGACAAACAATCCAATTAAAAAATGGGCAAAGGATCTGAATAGACATTTTCCAAGGAGTACATACCGAGGGCCCAGAGACATATAAAAGGATGCTCAGCATCACTAGCCATCAGAGAGATGCAAATTAAACCACAATGAGATACCACTTCATACCATTCAGAATGGCCCTCATAAACAAATCAACAAACTCATGCTGGTGAAGATGTGGAGAAAAGGGAACCCTAGTGCACTGTTGGTAGGAATGCAGACTGGTGCAGCCACTGTGGAAAACAGTATGAAGTTTCTTCAAAAAACTAAAAATGGAACTGCCTTTTGACCTGGCAATTCCAGTGCTGGGATTATACCCTAAGAATCCTGAAACACCAATTCAAAAGAACCCATGCACCCCAATGTTCATATCAGCATTATTTACAATAGCCGAGTGCTGGAAACAGACTAAGTGCCCATCAGTAAATGAGTGGATCAAAAAACTGTGGTACATTTACACAATGGAATACTGCACAGCAGAAAGAAAGAAGGAGCTCCTACCCTTTGAGACGGCATGGATGGAACTGGAGAGCATTATGCTAAGTGAAATAAGCCAGGCAGTGAAAGACAAATACCATATGATCTCACCTATAAGGGGAATCTATTCAACAAAACCCCAAACAAGCAAAATAGAACCAGAGACATGAAAACAAGAAACAAACTGACACTCACCATAGGGGAGGGGAATAAGGGAGGGAAGAAAGGGAAGGGCCTAGTTAAATAACATGTATAAATGACCCATGGTCATGGACATTAGGGTGGGGATTATGGGAGCCAAGGGGGGGTGCAGGCAAAAGCAACAGGGGAAAATTGGGACAACTGTAATTGGACAATAACAAAAAGAAAAGAAAGAAATGAAGGAAAGCTATATATAACTTTCATCTTAGTAAATGTAAATGAATCCGGAACAGAGCAGGTGAAAACCTTCAAACTTTAACAGATTTTTTTCTGTCAAGAAAGTAAAATATCTCAGTCAACTCAAATATACTTTTTTGTTTATTAAATATTTTCAATGCAGCATGATGGCTTTGGATGTGAAAGCTTGTACAGCTCGTTGGTAAGTTCCTTCTCATAAATTTCACTATGGTGATATCCCATGCATTCGCCTCTTTTACCTCTTTGATATAGTTGAAACCTATCTACTCTTTTATATGTGTTTTCCCAAATACACACATATAAATACACACACAGACACGGGCATGAGAATGCATACACATTTTGAAGATTCTATCTCCTCATACCCTCTTTTTCTTGTTGCTATGATAGAATGTTTTCTGGTTCTTGCTTTGGGGAGAATGGCAGAATTGAAGCTCTGGAATTAGCAAGGTCTGAGCTGAATATTTAAATGTTCCTGCCACTTGGAGATGTGAAATACTTGACCCTCATGTTTTCTGCAGCCCTTGAGTGATGGCTCTTCTGTATGAGGAAAGAGAAGTGTTGTTGAAGAGAGAGAGGGAGAATTTCTCCAGAATTAAAACCGATCTACAAATGCTAAACCTTTGCTAAATATCCCAGAACATACATATGTCGATTCATTAGTGAAAATTGTTTTGAAATTGTTGACATATTCTTTTTAATCCTGAAACCAGAACCTGAATGTCTGCTTGCACAACCTGAATATTTCAAGACATTTTCCAGTTTATCAAATATCAATTAAAATATAGGTAGCTTTCATTTATTGAATTTATATTCTCAAATCATTAGCACATTTGGAGGACAAGACATTTCATTTTCCTCAAAGTTCCTCAATATGAGGCAGTAGCCCCAAGGTTGGTAGCAGGGCTATGGCTACGCACCAAATTTTCTTCCCTATTCACCACATGGTATAAATATGTATGTATGTGGTGGGGCAAATGCAGGTCTAAAGTTGTGAGCACATGAAACACACAGTTTATTCTTGTATTATTATTTATTAATTATTATATTATTTTTCATACAAACAGATCTATATTTGGTCTTTGTCCCTGCTCCTAGCACAGTGCTCCTAGAGCTCTCAGAATTTTCTGGGTGAGAGGATTGCTTTTTGTTACTCATAACAAGCCAGCCACTTGATTAAAGGGTTGAAACTTTTAGCCTCAGCCTCTGACCAACCTTTGGAGATGAGAGAGGGCCTGGAGCTTCAATTCAATCACATGGCCAATAATTTAATCAACCATGCCTGTGTAATAAAAGCCCATATAAAACCCCTAAAACAACAAGGCTCCTGGAGCTTTTAGGATGATGAACTGAACAGGTGGCTGTGTTGGGAGAGATCACAATGGGAGACGGTGTGAAAAGCTGTGCATTTGCCTGCTCTGCCCCTATAACTTTGTCTTAGCATCTTTTCCATTTGGCTTTTCTGGAGTTGTATTCTTCATAACAAAACTGTCATCATAAATAGAATATTTTCTTGGGTTCTGTTAGTTGATTTAATGAGTTATCAGATCTGAAGGGCAGTTATGGGGGCCCCCAAGTTTATAGCCAGTCAGAAGGAGAGCAAGCTCTTTCATTTTTCTCAAAGTTCCTCAACATGAGACATTAGCAGCAGGTTGGTAGTAGCATCTGAAGTAAGGGCACCTTGTGGGATTATTGTAGGATACTCAAGTAGTGTTGGAGAATGGGTGTTGACATGCACACACTGCAACATATGACATGCTTTTTGGAAATAGAAGCAAGTAACACCAACCCTCCCCACCACATTGACTCTGCAGTTATTGGCTATGAACCCACATCTGAGACCTGACTATGTGCATGTCACTCTTCAAGGGCTAGGGAGGTCAGAAAGGTGAATTAGACATAGATTCTGCAATGTAGGATCTGAATTTACTGGCAAAGGTAGTTCATATTTAAGAGCTATACTATAAAATAGAAATATGTCAAAAGCAAATTATCATGGATGTACATAGAACTGAACAATTCCTTTATGTCAGGGAGAGCAATGAGTAATGAACAGAATTTTTAAAGAAAGTTATTTCTTCTTTTAAATATTTATTTATTTAGTTAGTTAGTTATTTAAAGGAGGGGAAGGGAGGGAGGAAAAAAAAAAAAAGAAACATTGCTCAGTTCCCTCTTACATGTGTCCCAACCAGGGACCAAACCCATAACCTAGACACGTGCCCTGACTGGGAATCAAACCGGCCACCTTTCACATTGCAAGGGGAAGGCCCAACCAACTGAGCCACACCAGTCAGGGCTAGTAATCAAACATTTAAAAACTCTATGAAGAATGCTTATTTGGGTTGGTTTTTGAAAGATGGAGGCAATTAAAGGCATGTACGGAGATTTAGAAAATCTTTACCCCACCAAAATGTTGAAAAGTTTCTCACCTACATAAGATTCAGTTCAATAATTGGCAGAAGAAATGTATCAATAATGGTAGTTACTTTCTGAAAAAGCAGATCCATCCAAAATACTGTTTGATTATCATTCTTTCATTTTAGTGCGGTACATTGTGCTTCTCTACAATGGTTTGATAGATAAAATAATATATAATTTCTGTTTAAAAAAAGACTTTTGTGGTCAGCATTGTATTGGAAACTGGGTAAGAAAAAAAGAAAAGGTCTAGTCCTTATCTAATTTATTGTTTGAAGTGGAAAGAAACAACACTCTGATAATTTTACAGATAAATATAAAATTATAACTATTACTAGTTTTATAAAAGAGGCTGTAAGAGAGTAAACAGTGAGAGAAAATGATAGCAGATACTGGCTCAGCGAGGAAGGCTTCTCTGAGGACATGAGTTAAGTGGATGAACGGCGGTGGTGTTACGTGCACAGGCGATGGAGCAGGGGTGGTAGCAAGGAGGACACGGGTCAACATGAAGGGACGCGAGTTAAGTGGATGAACGGCGGTGGTGTTATGTGCACAGGCGATGGAGCAGGGGTGGTGGCAAGGAGGACACGGGTCAACATGAAGGGACGCGAGTTAAGTGGATGAACGGCGGTGGTGTTATGTGCACAGGCGATGGAGCAGGGGTGGTGGCAAGGAGGACAAGGGTCAACATGAAGTGGAGAAAGAAGGAAGTCAACATTCTACACAGCGAATCGAGACCAGTGGGAATCTGCTGGAGCGTTTAACAGAAGGGGCCAGGCGATATAAGGTATGTGTTTTGAAAAACTATTTGATAGATTTATGATCATGGGCTAGTTATATAATCTGAGAGTCATTTTCCTTGACCTTTATAATAGAAATACTAATACTACCTTATTGTGCTATTAGAATCACTTAGAAATAATAAATGTGCATGATGTGTGATATATAATAGGTTTAGAATAAATTGCTTCTTTATCATTGGTTAATATTGGGGTGTTATTAGGATTAAATTGAACCACAAATGTGATGTTCCTGATAATTGTAAATATAATTGTATATATACTTTAAATATATATATCTATATTTACATATCCTTTCTTCCTTCTCTTACTACATAGCATATTGAAAAGAGCATAAGACTTTGAGTCAAACACACAAAACTTGAGTTAAAGTTTTGATTATGACTCTTAACTTAGGCAACTCCCTCTCTAAGGTTCAGTTTCTTCTCTGTAAGATTAGAATAACGATACCTGTCACAGATGCTGTAAAATCCTTGAGTAAGATAATATTCTGAAAATTCTCACAACTTGAAAAACTTTATAGAATTATATGGTGTTTTTATTATTTTTACATCCTTTTGATATTGGTAGCTATGTTGGCTTAACTCTGACAGTAAGGCCATCCATCTTTATGAATTTCTTTTCACTGTTATTCCTTACAAATTCAACAATGAAGAGATTTCAAACTCTTGATCAGAGGTTCCGACACCTGGGTAAACCTGTCAAATTTTTGACTTTGCATATCACCTCTGAACATTTGTGGCTGATAATGAAAATAAAACATTAGTTTGATGCCTGACTATCCATCAGGAGTGACTGTAAGTTTTATTCTCTCAGTTCATGTGCTAAACTGAATCACACCTAAATCTTTTTTTTTTTATCTCTTTTCTGGGATTTCTGACCTCTTCTCTGAAGTGCTTTAATCTCTTCCTCAATTGAGTTATGAAAAAAGATTAATCCTTTTGTCTTGGTGCCTAACCCCTCCCTAATTTGATTTTCTGCACTATTTCCAGATGTTCTTTTAATTCTTATTTTAGTTAAAAATTTAATATGGCTGTATTATATCTCACTTACTTGATAAATAATTTATGTTTTAGGCTTATTAATCCTTTGGATTTTACTTTATCTTCTTACCTGGGGTTTTTTAAAATAAAGAATTTAAGATAACATATACACACATCAAATTTTTGTAATTATCTCTTTCAGTGATCTTGTAGCAAAGGAAAAATGTCAACATGTTCGTGTTGGAATTCAAGTTCTGATGAAGACATCTGTCATCTCAGTACCCACTGGAGTAGAAGGTGTCATGCTGGGAAGAGCCTCACACATGTGAAAAACAAAGGACAGAGCAGAGGAATTGTGATTTATTTTGTATTGTCTTTTCTTGAAGTCCTCCTACCAAAATTAAAAAAATTGTAAAATATATAACCTTAAGAAAATAAATGTATATAGAATCCTCTTCTTATACTTGAGAAAACAGACCTCTTGATATCCTATTTAATTTTTTTCTGCTAGAAAAGGTGAATCTACACATGTATTGTCTTTTGCACTGTTAGTACACAGCAGGCTCCTATGTACATTATTTAAACACTTTGGATACAGGAGAGAATATGTCTTGAAACATTATTTAGACAGCCAGAAATTGTCTTCAGTAAGGGCAGTTAAAGAAGACTAGTGAAATATATGAGTTTCCTAAAAGCTCGTAAGAAATATTGAAAGCTATTGTCTTTTGCTACTGTTTCATACTAAATTCTCCTTACTTCAGGAATGTGTAGCTAGTACAGCATTTATGTTTCTAATACTGTAGAGTCAACAGACATTAAACTCAGAGTGGCCATTAAATTTTTTGATACCTAAGACTAAATATTTTTTTCTTATTCTATTGATGGGAAACAGCTAACTAGACACAAATCTTGGAATCCCTCTTTTTACTGTAACAGAGAATATGGTTTTCACTGGTCAGAGAAGTCAAAATTGGAGTTGGCTCCTTTCTCTCTCTTTAGCCGTTCTTCACTGTTACAATTGTTCCCAATTGTACAAACAATAAAAAAACTAACATTAAGAAATTTATTTTGTACCAGACACTGTGCTATAGGTTTTATGTTAGCATTAACAATAATTTGTTAAGATTGGTACTATTAGTTTTATTTGTATTAACAGAAACCCTGGGATTATGGAGTTGAAATAAATACATTTCTGAGAATCACACAGCTAGGAAATGGTGGAGCTGGAAATCAAACCCAAGTCTTGGGTGCCAGGAAAATTAAATTGAGGCAAGAATGACATAATGGGTCAAAGGAAGCCACCAATAACTAAAATAGAAAATAAGAAAGAGACTTAGAGGCTGACTGTTCTGGAAAACAAAACAAAATAAAACAAAATAATAAAACTTTGACTCGTTAATGTGGTATAGGAATTTCATTTTTATAATGGGTCTACTTATTTTCTATAATCGTAGAAAGAATCAATGAAGAACAATAAAAGAATTTTAGAGAAACACAGAATCATGTATTTAGAAATAGTATGCCATGTAGCAATGTCAGATAAGGGGAGGCCATAGGATCTCCTGCACTGAAGCTCATAAAGGAAATAGAAAACAATTCTCTGGGTTTGAAATTGTGGAGGTTCACATAGAGGAAATTTCCCTTACTATTCTCTAACTCTCTCTTTGAAAGACAGTCACAGGAAGGGTCAAATAAACTTGCAAAGGCAGCTACGTGGACTAGAACTTTGGATCTTCAACATGAAGCTGTAAATATGGTAATATTTGTCAAGAAGATTTAACTAAAGCCAAAAATAAAGACATACTGGGGAGGGGGACAAAAGAAAGGCACCAGTAACTAAAATAGAAGCTTAGAGGCTAGCCACACTCGCTTGAATATTGGTGAGAACTTGAGAAACCTCCAAAATACAATAAAGAACAGCCCCACCATAGAGCTGTGTAAGCTATTCCATGGATGAGAGCCATGCTTCATGAACTCTGTTCCATAAATGGAAATTGGGCCTTGGACTGGCTCCCCCAGCTCCCATTAGATAGATGGAATATTGGAGCTCTTGATCCAAAGTAGAGGTATACTTAAGAAATATCATCCTTAAGAAATGGAAATTAATAAGATCAGTCAACAATTTTAAAGAAATGCATTCAATTAATGGAATTATTTCTGGGGAAATTTGATGCAAGCTTTGAGAAATTTAAATGATAGTCATTTTATTTTAGTAGTTAACTTAGAACAATCTACATTTCATCTACAAGAAATCTAAGTGCTCTTAGAAATCAATTTATAGTTTCATCAAAGTTTTTAAATGGCTTTTAGGTTTATAGAATTGCTTGATTCCAGCATCTAATGACTTTTTCTTTTAGTATTTGGTGGAAATCTCCAAGAGAAGGTGATCTATTACAAAGGAATAGAGGACTGGGATACAGAAGGTGTTCATTCTGGGTGAGGCTTTGTCTACTAATCTGGATATGTGGTAACACGTGAATTACTCACCAAAACGTGACTAATTTCCTCATCTTTTAAAAAGTGAGAATGTATCATAGATGATCTCTAAGATATGTTATATCTCCAAGTTTTATAAAATTCTCAGCTGTTATTCATTGGTTGAAAGTCAGCAACTTGCTTAGGTAAATTTTCTATTTGATGAAGAGTATTGTTATCACCTAGAATATTAAAATCATTTTGAAATTCTTATATAGTAAATTTGAGTAGCAGATGCTCATTATTAATTGTTCTTGGTGGCACAGAGTGAGTTCAGAAGGACAGAACTGGCAACCACCACAAATAGATACTTTCACTGTAGCCAGCAGCTCTGTTGATATTTGTTTTTGCAAATTCAAATTAATGGGGCCACCTGTTCAGAATATCAAATACCTCTGTACAACCCTGTAGAAAGAAACAACAGAAGGAAAATCATTGCTAATGTTTAATTGGAATGAGTGTCACTAGCTGCATAAACACTCTGTAGTCAATAATTTCAGTCCTAGCTGGAAAATAATTGAGAGAGCGCTTTAAGCAGGTGACTGTGCTTATTGTACTCATGTAAACAAGCATTAACTGATTGTTTCCATTCCTCTACATAACTAGTTATAAAAGGTGATTGTACACGGTTATTACCTGGGGAACTTAAAAACATCCCTATCTCCCAGGTTGTGCCTCATATAAATTAAATCTAAATGTCTAAATGTGGGGTCTAGGCATTATTGTTTTTAAAAGTTCCACTCATGACTCCATTCTGTAGAGTAGTTTGAAAACCACCACTCTTAATAATTAAATTGCTTCAGCTATATCAAATAGCATTATTTCCGGGGAATATAGAACTTTTAAAATAATATATATTTTCCAGCTGTTCACTTTTTTAAAAGTTGAGAATTCACAATATTTGTTTGTATCTATAAGAACTTGAAACTTAAAAAGAGAAAGAGCAAATACTTGATCTTCAGAGTAAGGTGTGGTAATAGAATATCTTTGAAAACCAAAATATGAAAAAATAGCCACCAAAGAAGGAAAGTTTACCTGAAGTAGAAAAAAAAAAAATTATGAGCTAGAGAGAAGACTCAGCTCAGAGGCTTGATTGGGAAAAAGGACTGTCTTAGAATCTTTAAAAGATTTTATTAGAGAAACTAGAAATGATTATTTGAAAAATAAATGAAACATTTTCAGAATCAAACAAAAGGCAAGAAATAGAATAGAAATAGTTGGCTATTATAAAATGATTGATTATTCAAATGAAGAAGTGGACTTTATAAGACGACTTTAGAAACATGCAAAGATGAAACCAGAAAATCAGTATTTTTTTAAAATCATGTTGGTGAACTTAGCAGTCATATACTCTTCTCTTTCATCCATAATTAAGTCATAAGTATTGGCCAAAAAAGTTTGTGTAGTTTTTTTCCGTAAAATAAAAGACACATTTTTCATTTTCACCAATAACTTCATTAATGTGGATATTTTGAGTATGTTGGCTATCTCCCATGTGGTATAACATTGATTGACCTCAATTAATGTCTCAATTTGATCTCTACCAACTTCAACTGGTCTACTTCACTGTGAAGCATCATAGTCCATGGAGAAATCTCCAGCCGAATACTTCAAAAACCACTTTTGACATGTTCATCAGTCACAGCACCTTCTGCATACACTGCACAAATCAATTTTTGCATTTCAGGGCAGGAGCTCCTTCTTTCTTTCTGCTGCATAGTATTTCATTTTGTAAATGTACCATCATTTTTTTATGCACTCATTTACTGATGGGCACTTAGAGGCTTAAAAAATACTGTCTCTAAACACCTCTTACTGGTTGAACCCAGTAGTTATTCTATCCCTATAATGGTTGTAATGGGTCTTTTTTCTTCAAGATAATATGTTTCCGATATGCTTTAACTTTTGTTTTCCAGAAAAGAAGCTCAAAAACATGAAGCCATTTGTTCAGTGCATGTGCACTGCATGCTTCCCTTCTGGCCTGTCAATTGGGCAGTGCACCCACAGGGGAACAAAAATAGAGCAGGAAGATACTCTTCTCCCTTTCCTATTTCCCTCCATCAAGTGCTTCCCTTCCTGTGCATATAACAATCATCAGACAGGAAGTTTATATCATCATATAAATGCAAGAGGCCCAAGAGATGAGACCTTTGAAAGTGGGCAACCCCATCCAGGAAAGCCCAGAGGTATTGGTATCTTCAAAAATAAAAACTGTTCATTTCTGTAATATGTAACTCTTAACAAAGTACTTTAAAATAATCTTCTTTGGTTCGTATGCCAGCCTCTTGACATATAGGGTCTCTTTTATTATGTCCATTTTGTAGATTTGAACCTGGAGCTTAGAAAGGTTAAGGAAATTCTTGAAGCAGTAATTGTGGAGAGAGGCCTCAGATTCCAGGTTTGGGATTCTTGTCTATTCTTTCACTGTGTCATGCTGTGCATCAGGCTGTACACCCCACTAGAATATTCTGTAGGAATGAACGTAAACCTATTAGACTCTATGTCATTAATCTTTAGATGTGTCTATGAGCTTGATTTTGACTAGATGCTTTACAAATTCTATAAACAAGAATAACTGCATTTTTAGAGATTATGCAACTCTGTGAAGCAAGGATCAGAAAAAAAGATTTAAGATGTATTCTGAGGAATAGATCTTCCTGTGGTTGCACTGCATTCCAAATGTGTGAAAAAGACAGGGAAAAACATGAACTGCAATAAATTATGGCTAAAGTGAGTTAGCTTATTAACTTCCTTTCTTGGTTTCCTGGCAACTGGCAGCTAGCAGTTCTTAGAAGCTTTCAAAACCTGGGAATGATAGGCATCCTCAAGTTCAAAGACTCCCTTGAACCTTTTGGACCTACAACTGCAGCTAGAAGTCCTGTTGAAACAGGCTTCCCTGGGTAATTTCCAGCACAGTTGGATACACAGCACTGTTCAAACTAGCTCCATCAAGGTTGTACATCACTGACATTCAGATAGATTTCAGAGAACAGAGGCTGCTTGTGAGATTGGCCTGGGGCATGTACACCTGGTATTTCTTACCTGAGCCACCTGACCCTGGTCACTACAACAGTGCTAATGAGCATTCCCCTACTGACACAGGTGTCAGGCACTGCCAGGTGTGTTTCATACATAACTAGAAAAAAAATCTTCTGTGTAGGGGGGATTTTTTTCCTTACAGAAGGAAACTTTTGCTTAAAAATCCAAATATTTAAAAGGATTGTTTTTACATGAATTAAGTTCCCTAGAGATAGACTGTCATCATTGATATTAAGTCATATATATTAAAGATCTGTATGTTCACAATAATTGGCTAAGTAGACCCATGTTCAGGGAGAGAGAAGAACTCTGCTCAGAAATAAAAGATTACATAATCTTCTCCTGAGTTAGCTCTACTCAAACTGGTGTGATTCTCTTTGATTTTAGAGAGGTGGGTGGGTATGTGGAGGAGAAAGGATCATGTATGTACAATAAAAATCAACTTTTTGTTCTTATTTTTTTAATAGCAAGTAATTCTGTAAGCAACTCTTAGTGGTGCTCTTAAAATTGTAAAATTAGTGCCTTGGCAACTTGCTGAGAAAACTCATCTCAATCCTGAGTCAACCAGCAGGACTCAGGCCCCTGCAGCCAATTGTTCAGAGTACTTCATTAGATGTCACATACAGATCAGTCCCAGCAAGAGGTGGTTCACCAAAAGACTGGGATCTGAAAGATGTTGTGTCACAGGAACACTAGCTCTTGCTGTGAACAAGAGAAAGCAGCCTTTGGGCCCATGAAGGCAATCCCAATGGATCTGAGGTCCAGAACCCTTCTAGAAAGAGATTGCTGATAAAAGGGATGATTGCTCCATGGTCTGATTCCTCCTCAGTTAGATTCAGCAGTAAGGTCGAAGTCTTTCCTTTTATACATAATCCTATAAATAATCCTGAATGACAATAGTCCCAGTTTATGCTCATAAGGGGTCCATGTTTTAATTTGATAATAGAAGCAAATGCTTTAAAGAGTATTAAGTATAAGGTGGCTCGAACATGGATTTAAGAGATCTACAAATTCTTTTGCTGAGAAAATGGTTGAGGAATATGAGATATCTTACATGAATTATAAGTTACCTTATCATCTTCCTAAAGACTAGATGACTTCACCATGACATGCTGACATCTCTTCAAAGGCAGGCGCACACATTTCCTGTGCCTCCTGTGAGAAATATCCCCTGTTTTTAAAGTAGATTTGGCATAATGACTGTAATAGTTTCCTTCAGTCAAAATTACTTATTAAAATTTATATAAAAATAATGCAAGGTACTTATTGGAGCTACAAAAATGTGCAATATTATTTTACGATTCCTATATTAAGATGCTTAGATTTAGTTTGCCAGGTACCATGAAAGATCACTTGTTCTTGTGTTTTTTTATAACCCACTCTAACACACATGGACTGACGTTTGGAGCCAAAATATTTTTTATCCCTTACTGTTAATTCATTTGCAATTCTGTACCTCCAACTTAGGTGAAACGACTTACTTGCTTCTCAGAACCTTCTAGTTTTGTAAAATATCTTGAAAGAGATAGACCAAACTCATCTGTACATATTAGTGTATTTATTTCAAATGTACTTCTTGAATACCATGCTTCTTACAATATTTGTATGCCAATCCATTGAAAGAAAAAATGTCCATTTTGATTCTTCAGTAAAACTGTATATTTCTCTTAGGGCATAAACCGAATTAGCTCAATGCATTTTTTGAATTATTTGGAAACAGACTTTTTTCCTGGCTAACATATGTAAAATCCATCTCTCTCTCTCTCCCTTTTCTATTTTTATGCTTTTGTTCCTTCGAAGGAATTTTTTATCTAACAGACTGAATATTTAAATTTTTCTTTAGTTATTACCTCTTTTTTCCCATTAGAATGTAAGTTCCATGAGGGCAGGACCTTTTCCCTATTTTAAATTGTTGTATCCCAGTACCTAGAATGTATCCAGTGCATTATAGATGCTCAACAAACATTTTTGAACAATCTGTGACTGTTCCCAGGGCCTGAATTCACTAGTTAATGGCACAAACTCTTCCTCAATATTGGTTTTACTTATCTAGATGAAGTCATTGTAGCTCTGATAAATGGGGCAGAAAAAGACTGATTTACTCTGTTAAGGAATCAATAAAATGTAATGATCAGTGATTTTTAGGATAGACATAGATAGGAAGTTGAGTCTTCCTTTAAAGGAAAACATTGGGTTGCCCACATGTTTATTATATATTCAGCTTTAAAATGAGGTGTATATAATAGAAACTTTCTTCTTTCTAAATTGAACTTTTTCATGAATACAAACTTCATGGTTAAATGTCACACACACACACACACACACACACACACACACGATCTTTCTAGCACTTCTTTTTACATCTGACTTTTTTTCCGATTAAGACATATCCAAATAATGTTCAGGGACATTTGAAAAATACATAGTGTTTAAATAATTTGAGGAATACAATAACTCTGTTTCAAATATTTAAGGTACACATACATTAAAGGATGAAATCTTTGAGTATGTGCTTGCGCAGCTTTAACTTAACACAAATCTGTGAAGCTCTTTGCTTAAAACAAAGAAAGCACTGTAAATGAAGGATGATTAAAACACTGAATTACACAGCATTGAGTTCTGCTTCATTATGAAACAAACTCCTGTTAATTAAATCAAAGGCATAGCACAGAGAGCAAATAAAGCCAGAATATGTGCTGAAGTCCAATTTAGAATCAAAATATTTCTCTGTTGCTGTTTGTATTAGTAAGTAGAATTTATAAAACTGAAAAAATAGAACTATTTACAGTGAACTTGCTTGACATTCCTATGGTCTTCATATACATTTGCAATAGTCTTATAATTTGGAGTTTCTCAAATAAACATAGAAGCATTCTTTTGAGAGACCTCCTACCTATAAGGGCACATTTTCACTTAACGGTAGTAGTAAGTCTTCAGCTGCTTTGTTCATAAAGATTCTGTGATTAGTGAATTTGGAAGAAAATTGTCACTAAAAATAAGGTAAGACCTCAGTATTCATTCACAAATAAGATGAGAGCAAATTCTATTTCTCTTATGGATCTACTTACTATAACTGTGAAACTGATGACTTGGTAATAATTCAGGGAGATGCTGACTGTACCCTAGATTCAAGTAGGGACTAGGTAAGGAAGTTCCTCCCAGAGATGATGAATCCATACTTGCTTCAACAACTGAAATACTTCTCCTGTTACATGGCAGAAAAAAAAACAAATCAACTGTAACTAACCAATTTATAGTTCTAGAAACTAAGTCTGGAAGCAGGAGATTCTATTATAGAACAAAGTTTTTTTGAGGCCAAAATCATACCAAAAAGTAAAAGTATGGGTCAAATGCATTTTTTACATATTAATATGTGACACCATTAAATTTATATACAATGAATCATAAAATAATATATTTACTTTTATTTTTTTCACCCCAATTTAAACTGCTCTTTACTTTGATACTATTCAAAGTAATATTATTAAATAAACTTGAATACAAATATAACTGCCTGATTATATTAACATTAAAATTGTATATATATATGAGTGACTTTTAACTTTTTGTCCCTGAATAGTGAATACTGGGATTCCTGTTCCAAAAAGTAAATACTTAATGACCTAAGAGCAGAGTCTTTTTCTGCCTACATTTTGCATTAAACAAACTAAGCTCATCACTATTTTTGTGGTTCCTCCCTGCTTTGTTTTTCCTATTTTCTAGTCATATTTCCTATTTTTCCAAAGTTCAGAATGGAGCTGTTTCTATGAAGATTGCTCTAAGAAGACTGTCCATATGTTGTTTATATTCCCACAATTCTAGTACCAGACATTATAATAATCATTGTGAAACTGACACTGTAGGGGAGCATTAGTTTCTACATGTAGTTTTGTAGCTTTTATATAATTATTTATGGCATATTCTCATCACTAGGACAATATTGTACTAAACCTTTTCTGCCTCTAGAATTGGGAATCTTTCAGTCACACTGATTACACAGCCTTGTTTAATATGCAAAAAGAACATGTCATAGGTAGATTTTATGTAAGATAATATATAAGATAATAGACAAGTTTTCAAATTTGTTATTGTGTTTTTGTTGACACTAAACATTTTCTTAGTCTTTTCTGTTGGAAAAGAAAACAGTATTTTTTACTCCAAAGAAATTATTTCTAAATTAATAGCTCAGAAAAATACATGAAACATATGATTGTTCTCATTCAATATTTTTAGATGAAGGCTAATGCAAATCTTTGATACTGAAGTACTCAAATAGTCGCCTACAACACCTACTCCTTCTCTACATGCTGTTGTCTCATACAGCAACAATTATCTATATATAAATTGGTAGCGAGGAATAAAAGGATTTAGGAAGGTGTTTCCTATAGCAAAAACTGTTTTTAAGCACTGTCTTTCCTATTTTCCCTCCCAGAATCCCAGTATCTAGCAAAAAATTATATGCAAACTAAGTCCCCAAAATACATCTCAATGAATTAAAATATTAAGAGCTAACATTTCCTGACTTCAGTTCAGCATTTTTCAAGCACATGGTAAAAAATATCTTTACATTAAGTTGCAATAATATCACAAGAGGTCCTGATAAAATATCAGCATTGAAAAAGAAATGAACAAATAAGTATTTTAGGTTAGAAAATGTATCTCTGTATTCCTAATTCTCTAACTATTTTTCTTTGACTAAAAGTTTTGACATGGTGGAAATAATTTTTCCCTTCAAGTGTTCTTGTAAGTTCATGTTTTGTCTTTGAGAAACTATTTTGGGATCATTATTTTGCAGCTGCAGAGAAAAGTGATTTCAGCATACTCAACTTTGTTTGCTGCCAGGGACTGACTTAGTAAATGGGGAATTCCACATGTTCTCATATCAAGGATCTAATTTGAGGGCCAAAGAGAAGAGACCAGTACTTACTCATACATTACTCAAAAAAATTGTTAGTGCTTTAGATGCCAGAGAACTTAGCGAAGGGGAAATCACCTTCCTCTCTGTACACAATGAATCCACCCCTTAGTACATTGGACCTGAACAATAAAACACAATTGTGGTTTAGTTACATAAGTCAGCTGACTTTTCCCCAGGGAGCTTTCTGTGCAAGAATGAGATGGGCTCTTGGGAATTAGAGGTGCACTCATAGGAAGAGGGTTTGCAAATTGTCCCAACTGAAGTAGGACTTCATTTCAGTGCATGCTGGGTTCCAGTAAAAGTATCTCCACTGGGCCTAATTCTATTCTGTTTCCTGCCATAAAACTCCTACATGTGTCACAGGAAGCTTCGAGAGAAGGAGCCCCTAGAGAAGCGGTAGTCAATTTAATAACATATCTATATCTCAGTATCCAGAAGACATGCACTGCAGACCCACAGCTGCTGAAACCAGAGATAGACAGCAATATCACAGTCCTGTGCCCTAGACTCAGAGAGTACAGCACAAACTGATGGTTGATTTCCACTTCCCCACACTTTTACCATTTCTGTCTTTAATACTCTAGTCGAGAAGAGAATTAGAGAAGCAGAGCCAGCAAACATTATATGGTATGAGGAGCAGGAGATAAAGAGATGGACCTTTATCTTCAATTGTTTCTTAAAGTTGTTGACTCTTCCAATATTAAATTCCTCCTAAAGTACCTTCATAAAAGGTTAACCATTTGAACTGAGATTGGTAAATTTTTAGGGTGCCATCAACATTAGTTCACCCCTATTCATGGCAGCAGCATTCAGTGTTTTGTAAAATGAGGAGCCAGTAGAGAGAACATCATGAAGCCATGGATTTAAGGAGCATGGGTTCTAGAAAGAGAGACAGCACAGTGGACTGGTCCACCAGGAAGGCTGTCCCTGAGAATAGGTTCCTGGATTTTAAAGAAGGAACTAAATAGAAAGGTGTGGGGACAAAACTTAATCAACCTTCCGTCATTGATAGGGATGGCTCCCAGCCAAAGGCTTTTGTCAATGATAAACAGCAATCCTTTTACTAATTTGAAGGAGAAAGATATCAAAAAAATATAATGGCAACTTTGAAATGAATATTTGGAGTCCATACTTAGACTAGCTAATAACATCAGTCATTCCCACAGATTAAAAATGCAATCCCTATTAAAATACCAATGACGTATTTCACAGTTATAGAACAAATATTTCAAAAGTTTATATGGAAACAAAAACAACCCTGAATAGCCTCAGCAATTTTGAGAACAATGACAAAGTAGGAGGGATCACAATACCTGATATCAAACTATACTACAAGGCCACTGTAATCAAAACAGTCTGGTACTGGCATAAGAACAGACACGTAGACCAATGGAACAGAATAGAGACCCCAGAAATAAGCCTATGTCCCTATAGTCAATTAATATTTGACAAAGTGGGCAGAAACATAAAATGGAGTAAAAATAGCCTCTTCAACAAATGGTGTTGGGAGATCTGGACAACTACATGCAAAAAAAAGAAACTTGACCACCAACTTACACCATATACAAAAATAAACTCAATATGGATAAAAAACTTAAATGTAAGTAGTGACACAATAAAAGTCCTAGAGGAGAATGTAGGCAGGAAAATGGGTAAAGGACCTGAACAGACACTTCTCCAAGGAGGACATACAGAGGGCCCAGAGACACATGAAAGGTTGCTCAACATCACTAGCCATCGGAGAGATGCAAATTAAAACCACAATGAGATATCATTTCACACCAGTCAGAATGGCCATAATAAACAAATCAACAAACAACAAGTGCCAGCAAGGTTGTGGAGAAAAGGGAACCCTAGTATACTGTTGGTGGGAATGCAGACTGGTGCAGCCTCTGTGGAAAGCAGTATGGAACTTCCTCAAAAAACTAAAAATGGAACTGCTTTTTCACCTGGCAATTCCAGTGCTGGGATCATATCCTAAGAATCCTGAAACGTCAATTCAAAAGAACCTACGCACCCCAGTGTTCATAGCAGCATTATTTACAATAGCCACGTGCAGTAAACAGCCTAAGTGCCCATCAGTAAGTGAGTGGATCAAAAACCTGTGGTACATTTACACAATGGAATTCTATGTTGCACAAAGAAAGAAGGAACTCTTACCCTTCTCCATAGCATGGATGGAACTGGAGAACATTATGCTAAGTGAAATAAACCAGGCAGTGAAAGACAAATACCATATAATCTCAGCTATAAGTGGAACCTAATCAACAAAACAAACAAGAGAGCAAAATAGAACCAAAGACATGGAAATAAAGAACAAACTGACAGTGAGCAGAGGAGAGGAGGGAGAGGGATAACAGGGGGAAAAGGGGAAGGGCAAGTCAAAGATCATGTTAAAGGCCTGGTGGACAACAACAGGGTGGAGGATTGAATGTGGGGTGTGGGGGGTGGGTAGGGCAGGGGAGAGTAATGGGGGAAAAATGGGGACAACTGTAAATGAACAACAATTTTTAAAAATGAGCAATCAATAAATGTCTATTGAATTCAAAAAGCAATTTAAGACTTTTATATCCCTGTACTAGAACGATTTTTAGAAGTTATTAAGAGCCTTGAGAACTAAACTATTTAATTGCTTTTTTTTCAGTCTTTATTTTCTTTAACTCATACTATTTGATACTCTCTAATCCCTTAAATTTCTGATAGTTTAGTATCTTTGTTCCTCAAAAGTGACAGAGAAGCTTTTGAGTCGAATATATTGAGTAAGGGGAATACGGCCACAAGTCAGCCTTCCCGCTAGGAATCAGGAGGTGGTGGCCTCAGGCCTTACTGCTAAGAAAGCACTTTAATAAGCAACTGAATAAGAGAACAAAGAAAAGCAAGGAGAAATGCTTTGTAACACTTCTCAGAACATATATCTGCCCATTATGGACCTCAGAATTTTCCTCTCTACACGCACAACCCCAAGTAAAAAGCATGTGGAGTTCCTCAAGGGTCAGTTCTTAACCTGGTGGATATGTATTCCTTCTTCTCTGAAGAGCCACAGAAAATGCTAGGCAAATTATTTAAAAATCTTTATTTTCTGACATTTATAAACAGTGTTCCTGATGTTTTTTAATAGGGATTAGTCTTCTCTTTCATGAGGTTTGGTTTTGAATTCAAAATAGGGGGATTTATATGATTCTGGAATACCTCCAAATTCACAAATTCTTCATTGCAGAGTTAAGGGCGTGAAAGGAAGTGTAAATATTTGGGGAGTAGCCTGAGTCATTCCAATGGAAATATCCCCTTCTGGTATTTTGGCACAATCTGAAAATGCCCCGGGTCTGGGCCTTGACTTTTGATCAACTGTAAAAGATTGAAAATAAGTGTAACATATAGGAACATCTTAATTATCCCCCTGAGCCCTATATTTTCCATAAATACCCATTATAAAAAGGGAATTTCCTGATACATATTGAATTAGGAGAGAGTGGTGTGAGCGTCGTGTCTGAGAGAGGGCTGGGGTGGGGCAGCGGGTGGGGAAGAAACCCTTTCACTATCACTACTTCCTAATCTAAGCAGGTAAGGGAAGGAGAGTTTCTCAGGTTCTGTGGGAATTCCCCAGTTACTTCCTAGAGCTGATTATCTGAGAGCAAGTAGCGTAACGCTCTAAAGCTGAAGATAGGACCAGATTCAGCCTTCGCTAATTTGAATTCCCTTTTTTAATTCTTTGAGAATGGCTTCATGCAAACTGTATTTAAAGGTTACCTAATCTCTTTTTTAGTTGTTACTGTATTTTTGTGTGATTTAAACTTTCTTTTTGAGGTATAATACATACAAAAAGTAGTGAAATTTTACATATATTTTCACCCATTTCACCACAGCCCCGATCCAATAGAGGACATTAAGTGCCCCAAAGAGGCTGTTCTCCTGCCCCGTCCAGTCAGTACCGCCCCACTGGGCAACCTTTATTACTATTGCTTGTTTCTGAACAAGTAAATGGTGTATTACTTATTTATTTATTTAGGGGGTTTTGCTAAACATTCTGTTGGTAAGATTCAGCAGTAATGCTGCATGTAGCAGTAGTTCTTTCTAATCACTGTCATATTTGACTGTGAACATTTTGAAAGGCACTTATGCATTCTACTGGTAAAGCATATGTTTGTTGTGCCCAGGCTTTTAATAATGTCCATAAAGCTGCCATGAACCTTCTGGTTCTTTTTGCTGCATATATGCCATCATTTTGGGGTACATATTTATGAGTAAAATATCTGGATCATAAGATAAGTAACAAGAGTAACTTATGTTTTTATAGAGCAGTTGGGCCATTTTACAACCCCATAGCAATACATGAGAATCAAATTGTTCCGCAGCTTCACCAAAACTTGTGTGATTCAGCTGTATTGCTTGTGGCAGCAGTTTGTTTTTTCTTTTTCTTTTTAGTTGCTGTGTAGTATCCTACTATAAGTATTCCACAATTCATATATCCATTCTACTACCGAAAGGTATGTGGGTCCTTAGCCATTATGGAGGTATGTGATGGCCCTTCTCTGTGGCTTCAAATTTCATTTTCCTGAGGATATATGATGCTGAATATCCTTGTCACATCCTTTTGCAAGCAGGAGGAATGTCCTTAAAGTACATAAGCGTTATTGGTTTCATCAGTACCCCAAAACCTATACATTGAGGTCCTAGCCCCCAGGAATTCAAAACATGATTTTATTTGAAAATAGAATTGTTTCAGATAAAATTCATTAAGATAAAGTCATACTGGAGTAGGGTGAGCCCCTAATCCAGTGACTTGATAAAAAGGGGAACATCTGTAGATAGTAACATAACAGGGGGAACATCATGTGAACAGATGGATGCAGGGAGAAAATGGCCATCCATAAGCCAAAGAGAGAGAGATCTGGAACAGATCCTTCCTTCAGAGTCCTCAGAAGGAACCCACCCTGCTAACTCCTTGATTTCAGATCTCTAGCATCCAGAACTGAGACAATACATCTCTGTTGCTCTAAGGCACACAATTTGCTGTGCTTTGTTATAGCAGCTCTACACAACTAATACAATCAGCACCTGGCTGCTCATCACCTGTCCTTGGTCAATACTTCTAGTGATGTGATGTTACCTGTTTCTTTTGGGGCAACTATCACTTCTGTTGCAGTCTGAATGGCAGCCAGCATCCCGCCTCAGAATACGTTTTGGTGCTTGACATTACAAAAGGGAATCGAGGCAGGGATAACATCAGGTGTCTTCACGTTAAAGCATTCATGAAGCAGAAAACAATGTTAAGAGTACCTTAGCATCTTTGCTTAAAGTCTTGAGGTAATGTTCCAGGCTTGTCTTCTGCTTTGCCAATTCTGAAAATTTCAAATGAATATTCCATTTGGCCCTTACTGAGGACTGAATGCACTTCACAATGCAGAAAATCCAAGGATCTTTATTTGTGTGCCTCATTAACCTCACTAATTCATTAGAAACAATATGTAAGCAAAGAAAAGTTATAATACTGATTCCAAAATAACATTTATGAGGGATTTTGTATAAAAAGATGTAATTACCCTAATAGATTTAAGCCTGTAGTGAGAATAAAAAAAACGTGTGGCTGTTTTAGTTCCATACCACACTTGCCTGAATGATTTACCTGCATTGTAACTGTCACTCTAATATTACCTATCTCAGTAAGTTAGCAATTGTAATAGAAATGAAATATGGAAAAGAAAACAATTCCTCCCAAAGGAATGTAAAATATACAAGAGAGATGCTGAGTAAAATGGTACACTTAATTGCAGAATATAAATACACCTTTATGTACTGCAGATGGGAAGACATATCTCAAAAGTGCTTGTTTCTGAGACTTTCCACCCTCCTAGAAAACAACAGCTGGAGCAATGAAAACAGAAAAAGTAACATGCAAGTGTGACACTGTGAAAATATGTAGTGGTGACTAAGTTCGTAGGTAGGGAGCATGCAGACACACAACTGGTGAAAAAAACGACTTCTTTCTTTCTTGTTCTTTTTTCTCTTTTGCAATACACACAAGTATGTTAAGGAGATTCATGAACCCCAAAGTTCATAGCAGCACAGTTTACAATAGCCAAGTGCTAGAAGCAAACTAAGTGCCTATCAGTAAATGAATGGATCAAAAATCCAGCCCTGGCTGGTGTAGCTCAGTGGATTGAGCGCGGGCTGGGAACCAAAGGGTCCCAGTTCGATTCCCAGTCGGGGCACATGCCTGGGTTGCAGGCCAGGTCCCCATTGCGGGCCATGTGAGAGGCAACCATACATCGCTGTTTCTCCCACTCTTTCTCCCTCCCTTCTCCTCTCTCTAAAAAAATAAATAAAATCTTAAAAAAAAAAAAACTATGGTACAAAAAACTATGTAAATACACAATGGATACTATGCAGCAGAAAGAAGGAAGGAGCTCCTACCCTTTGCGACAGCATGGATGGAACTGGAGAGCATTACACTAAGTGAAATAAGCCAGGCAGTGAGGGACAAATACCATATGATCTCACCTTTAAGTGGCACCTAGCCAACAAAACAAACGAACAAGCAAAATATAGCCAGAGACATTGAAATTAAGAACAAATGGACAGTAACCAGAGGGGAGGTGGGAGGAGACAATGGGGGGAAAGGATGAAGGGTTTACAGGAACAACTATAAAGGACAAAAGCACATGGACAAAACTAAGGGGGAGGAACCAGGGGAGGGAGGTGGGGAGGGCTGGGATGGGGGGAAAGGCAGAAAACTGTACTTGAACAACAATAAAATTTTTTAAAAATGGAAAAAAAAAAGGAGATTCAAATGAGCTTAATGAATGGTTTGGTATGAACTAACCCTCATGAAAGATTGACAACTCTGAAATGAATTAAAATTGGTAATTATCTTCATGTATTTTCTAAATTAGAATATCTGAAGAAAGGGCAGTAGGTTGGTATATCTGTATTTACGAAACTCTGATGGGGAAATGTGCTATATAAAGCGCCAGCTCCCTTTTCTAGCAACCCCTTCTGACTTTTCTTTAGAAAATTACCCTTGCAGCATCTGACATCCCTCACTGTCAATAGTGGGCACAGTGAAAGGTCACAAGTGGGAAAGCTCTCTTTGCTTCCAGCCCGTAAACACCTCTGTGAAGAGTTCATTAATACCGCTTTTCATAGCAACAATACAAAAAGACATTTCCCTTTAGAGCTGCCCGGTACTCAGCCAATTATTTGACCAAAGTTTATATTAAAGATTAGGGAAATGTCCTATCTTACTGTTCAGTGCTTTTCATTTAAGTCATCTCCTCTGTGACTAGTTGAATATTCAGAACTACCTAGTCAACCACATTGCAATATCAATGGAGAGACACAATGTTGCTTTAATAAGCCCTTTTGGCATGGATTTTTGCATTAGTCACCTTTGAATCCAGGCAGATGATGAGAGCAGCTCACCGTGTAGGAATAGCCATTTATCACTTGACTCTACTTTGCACACTAGGTTTAATAATCAGAGAGCAGAAACAAGGCTGGGCCCACCTGCATTCGGGAACTGTTCCACGGGCTCCTTGTTCAGTTTACATGTGTAAGGAGAGAGATAGTTTTTGCCACCACCATTAAAATACAAAGTATTATTTCACTGTAGAGTTGCTTTATAGTCCTAGTAATATTGGACTATCCCTTTCAAATAATAAAATAAATGTAACCTTGGGGACATTGTATCCTCTTTGTATGTACTCTATGTATAATCCTGTATATACAACTCGGAAATGATTTCATACAGTGTATGTAAACCAAACCTGAATTTCAGAATACCTACTCTTATAAATCTAACTTATGTACCACCTGTCTCTTTATAGCCAAGCTGTGAGGAAAAGCTTTCCAAATATTGGGCAAAAGCCACCTCCAACTTACTTACTTATTAGTATGTGTTCTCTATTAGGATATATCATCTTACCATTCCCTTAAGATAAGGAGAGCAGGTGCACACACTGGAAACTCACTCTGTTTAATTGTTTCCCCCTAAAAGAATTCCAGGACTGCAAAGGGCTTTAGTGGTCATTTAGTACAGTCTAAACTGACTGACTATACATTGTTTACCCAGGAAAACAATGAACATTTGCTAATCATGTTCAAAATGTCTTCTTGTGGCTTGAGATATCTTTATTAATCTAAATCACAACAGTGGATTCAGAGAGATATCTACAAGGATCCTTTCAAATTAAGAAAATAGGCCCTGGCTGGTGTAGCTCAGTGGATTGAGCGCGGGCTGGGAACCAGGCGGTTCCGGTTCGATTCCCAGTCAGGGCACATGCCTGGGTTGCAGGCCAGGTCCCCATGAGGGCCATGTGAGAGGCAACCATACATTGCTGTTTCTCTCCCTTTCTGTCTCCTTCCCTTCCCCTCTCTCTAAAAATAAATTAAAAAAAAAAAAGAAAATGCAGTAAAGCAAGAGTATTTGGTATCTATTTATTCTCTGGTTGCCTTTTTCCATCTTTGGTAATTCAAAATGGTAATGGATAAGAAATATAATAGATATTAAATTTTTTATTCAGTAATTTACTCCAGAGAAGAGATGCTAGAAAGAGAAAAATTCCTATTTTTAAAATCTTTGCATTAATACATAAATCACCTATGATTATCCAAAAATCCTCAACATACCTACATTTTCACCTTTCCATATGCTATTACTAACTCTTCCTACTGCCATTTTGCTAAGAGAATACAAGCTGATATCTACAGTGAAATAGGCTCACAGTTCTTCCTTTTAAGTTTGTGGCAATAGCATACAAAATAGAAGTAAAATGTTCTCATTTACTGAAAAATTTTGACTATATGTTCTATGTTCATATGCCAGAAACATGATTTAAGTAAAGGGACAAAGCAATACGAAAAATTGAACCTTGTATTTCAAATGACTGGCAGCGCCAGAAACGCGATGCGCCCTTCTCAGCGCGCGCAGATGACGACATCCTGTGCTGCCGCGAGCCTGCTGGGAACTGGCGGGCTTACCTGGTGGGTTTAACCGTGTCTGAGGATTAGTCATGTATAAGCATAGTGCCTATTGCTTTTAGAGTAATTTTTTTTTCAAGGAGAAATGTCATTTGAACATATATTCCATACTGAGGCTGAAGAGAAAAAAATGCAAAGGGACAGATTGGAGAGTGAAAGTAGAAGTGGAAAAATTTGGATCTCCATTAACATTGGAAAAAGGTAAGAGTAAGGCATTATTTATAGTATTTATGTAATAAGACAAAAAAAGGAGACAATTCAAAAAACATGTTACTTTCCAGATACATTATAAGTTATGAACTTTCACTACTGAGGCAAACTGAAAGAAAGCAGGCATTTCCTAATTTTCTCAGACAATGTGTATAAAATATATATTTACTTAAAAATATATAGTAACATAAGCACATAGAAATATGTCTCAACAAGTATCTACAGTCTGAATTCTCCAATTCTGAATATTAGTTGGTAAAATAACTACATTCCTAGGCATAAATTCAAGAGCGACATGCCAATATGTATCTTTCTCAACTTAAGTCACAGAAGAAAGTTTACGACAAACTAAAAGGAGGAAAAGGAGTTATATTATGGTTAATACAGAGATAAACCCATTACTACCCCTTAGGAAAAGGAGTAGTTTGTGCTGGCATCATAATAAATAATATCCTGACATAAAGTATCTGCACAGAATCGATGAAGGACATAACTATGTCCATGGGGGCATAACTATGACCTTGGGGTTTATATTAAGGTTTCTGGCACCAGGTGAACAATGTTCCACTAGAAAAGTGAAAGGTAAGTTAATGTTTTGCCCTCTACAGAAATGGGTGAGGCAGAGACTACCTCATGATGTATACAGAACCACTCCTCAACATATGGATCAGTCAAAAGATAGGTATAAATGTATAACACAAAAAACAAAGAGACTAACTCTTCAAGGTATTCACAGGTAATAGGTGAAAATAAAAACTGGGAACCACTGGACAGATACAGCTATATATAAAATACACATACAAAAACATATGCAGATATGCATTAGAGATATATTCTACCTATACATACAAATGTTTATATGTATCAGAGATTTCACCAGAATCACAAAGAAAATACTCAGAATACAAAAGAAAATTATGTAAAACAAGATTTATAATTTCTATGAGATTCTTTTTCATTGACTTAGATTCATAGATGGGGAAAAAGAAAAAAAGGTAATGGATGAATATTCTTATCCTGAACAAAACCTTGAATGTTAATCCTCATGACTTAAAAGCCACAGAGAATGGCACCTCATTTTTCTCTTGAACGGAGCATACTGCTTTGTTCTGGAAGCATTTAAAGCTGAGTGAAGGGAAGGGTATTTGGAAATAGTATTTGGCCACTGATGGTGAGGACGACAAGAGTGACAAAATAGTTGTGATGAATTGTTCTCCTGAGTTAAACACTACGTGTTCCAGACATTGTGTACATGGACAAACTCAGTTAACCCTCAAAACAGCCCCTAGTTTAAAGATGGGGAAATATTACACTAGACACAGAGGTTAAGTGCCTCACACAAAGGAAACAGAAAAATGGCAATCTGAACTCAGAATGTCTCATTTCAAATAACTCTACCATAACAACTACACCACTGTGAGATGATAAATAATTATAATTGTGATATGATAAACTGCAATTTATCCAAATGGTAAGGTCTATGAACTTCGATTAGGTTGAAGCTGAATCATCTGTACTAAAGAAATGTTTGGGATATTTGAGTCTCACCCTTAAAAGAATAATCATGGAATATTAGAATCTCAGAGCTTAACAAGGTAATTAAACAAAATTTGATGATTTTGCAGGTGAAGAAGTTGAGCCCTACAGAAGTTGAGACAAGTAATACAGATACTATTGTACATAGGACTAGAATAGTGGTTTTCTTATCACTCCATTGTTCTTTTCTCTGTATCACGTTGTCTCATTTAAGTGAGAATATCCAAAACATACCTATTTGGCACTCAGTTTTGTAGGAAGCTGTGAGCATTATTTTTTCAAAGCTGAAAACCAGTTGTATACATAAAGTTAGAAGTTTGAAAACAGTAGGATGCTTACTTTGTGTTGTAATGCTTGAACTGATATGTGTATGTATCATGGAGATGTGAATACTACACAAATGAAAAATCCATTTATACTTAATTATTTTTGCGGTTATTAACAATAATTGCCCCCCCCCGCCCCCGATAGGAATGTTTAACATAAAACTCCAAAGAAATCCAACAAATTTTGGGGTCTAATTCATCACTGCTTTTACTTTTATTGATGATGAAATTGAAGAAAAAATTGCTAAGTCATGCCCCTCGGTTTGTTAGTATCATATCCATTATATTTTGATAAATGTTGGATGATTAGAGAAATCCCTAAGTCCGTTTTCTATAGTCAAATCTCAGAGAAAAAGTAGGTTTTCTTTTGTTAAATTATTAAATTTTACAATAATTAAAATTAAAGAGTAGAGTCTGTAAAGACTAAATGGATTAAATCAAATTAGAATGTTGCACAGAGAAATTAATTTCTAAAAAAAATTCATGCCCAAATGTAAAAATGAATACTGTGTTTTAATTTCAATAACAATTTACTGCATGCCTGCTTTCCCCTGGTGGAAGTGTACAAAGGCTACAGGAGTTAGCTTGGTCATACTTGAGGTTAGTTGAAATCCAACGAGAAACCCATTATAATGAAGGTGTTCAAAGATACTATATCAATACAAATGTGGGGTAAATTCACTCATGAAACTTGAGAAAAGAATTGTGATTACAATTTATCAGAAGGTAACACCTGATCTGGGGCCCTAATGGAACTGGTTTAGGGAGACAAGTGTCATAGATGAAAGTGGTGAATTAAGTCCCATAAACTAGTGCTCAAATCCTCCTTATGGGACATCGATCAAGAGATTTATACTTTCTAGGCTTCATTGTCCTCGCCTGTGATATGCAGGTAATAGTGCCTGCATGACAATGTTGTGATTATAGCTAATGGATGTAAAGTGCCTGGCACTTTGGTAGCACTCAATAAAAGATCACTATGTCTTTCATGGAAGCCAAGGCAGAAAGCAGAGTCAAGTTCAAAGGAAGAGTTTATGTAAAATCCTAAAGATATAAAAATGAAAGCCCTGTTGTTCTCACACTTTGAAACCTCATATGTTGTATCGTCTGATTTGTTTCTTGTAATTTCCTCCTTAATTTCACATGTTTAGCCAAACTTCACCCTGTGTATGAATTGAAGCTCATCCCTCCAAACTCATATGTTGAAGCTGTAATCCCCAATGTGAGAATATTTGGAAATGGAGCCTTTGGGAGACAATTAGGACAAGATGAGGTCATAGGGGTAGGGCCCTGGTCCTATAAAATTAGTGGCTTCATTAGAAGATACATCAGAGAGCTTTCTCTTTCTACATACACACAAACAGGTCATATGAGCACACAGCCAGATGGTGACCACCTGAAAGTCAAGAGAAGAGGCATCAGAGGGAAACATACTTTATTGATTGGCACCTTGATCTTGAACTTCCCAGCCTCCTAAACAGTAATAAAACTTTGTTGTTGTTGTTGAAGCTGCACATTCTATGGTGTTTGTTATGGAAGCCAGAGAAGACTAATATACCCTGTAACTCCACATGTGGGTATCCAGCTGCTCCTTCAACACTCTCACTTGTCAATATCCCATAGATATCTCACAGTGGTTTCTCTGCTTTCACTTTGGTCTCTTTACAAACATCTACACACATCAGAATAATGCTGTTAACATACTGAACATAAATAATTCCATTTTTGGAACCCCTTTGAAGACTTCTCATAGAACCAAGAATAAAATTCAAGCTCCTTACCAAGATTTTGAGGTTTCCCTTACCCAGTGTGTCCGTGTTTCCAAATTCCTTTCCATCCCCTCTTCCTGACCCGCTGTGCTCCAGCTACAGAAACTTTCAGAGTCTTGAACAGAATGAACTCTTTTCCAGCTAAGTCCCCTTGCATATTGTTTCCTCTGCTCTAAAGGCTCACTTATCAAGTCTTCACAGGGCTGTTCCTTCTGCACGTCCGGTCTCAGATCGAACTCTTCCTCAGAGACGCCTTCTCTGACCACCCTATCTAATTAGGTCTCTCTCCATTTTTCTTGTAGTTATATATGTATTTATGTTATTGTATATGTATTTGCTTACTTGCTATTTCTATTGTTCCCACTAAATAGTGAGCTCCACCAGGAAGGATATAAGTCTGTCATTTTAAAAGTGCTCACTTGTTCTGAGAAGCCCTTGATCAAATTCCTCTTTATAAGCTTGAAGCCCCTACAACCCAATATAAAGTTACTATATTTCTCTTTCATGGAAAAAATAATTATAAAAGTATTATTTTTTTATAGTTTCTAGACAATCAAATTAATATCTATATGATTTTCAAAATTAAACATACACACTTCAATAAATTAAACATTTAATGCTTTGTTGTTATGTTGATAAATTTATTGGAGCATAGATAGGGACCTAATCATCAAATATATTTTAAATGAGGTAATTGTGTTTTGATCAAGTCTCACCATGACCAAATAGTTCGGAATCTGGAAGATGATAAAAGGGCTAGAAAAGGTGTGATTTCTTTTAAACAATCACATCAACATAGTTAAAATATAATGTCATTACTATTATGAATAAATAGTATAAAATGCTTATACAAGTATATATTATAAGTCACACATATATGACTAAAGGAGACACTCTAAAGTAATAGCACTTAGCACAGGGTGTGGAACATAGCAACCATCTAGCATATATCAGTTAAATAAATTGATAATCGAATTAAACTGGAGTGTGTCTGAGAAAGAAAAGTGGTGGTCAGAAAGGAAAGGTCTTGCTTGCCATAATAATAATTTTAAAATTTGTTCTTTAAATGACCAAGAGTCATCCAAAAAATTTAAAAAAGAAAAAAACCCAGTTAGATTTGTGCTTTATAAACTTCATTCTAGGAATATCATAATATACAGAGTTTAAAGACTAAAATTAACAACCAAAGGGTTTTTTTTATATTTCCAAGGTCATTGTAATTTTCCATAAGAAATATTATTAATATCTGATCTAAAATACTTGCCTTAAAGATGAAAGTGAGAATATAAATGCCAGAAGTAGTTCAGTGGTAAAATTTGTAAATTGTACATGACAAAGAAAAAATTGTGTTAACACCATGACTTATGTCCATAAGAATAATTGGGATAACAATAGAGTAATCAGATCTGAGGCTGATGTTGGTAGTGTGGAGATAAGTGTGTTTTGCAACATCTACAAGGATGTATACCGTAGGCTTTTTGAAATACTGATGTGGATATCAGAGAAGGGTTAAATAAACACTTAGAAAGTCATCACATATAGGAAGCAGGTCAATTCATAAGCAAATTCATTCAATAAATATTTACTGAGTACCTCTTATGAGTCAGAGACTGTTCTAGGTAATTTGGACATATCTATGAACTAAGGAGATAAACATTAATGCTCTCTGAGAGTTTATCTTTCATTTGGGCAGCACAGACAATACGCCAAAACACAGAAAACTCTGCCAGTGCCCTGCCCGTAGCTTCTTGGCACTAACGATTCCCATGCCCGTTCACCCAATTTCCAACTATTTGCACCTCTTCTCTGAAGACTGTCTTGTGCCTCACCAGGAGCAACCCTAAAACAGTAATGTACAGGAATTGGCAAAACAAACAAACAAACAAAAAATTAACATAATCCAGCTCCTTTACACTTCTTATGTGTATGTTTTATGCTGTCTCATAGGATCTCTTGTAAAATTAATTCCAGTTGCCCATAGTGGTACCTTGCTTGATGTATGATTACTGGCTCCACTCCCTTTCCTACCTTCTCCCCTCGTCTAGTTCCTCCTTCCTCCCCACCTCCAAATGTGTCTATAGATTTCTTGTCTCAGGTTCTGCTTCAACTAAGAGATAAACATATTAAATAATTAAATATAGTATTTTAGAAGGTAATAAATGCAATGAGAGAAAAGTTGAAGGATCAAAAAGAGCACTGAGCTAGAAGACAGAGAGTGAAGGTAAAAACAGTAGGAGATGAGTTCAGAAAATACACCTGTGGGGGGGGGGGATGGATTTCAGACAGAAGGTGTAGAGCTGCAGGCCACCTTAAGAATTTTGACTTGTTCTCAGATAGAAACAGGAAACCATTGGAGGGATTTGAGCAGGATCCTTTGATCTGACTTACATTTTAAAACATTCATGCTGACCATTTGATTAAGAATAGACAGTAAGAGGTAAGGGTTAAAGAGACTACTAGAAACCACTATAGTAATTCAAGCAAGAGTATACAATACTTTGCACTAAGGTAGTGGCAGTTGAGATGGTGCATGGTGATCAGATTCTAAATGGTCAAAGGTTGAGCCACTAGGCTTTATTGGGATGTGAGAGAAAGGGAGGAGTTATGGTTGACTGCCAATTATTTTGACATGAGCAAGTAGAAGATAAATTTATCATCAATTGAAATGGGGATGTCTAGCCTAAGAGTTCAGTTTGGGCTATATTTCATTGTTGATTTTAGAATCAAATCATTGGGGAATGTAAAGCTGGGAGAAGATATATTGGAGGTTTAAAGAGAAAAGAGATACAAAGTAGTCATCTAACAAAATGGAAAAATATATGGGCTCTTTAAGTGTAATATAATTTTATACTTTCAGCATTTGAGGCAGCATTAAAAACCAACTTTGGATTGTGGTTATAATATTAAGGAGGAAATAGTTAATATTGTTCTTGGTTTTTCTTTAGGAGATTCAGCTGCACAGTTATGGATAGATAAAAAGATTGATTTAACTGGGATTTTAATTTTGCCTAGGGAGTGTCATGAAAGAGGAGAGGGGCAAAAGAGACAGTGTATGTAAGGGAATAAATACAATGATCTACAGTGGAATTTCAGCTGCTAAAGGAGGATGAAAAGAGAACTAGAATGAGTGACCTCAATATATAGGAGGGGTACTCAGATTGCAAGATGCATGCAGTTGAATTTCTGAAAGGTATGGGTGGTAGTAATAAGTTTGGAGTATGTAGGAGTGAGTGGATGAATGAGTGAGTGATATAGATGAGATCATCAGAGTAGAGCAGTAATTGAGAGGTCATTGCTGAAGACTAACCAACTTGTTTATTGAAGTTACAAAGTGATGACAATGGTATTTCCCAGAAATAAGGGGTATAACTTGGAATTCAGGTCATATACTTTTATAATCTAAGGGTTTCTAGTGAAAGGGAAAAGTGGACATTGTAAAATTAGAAATGATGAAATACCTTGCCCCCAAGATCAGTGGTTTGAGAAGAAATAAATACTTCCTGGGTGATATGAAAGGGAGGCAGTTTTCTTAGAGTAGTTAGTTTTCCTATATATCAAGAAGGTGAGCTGAATGTTCAAAGAGGAGGTTGAGGAGTTTTGCAAATTATGTACTGTGGATAATGGAAGGCAAAGGGGAACGATTTCAGGATTTGGGGAGGGGTGGGAGATCGGAAAAAATGTGCATATTTAGTAAGATTCCATAGGGAGAGAAAAATCAAGTGAAACAAATAGCCATACAAGGACAGAACCTAGAAAACGCTAAAAGTAAAGAATAAGCATAAGGTGAAGAGACAATGAGAGGAAAAAAGTGATTGGAAAGACAGGAAATAATCAAACAGTGTCACTACAGGTAAGGTAAGAGAGACTAAAATTGTGATTGCTCATAATGATACAATCTCATTTTATGCCATTTTTCATCTCTCCTCTTCATTCTCCACATTCATGTGTTATAAGGAAATAAGCAAGAATTCAGGTAGCACATGTTACCTCCTCGCAGGTTATCTGTAAAGACTAAGCTACTTGGTCTTTAAAGAGATATTTAAGGGGCTACAATCTTTTAGTGCAGCTGCTATAAATTTTTTGTCACCCTACAAAGAAAAGTTCTAGATTTCTTCCTAATAGTTCTTTTAAGCTGCACTGTATTCTTTCCAATGCTCAGCTAAAAAAAAGGGGGGCGGGGAGCAAAGGAATGCTACCTCTCTGGACCACAGCAGAAAGAAAGGCTATAGGAACACACAGGCTTAGTTCCTTTACATTTCCTAATAGCTCTTGTAAATCAATACTGGACCCAGACTTTGAGTCAAGATGGAGGTATATTAGACATGCTTCACCTCCTCATGTAACCACAAGAAGAATTACAACTAACCTCAAAACAAAACCCACCCAGAACTGTCAGAAAATTGAACTGCATGGAAGTCCAACAACCAAGGATTTAAAGAAGCCATATTCATCCAGACGGGTAAGAGGGGCAGAGTCACAGAGGCAGGGTGGAGAGGATGCAGTGTAGCGTGGGGAGGTGGAGGTGGAAGGGGCAGTACCACATTCTTGTGTGGTGGATAAAACTTGAGAGGGATACCTTGGGAGTGGGTGATCCCAGCCTCAGATCAGACCATATAGCCCAGGGTTCCAGCCCTGGTAAGATAAAGACTCATAACTTCTGGCTATAAAAACCAGTGGGGTTGGGGCAGCAAAAGAAACTGCCAGCTTCTCAAGAGAGTCTGTTTAAAGGGCCTGCACAGACTTAGAACATACACAAACCCACCCACTCTGGGAATTACCACTAGGGCATCAGCTAGAGGGGTGCCAGTCACATACAGGAACGAGGTGAAGTGACTGGGAATGGGCCAGGCAAACCTCCAGAAGCCAGGCAGTGGCACTGTCCCTCTCTGACCCCTCCAAACACACAGACCCACAAAATGGTGAAGTGGTTGCCCTGCCCTGCTGAATACCTAAGTCTCCATCCATACAACTTAACAGATACTCTAAGACAGGGAGTCAAAGCAGCTGTACCTAATACACAGGAAAAAACCCAGGGAGGTGGCCAAATTGAGGAGGCAAAGAAATATAGTCCAAATGAAAAAACAGAACAAAACCCAGAAAAAGAACTAAACAAAGTGGAGAGAGCCAACGTATCAGAGGCAAAGTTCAAAACACTGGTGATCAGGATGCTCAGATAACTCACTGAGTATTATAAAAACATAAGGGTAGAAATGAAAGCTACACTCAGTAAAATAAAGAAAAATCCACAGAGAACCAACAGTGAAGGGAAGGAAGTCAGGGTTCAAATCAATAATTTAGAATGTAAGGAAGAAATAAACACTCAACCAGTACAGAAAGAAGTAACAAGAATTCAAAATAAAAATGAGGACAGTATAAGAAGACTCTGGGACATTTCCAAAAGTGCCAACATCCACATCCCAGGGATGCTAGAAGGAGAAGAGGAAGAGCAAGAAATTGAAAACTTATTTGAGAAAATAATGAAAGAAAACTTCCCTAATTTGGTGAATGAAATAGATGTGCAAGTCCAGGAAGCACAGAGAGTCCCAAACAAGTTGGACCCAAAGAAGACCGCACCAAGCCCCATCACAATTAAAATGCCAAAGGTTAAAGATAGAGAATCTTAAAAGCAACAAGAGAAAGGCAGAGAGTTACCTACAAAGGAGTTCCCATATGACTGTCAGCTGATTTCTCAAAAGAAACTTAGCAGGCAAGAAGGGACTGGAAGAAGTATTCAAAGTTGTGAATAGCAAGAACCTACAGCCTAGATTACTCTATCTGGCAAAGCTATCATTTAGAATGGAAGCGCAGATAAAGTGCTTCCCAGACAAGGTAAAGCTAAAGGAATTCAGAATCACCAAACCATTTTTTTTTTTGGCATTTTTAAAAAAAATTTATTTATTTTTAGAGAGAGGAGAAGGGATGGAGAAAGAGAGGGAGAAACAGCAATGTATGGTTGCCTCTCACATGGCCCCCACTGGGGACCTGGCCTGCAACCCAGGCATGTGCCCTGACTGGGAATCGAACCAGGACCCTTTAGTTCACAGCCTGCACTCAGTCCACTGAACTACACCAGCCAGGGCTACCAAACCATTATTATATGAAATGTTAAAGGGACTTTTTTAAGAAAAAAAAGAACATCAAAACTATCAACATTAAAATGACAACAAACTCACAACTATCAACAACTGAATCTAAAAAACAAAAACAAAACAAACTAAGCAAACAACTACAACTAGGAATAGTATCATAGATATGGAGATTATCAGCTGGGAGGAGGAAGGGGGAGAATGGGGGAAAAGTAAAGGGATTAAGAAACATAATTGGTAGGTACAAAATAGACAGGGGTGGGGATTAAGAATAGTATGGGAAATGGAGAAGCCAAAGAACTTATATATATGACCCAAAGACATGAACTAAGAGGGGGATTGCTGATGGGAAGTGGGATACTGGGTGGAGGGGACGAAGGGGGAAAAAGTGGGACAACTGTAATAGCATAATCAATACAATATACTTAAAAAAAAGAGTGGACCCAATACTAAGTCCCTATGCTGCATTTAATTATGGCCTAAGCAGCAAGTGGTGATATTATGCACACATGGTAATTAATGAATAGATTTATATTCTTTGAGAAAATCTAGAGATATGAGATTCAAATTAAATTTGGTTAATGTCTAATTGTAAGTAGATAAATTTGAGTCATGGAATAAATACTCTTATTTTTTAAAAGCTTAATTAGTGTATAAGCATTTATTCATTTTGTTTAATATTTAATTAAAAGTGAGAGGATTTAACAAATTTATTTAAATGTAATCAGCTTGGATTTGATTATTGTGCATTTATCCAGTCTTTTTATAGTTATGCTTTTCTCAAATAACAATGCTCCTGAGGAAATTACTGATGCTCATATATTTTGTTTAGTGAAATTTAATCAAGCAAATAAAAATCAAAAGGATGACATTATGTTTCTGATACAGATAAAATTAGGGCCGGTTGTGTAAATGTTTTGCTTTATTTTGAAGCACATTTTTCTGCACATTTTCCATCTTGTAATCAAACTCTTGTGTGCTTTTCATTATCTCTATTAATTAACCCTTCTCATATTTGTAGCGTTTGAAACCCTTTGCAATACACTGGAGGTCCCAAAGCTCTGCAACTTGTTCCAGAGTTCAGGCTGAGGATAAACTGCATTTTAAATGTCATAGAGCAATTCTTGATCATTTTCAGCTTCTACTGAAGTCAGAACTGATAAGAAAACAGCAAATATCACCTTGAAATATTTAAAGATGATACTGTTTATAAAAGCAAGGTGTCTCCTAAAACTATCTTTAAATTGAATTCTCATTTTAAACCTTAATGAACATTTGACTTAACTATTAAAATATGTTAATATTTAGTGAAATAAGCACTTAAACCTCATCAGGACTGGGGCTTCACGGGTTAGTTGCCAGAGCTGTGATCTTAATTGATTTAAAATAGCGTCTGTAATTTGCTACTCATCTATATGCTACAGAAAAGTCATTTTACCTCTTCAGCTCCATGTTGCAATCTCAAACATGACTTCATGAAATCCTCCTTCTTAGTTTTGAGACAGCACTTATAAGGGTAGGGCAAAAGTGGGTTTAAAGTTGCAAGGACATGAAACAGAGTTTATTCTTGTAGTATTACCTTTTACTTATTGTATTATTTTCCATACGACCAATCATACCTACTTTTGCCACGCCCTGTATATGATCTTTATCGGTTCAGTTTGTCTTCTCTCCCCCAATTTCTTGACTCCAAAGATTCTAATCAGAACTGCTAATCAGCTTCTGCTTTTCCCTCAATTGAGTCAAAGTCAACAAAAGAGGAAGCAAAGTGATTGGTAATGAGTTTCTTTTAGTAAACTGACCTTTGCCCCTAGTGATGAATGAGTGAGTGGGAGGGTTCTTAACTAAGTCTTCAGGAGATCTGCCAGAATCTAATATACAATATTTCGGGGGGGGCAGGTTACTGTCAAGTATCCACTTTTTAGATCACGTAGAAAACCGTATTTTAGTGGCCTGTCTTCCATTTTTGGATGCCTTTCTCATCTTTTGTGAAGATTGCCTCAGTAAGGTCCTGCTGAAAGTTTTTCACATAACCTAGGGATTTAATTTTTCCAAATATAAAAGCTTCCTTTGCTGGGTTAATCACCTCCTTTAACCCCGTTTCCCTGAGTCTACCAATGCTGTCTGTGAACAAGACTCATCACCGCATGGCCCACACGTTCTGTGTACAGGGAGGCATCGTTACGTTGGCTGAAAAGCTATCATTATGGACCTGATACTTGAAACAACAATTTGCTATCAGAATTGAACTACTGATTTGTAGTTACAGGCACTTTAAAAAGTGATTGATGAAAATTCACTGAGCATATTAAGGGTCATTTGATTGTCCTCATTATTCATTCAGACAGCTTGAAGTAAAATCAGTAAGTGCTAAGTCCTATTTAAATTGCTTTCTTTCCTCTAAGTATTGCGATATGTTTTCCTCTTAGCAGGATTCATTTGGCTACTACCATTTGGGTAGTTTATACATTTCAGTTTATATTTCAACATCTCAGTCTATTACTATATGTAATTAAAATATATTAACACTTGGAAATAAAAGAAAAATAATCTTCCTTTAATTACTACTCAACTATAAATATTAGAATGGCAGAATGATAATTAATAAATGTTTACATTTAGGGTTTTATGAATAAGTATAGAGCCATTAAAACCACAAACAAGGAACAGAACAATCATTTCCTGATACACTTGGATAAATTACCACGTAGCTCTTAATTAGTGAGTTTGGAGAAGAAATGCAGACAATCGTGTGACTTCATTCACACGGCTTTTTATAATGCTTTTGAGATGTCATAAATAAAATAACAGCTTTGGCCATAAAATACAAAGGATGAAATCAAAGCTTCAAATATACATATGCTATATGTGCATGCAACATATTTAGAACTTATGTGAAAAGTCCAAAAGAGAGAGAACTTCTGTATTCCTCATCCATACATTCATTTACCCATATGTTCAGTTATTAAAGAATAACCATCTCCCTGATTTAAAATCCTAGGTTTAGTTTGTGGGAATTTATTTTCATCTTTGAATTAAGGGCTCAGCAGTTTGTTTTACAATTCGATATTTCTAGGAAGGTTATTGAATGCCTACTGTGTCCAGTATGGTTAATATTCATAAATAAGATGAAATTATGACAGCAAAAGTTTTTATATTTAATGAAGTCACTATTTTATAATAATTACACAAGTATAAATACTGAATATTCATGTGATGTTTCAAATTCACATCATGTAAAATGATTGCTATGATTACATTAATTTACAAGAATAAAAAACTTAGTTACCTTCCATTCTTTAACATTTTATTTCTTATATTAAAAAGTTAGGATTCAGAATCATCCTAAGCTCAGAGATTCCCATTTTTCCTCTGTGTCACTGTAAAATTTGCTACTTTCATTGAAGTAGGCACACAGGAGCAGAATGACGCCGTTTCACTCTCTCCTCTCTTTTTTTTTTTTTTTGATTTGGTGGTCAGGTGATTCCAAAAAATATTTCTAAATTCTGTATTTTACCTAATTTAAGCTTTTTTTATTTTGGTATAAAATTTTTCAGTACCTGGTTAATTGTTCATTATATTATTTCATCCTTCTATCCATATCTATATTAACATAAGCTATTATTATTTAATTAATATTTATGTCAATAGAACATATTTTAAATATCTAATTCACTTAAAATTTACCTTGCTTTATAAAAATAGACCAACTAAGGAATCTAATAGTCAGACTTTTAATAAGAGTATTAATTTCTCAATAGAAAATTAATAAAGTGCCAAGATATTGTGCAAACTGAAGGAAAATACAGGGAATATATGGGTAATGCACAGAGAAAACACTGACTGCTCTTGAGATTAGAAAGCACTGGGGCGGGGACAGCAAGGAGACTACACCCCTGAGGGGACAGTTCCGAGGGACTCAGAGAATGTAACAACAGGTTGTGCTAACAAACACCTGCTGAGCTCTGTAAGGCAGGGAAAGACCAAGGTTTCTACTGTGTAAAATTCCAAGCTTCAGTAACTCCACTTGTACCAAATACTGCAGACATTCTCTTAGTCTTAGAAAAGTATGGACAGCTAAAAGTGAATTTTGAAAATTTAATAGAATATGTTATTGCCTAGTGGAATCATAGATAAATATTATTTTTTTTAAATTATGGGACAAATGATCTTCATTTCCTAATATTTTTTTGCTTCTAAATAAGTAACTTATGTTTAAGAATTATGTCTTTGACTAAACAAATAATAAATATTAAAAAGGAAAATATTTTATACTGCTAATGAAGGCATTTGGTGTTTAAGTCACCATTCTAGATACTGCAATAGGGAATTTAAAAAATAATAATGGACATGGTTCTTATACCTCCAAAATCTTTGAATTTATGGGAATATTATGGGAAACAATTCTGGGAACTTAGACTGATTTTTTTCCTGATATAGACTACAGATTTTATTCTGTAGCCATTAGTCATATATGAGGACTGTCCAGAAGATATCCACCCATGAAATATGAAAAATAGAGACAGTTATTGAAGATACAAGAAACATTGTACATAGGACAATGACGCCTCAGTCCCCTTAAAAGTAGGCACCCTGGGACTTCACACAGTTCTCCCAGTCACCATTAGCTGCCTCATCATATTTTCCTGAATCTCATCCATGGTCTGAATCTCTTCCTTTTCAAAAGTGATTTTAGTTTTGGGAAAAGCCAGAAGTTGCAAGGTGCCAAATCTGGGCTGTACTGGGGCTGAGTCACCTGGATGATTTCATGGTCTGCCAAAGCACTCTGCATGAGACATGTTGCATGAGTGGGTGTGTTGTCATGATGAAGCTGTCAATCACCAGTTGCCCATAGCTATGGCCATCTGAATCATCCAATTAGTTTCCACAGAGGAATGTTCAAGCTTAATGAAAAATGTGATGCAGATTCACTGCTGTACTTGCTCAGTCACTTTGAATGTGACCACAACACAGAACACATGCTCACTCAACAGTGTCTATGGCCCCCACTGACTAGTATGGTGAAGTTGTCATTGTTCACATATGAGCATTCCAGCCCACTCTTCTTGGTTGACAGGTTACATGAATGTTGTGCAAACTGTTCTTATATTAACAATGGCTGGATTTTTTTCTGGACAGACCTTGTATTAGGGGACAAGGTGGGCAGATGGGGCACATTACTGAAGAGATTTGAGTAGGGATGCATGGACAAAATAAAGCTTTAGGGACACTAATCTGGAGGCCAGTAAAAGGGAATAAAGTTTTAAAACACAAGATGCATACCACACACTTGAGACAATTCAAATATGTCAGTGCAAATAGCTAAAATGAATATCTGCAAGATTTGGGGGTATTATATCTTTCTTTATTATTAAAGAACATTTTCCAAGTTGTTGAATTTATAAAAATTTTCAATTGTATTAGTTATTGTCAACATATCCTAGGGAAGGAGTGGGAACTTTTGGAGAACAGAAGTACTTTTAAATAGAAGGAAAAAAGGAACGTAAAGAAAGGGAAGGAGTATACTTAATCAGACATAACCCTAGCTGCATACAATATATTACTAATTATTACAATGATCTCTGTCTGAATAGTTCTCTCTCACAAGACTGTAGACATCATACAGGCAAAGAGGATTGAATTTTTTCACATCTGTATCATCCAGAACTGCCAACACATTATCTTGCAAATAATAGATTCGCACCCACTTTAAAATTAACTGAACAAAATCACTAACATATATTTCTTAGTAAGATTGTTTAAATCTGTCACCATAAAAGATGGTAAGGATCACGAAAGCAGGGAATGTACCTGTTTGGTTTGGTTTTGGTTTGGTTTTCCTTACTACTGTCTCAGTCAGTAGAGCACTTGCTGCGATAAGTGATTTTATCAGACTTCAGAGGAGCCAACCCCAATGATCCCTAAAGCCCTGGGTAGGCTGACCCTTAGCCAGTACTTCCTATATGAGCATGAGAGAAACTCAGAAAGCATTACCATGAATAAGATCATCCATTTTTTCAGTAATGTTGTAGATGTCAGTTGCTTTACCTTGTACTATACAGCATTTCTGAACAATAGTGAACATAATGGCTATTTTAAAATTATAATAGTAAATGCCATTTTATACCAGGCTCTTAGGCACTTAAAATGTTCTTGAGAATACTTTGAATATTTCCAATCACAATGTTTTATTGGTTATTCTTAACATGTGCTGTGATAGTCTTTTTTTTTCTACTTAGGACTCAGAAGTCTTCAGACAGCCTGGTTGTTGCTCCAGGGGGCCAGAGAGCCATGCAAGGTGAGTTAACTGCAGGGATCAGGGCTGAGCCGACAGGATGCTGCCTGGCCACAGAACTCCCAGAGTTGCCAGTGAGGTTACCTGAACTAGCACTTTTCTCCCACAGTGAGAAATTACAAGATGTGGCCATTCCATGTTGAGAGAGCTCTTGCTGTTTCTGCTGTCACCTTGATTTTTCCTTTTCGGGTGTGTTACAATGAAAATGGATCCCACGGGGCAACTCTCACACTTGTTACCCTCCATTTCCTCAGTCTAACTGAGTGTAAGTAATGGAACCGCATTTTAATGGCCCACCATCCCCAGTGCCCTCCTAACCCTTCCACAGAGCTGCTTTGCAGCTGATGAATATGACAGGCGAGGCTAACCAACCCTTAGGCCAGCAATATTCTCATCTTTAATCCATCATAGACATCAAAAAATAATGAGATTTCTTGAAACAGTGCCAGCGGTGAGCTCATGTGACACTGAGATGATAAATTTACTCAACCACTCACAAAGAAGGAACCAACACACCCAAAGACCCGGGTTAATTTCACACTGCGGAGGGGCGCCGTGTGGGAAACACGGGTGCTTTTCCACATTTTCTAGGTGATATCTAGCCCCAGAATCTAGTCTCTTTCCATTTGTTAATCTTACTTCTAAGTCATGCTTTTTATTTCTGTGTCTGTGTGGAAATTTAATTTTTCCATCCCTCTCCTGGAGATACTGATAAGAGATGCTTAAGCCCTTGTGCATCCTGCTATCATTGCTGTAAAATTATAATAAAATGAGACATTTAAAAAAGATAATTTTATTTTATGAAAAAAAGAGAAAAGTAGAATTTATTTTCTTTTAAGATTTAAATTGAACAGGTCTAACTTAAAGGACCTTAATAGGTTAGAAATGGCCCCAAGCACTGATCATTTGCGGGAGGTGTTTTAGCAGGCTCGAGCACAAGCCCTGACCCCTCTCGGCTATTGTAGGTAAATGTGCTTCTTTACCAGAGTTTACAATTTTGAGTTGAGTGACAATTGAATATTAAATTATCTATATTTTTGTAGTTCTCACATGGCTCAACAGTTATTACTTTTCTACTGTGCATTAATATGCAAAGAGTTATTTTTTAAAGATTTTTTTTTTCCACATCATGGAAAAGTCAAAGACACTTAGTGATTATCTCCTAACAATCAAGTGTAAGTAAGCTGTCCCTGAATAGTCCAAACCTGCGTTGGGTATTATGGTTAAAATATATTAATTCTACAGCTTTTACAATTCTATTCTCTGGTTTACAAAAGCACTTTTATCTGCATGATATCAGAACTGGCCTACCAGAGTATCTGCCACCTTTCCCACAACTTTAAGCAGAAGCGCACAGGGCTGCCCCTGATCTGCCACTGCAATTGACTGTAATGTCCATAGGCCAGACCTGTTGTCTGAAATGCCATAAAGAGGAAACTGTTACTTAGCTTCTGCTTTATTGCCTCAAAAATACCAACATTTGAGAGAAGAGAGATCATTCTCACGTGTCACCAGGTAATATGGGAAAGTTGACAGTTTCTATCCAAAGTGTCTGCTGAGACTAGTAGCTTTAGAATCATATAAGAGCTTACTAGAAATTCAGAATCCCAAGGGCCATCCCAGTCCTTATGATTCAGAATCTCTATTTAACAAAGTACTCAGGTGGATTTATACCAACATTAGAATTTTAGAAACATGGATTAGATTGTTTGGATTTAAGATGAGAACTTCAAAGAGTATATAGATAGTGATGCTTAAGAAAAAAGGTATAGGACAAGCAGGTCTAAAACGAACGTTGCATATTTTGTAATTTTCTGGGGTGTTAGTTTATTATATCATGTATAAAGTATACTTATGGTGGTTCAACTCTAATTATACTAAGAATGTGTTTAATTTTCAAGAAAATAGTTTCTTTTGGATTTTAAGATGATGTTCAAGAGAAGATTTTATAGAAAATTAACCCTGCAGATGAGAGAAAAGAAAATTAAGCATATTTAAGGAGAATTAAATCTTTAAAACTAGCATAGTCAATTAAAACTCTATTTGAAGGCTTTGTTAATGTCCTTTAAGGAAGATCAGGTCCAATATCTATTTAATTAACATCCCAGTGTGGAAGGTAAAAAGGAAATACCAGCAAAATACTGTATGTGTGTGTTTATATTGTATTTGAGATCTGGACACTTAAAAACAGAAAATGAAAAAATAATTTATGTCTTCATCTTTGATCATGAGCTTGACTCAAAAAATTTGCCAGTGTTATTCATTGTGCAAACCATGTGTATGTATATGCCAAATACAGTCCTTACTTACTTAAGCCTTAACCTAACTCCTACACTAGCAGGGCCCAGAGCCTGGCCACATGGTTTCTGAGAATCTGGGCTAGGCACAGAGTTGGGTCAAAGCTGTCCCATGAGTTTCAGAGATGCTAAGAATAAAATTCACAAAGTAAAGTCAGAGTAGATATCCAATTAGACCATAACAGCACACTTCACAATGAATGTTTGAATAGAGAAAAGAGAACAAAGAACAGAATAAGGGGATAGAAATGAGAGCCATCTGAACAGAACATGTACATTCAGAAAGAGAATGGGGACTGGATATGAGTTGAGTCCCTGAAGCGCTAAGGTGTAGAAACAAGGCCCTTCTCCTGCCTGCTTCCTTGGTTGGAGAGTGGAAGTTACATTAAAGAAACTGAGATCATTCCGACAGCCTGGGAGCACTGGTGGACCAAGTGGTGGAAGTCTGTGGGATGAAGGATTTGATGATCATTGTGACATCAACGGAAGCCAGATGCAGTCCTCCACCTCCAGCAGGGGCCCCTAGTGCATCTGTCACAGGAAGCCTGATGCAAAGGGCCTTCAGTTATAAATTCTGTCTTAGGTCCCCATTCATGGCATTGCACCAATGTTCAATCACCAGAACATGTCCTGATGATCCTTCTAGGCAGTAGGCACTTTGCTCAGATGGCCAATTTTTGGAGAACTGTTTTTCAAGGAGATAAGAACCAGGTAAAAAGCAGAGCTGCTACCCATGAGGGTGCCCTCAGTGGAGAATTAGAAACAAATTGTATGTCAATTCTGTGGTGGAGAGTTAAATGGATTAGTGATCTTATGAGTAGAAATTATGTAAACTCAAGTTTCTTTGAGTTCCTGAATGATGTGATCTAATTTCCCTATTAGCAGTGGGGTGGAGTTGTAGAACTGTGGATTGTAGATGATTATTAGAATCTTTGAGGACTTTGAAAATTCCAAAACTAGTTCCAAAGAGAAAATTAGTTGACTTCATTATTCTGGGAGATAAAAACCATATAATCATATCTGGGTGAGGAAGATACTATTAAAGGTATGAGAGACCTAGTGCAGACAGGATTTGAAAGAGGATGCAGAGTACAGTTTTGCACTGTTTTCATCTTATGGTTTGCAGGGGTGACCAACCTTTTGGAGTGTCTGGGCCACAGTGGAAGAAGAAGAGTTGTCTTAGGCCAACCCATGGTCTGTGGGCCATACATGGTGACGCATAATCAAAAAAACAATCTCAAAATGTTTTGAGTAAATGTACGATTTGTGTTGGGCCGCATTCTCAGCCATCCCAGGCCACATGTGGCCCACAGGCCATGGGTTGGACACCGCTGGTAGAGGACAGTTTCATTTTATGGTTTAAAATTCAGCACATGGTAGGATTTATCAGGTTTCTCTGTTGGGTGTATGCCACCACCATGGATTCAACACACATGGGAAAATTGGCCACCATGCCAAATTGGAAATATAGCTTCTCCACCAAGCACATTATTCTCTCCATGGGCATTAGCAGGTGGTCAGCCTGTGCAGGCAGCTCCAGAGCTTTATTCTATTTCCATATTAGTAATGGGAGGTCTAATGGCAGAGTGTCAAAGAGAAAAGAAAAGTTATTACTAAAGTGCTTCTGATGCTCCCAGGGAGGTCTCCCAATTCAGAAGGTCTGGAAGCCTCAGGCCATTCAGCCAGCTGTGCATGCAGAACTTTTGTGAAGGCTTCCTGGACCTGGGTCTATACAATTGAGTCATTTCCTCTTTATGTCCTGGAGTTAGGGCCAAAATTTCATAGGGCAACACGTCATTGATTCTGTCCCTGCCAAAATCTACCCATCTCATTGGCAGGCATCATTCAGGGTTGAGGCTATGAAAAATGTTGCTTAATCCAGTTTGGAGATAAGGTATTCACTAAGTCTGGCAAGAGAAGTATGTGCCTAGGTATCTGGCCTCCCTACAAAGCATGAAGTCAGGAAGATGACACATATATTTATCTGGAAGTTGCCCTTCTATGGGGACCAGAAGAGTAGTATTCTGTGATAGATCAAGTTCAGAGAACCATTTGTAGTTTCAGCATTGATACATAGGCTGTCTATGACTGTAGGCAATCATAGAAGAGTTTTGAAGAATCCTTATCAGCTGGTACAGAATGCTTACAACTATGACTGAACATAAAATGGGCAGATAGTGAGTGTAATAGCAATAGTCCTGAGAATTCAGTCAAATGGTAGAACATGAACTAGACCTTCAGGGAACAGCTTTCTGTGTATATAATTTTTCTTTTTTGCTTTCAGATCCTTTCCCTCTTCTCCTGATCTGCTCTGAATTGTAGAGCCCTGATCCTGCAAATTACATTTCTTAGCTTCTTTGCCTATTGCCTTCTGGGTAGGCTTGGACAATGGGAACCACTGATGGGAGACTGGAAGATGAAAGAAGAGAGAAGCCAGAACATTTATCTTTATTTTTTCTGCTTCCCATATTCTTTAACAATGGTTGTGCCTCTTCCACAGTCCCAACCACACAAACAGGCTCTGATGTCTCACTATATGGCCTTGGATTCAGTGTTTCAGTAATATCTTCTCCCTGTGGCTTTGCAGTCTTTGTAATGCTAGCAGCTTTTTATTTTATTTTTCAGACCTCTGGAATCTTTTATAACTAATCCCCCATATAAAAGTCGATTTTCTTTATTTAATCACTTGGCATGGAGGTTCTGATACAATTGAATAATGTCCAAGAGTCTTTCTTGGGCAATAGGGAATGCGTATTATGAGATGTGGGTTGGGGATGCATAAGCATGGGCTTGTGTTCAGCAGGCAGATCAGACTGGAACCAAGAGAGAATTGAGCCACAGTTTCCGGGAGCAAAGCCTCATGATCAACCTGATTAGAATGTTAATATGCAAGGTGTTAGGCAGAAAGAAGGAAATTAGTGCATCTAAGTAACCCACATGAGTGGGCTCACAATAACAATAAAATAGTATTCCAATGTTGAAAAAGGTTATATTGCCAACACACAGCAAAATTACTCTTAGCTTTTCTCTCAACTCAAAGTCTCTCTCATCAGGATTACATACAAAGCGCTTCTCCCGCTCTCTCTCTTTCTCTTCCTCCCTCCCTCCCTCTCTGTATTTCTCTCTCTCTTGCATCTCCTTCTGGTCCACATTATTTGCTCTATTCTTTATTTTTGCATTTCTCTTCTCTCTCAGGAGAAGTCTTTTATGAAAATCAATTCAGGATGGTGCATAATGACTTATAATTTATATTCTCTTATATCCCTCTCACATCAGGTAACATAAACCAAATTTAGAATTGGAGATATTAGATCAAAATAAATTGGCCTGAAAAAAAAGTAGAAAGATAAACTCAGAGATATTATTCTCATCAGGGCTGAAATGACCTTTTACATAATGATTGTTCCTTATTCATGCAAAGGAAAAACTCTGCTAATGACAATAAGCTCGTTCAGACACTTGGGATCCAAAATTGTATGAGGAAACCAGGTATAGAATTCAGAGCATACCCATGCAGAGGGATAATTTGTCTCCTGGGTAAATTTCCAATGCTTCTCACAGAGAACATATCCAATGGATGTTTGTTAAATGAATGTATAATACCTGAAATACAGTACAGTATCCTACAAAGAATTCTAGAGAAAATAACTACTAGATATAAATATGTAACTATGGTAGTATTCATTTGGAATTCCAACTTTGAATACGAGAAACAGATCTTCCAGGCAATGAAATTTAAAATCCCCTTCCCTTATTTTTCCATTTCCTGTGTAATAAAAAAAAATCCCTCAACTCCTATTGACTCAATTACTAATTACTGACAATATCTCCCTGAGATGGAATTACAATGAAGTATTCTGAAAAATGATCTATGGCACCAAGGGGATCAGGTGAATAGGTTGCCAAGAAGACAATCCCACCCTGGGAACAAAACTTAAAATTCTCTCTTTTCATCTTATTATGGTCTCAGAGAATGGTTTGCTAGCTTCAAGTTATTTCTTCTGATCAGACATTATTTATTTTTTAGTGTATTGCAGAAAATCCTTACATCCTTTCCTAGCTTCAAAACAAATTCATAGTTCTTTTCAAGTTACTAAGTTGTTTATTTGAGCAATAAGAAGGGGAAGATATTGAAAGTAAAAATAATAACAATAATCTTAGATGTTCTCAGGTGGTTGTTCTATAACTTAGTTGTAATTTTTATGTGGTCATGGGAGGAGGTAAGCACAGTTTACTTACCCTGCCATCTCCACTGGAATCTTTGTAAAGTACCTACATGCTTAGTAGAATGACTATAAACAAAAAGACATATAATTCCAAGTATTGATGAAGAAGTAGAGAAACTAGAACTATCATGTGTTAATTGACCAGAATGTAAAATGGCACAGCCACTTTGGAAAACAGCTTGATAGTTTCTTGAATAGTTAAACATAAATATATCTGACTCAGCAATTTCACAGCTAGTAATCTACCCAAGAAAATAAGAAGCATGTCCACGTAATTGTATGAATGTTCATAGCAAAAATGGAAACAACTCAGATGTCTATAAAGTGATAAAAGGGTATAAAAATGGCATAAGGGAATACAATTCAGCAATAAAAAATAAAAACATGAACCCTACCTACGCATGCTACAACATGGATGAACCTCCAAAACATTGTGCTGACTTTAAAAAGCCGGATATAAATGACTACATATTATATGATTCCATGTATACATGAAGTATCCAGAAAAGGCGAATTTGCAGACTCAGGAAGCAGACCATTAACTGCCCGGGGCTGAGGGTGGTGCTGAGAATGAACTACAAATGGGCATAATGTACCTTTTGGAATTTTGACAATGTTCTAAATTTGGATTGTGGTGTTGGTTGTATAATTCTATAAATCTGATTTTAAAAATAATCCAATAATGTAATGAGTAAATTGAACACAGATTATATTTCAATAAAACTGTTAAAATTTAAAAAAATAATGTGCAGCCTACACATAGTATAATACTTAATGGTAAGAAACTGGATGTTTTTCACCTAAGACTGGAATGAGGCAAATGTATTCTCTCTCATCATTCTTATTCAACATTTTACTGGAAGTACTAGCTAATGCAATAAGACAAGAAAAGAAAAAAAAAGAAATATAACTATCTTTGTTCACAAAGGGCATGATTGTCTATGTACTAAATCCCAAAGAACCAACAAAAAAGTCCTAGACTAATAAGCAAGTATAGTAAAGTCATAGGATACAAGGTTAATATAAAAATTAATTGTTTTTCATATACTAACAGTGAATGTAACTAAGGCAATTACAATAGCAACAAAAAATGAAATTTTTAGGCATAAATCTAACAATATATGTACATGATCTATATGCTTAAAACCACAGAACTTTGTGAAAATCAAATATAAATGAAAAGCATGGTATTCTATGTTCATGGATTGAGAGACTCAGTATTGCAGAGATATCCATCCTTCCCAATTTGCTCTATAGATACAACACAATCACAATTAAAATCCTAGCAAGCTATATTGTTGATAATGCCAGTGATTCTAAGGTTTATATGGAAATGCAAAAGACCTAGAAGATCCAATACAATATTGGTGAACAATTTGAAATTTACATGATCATATTTCAAAACTTACTATAAATCTACAGCACAGGTGCAAACACAAGGCCTGCGGGCCGAATCCAGCCCTCCACCTTGTTTTATCCAGCCCAGCACCTCATTCCTATGGGGTGGCAGTGCAGAGTTCCTTGCCCCTAGTTAAGGAGTAGTTATACTTATACAGTCCTAAAATTATATTCAGTCCTTTGAAGGCAACCTCAAGGTTGATGTGGCCCTGGTGAAAATCAATTTGACACCCCTGATCTACAGTCATCAAAACAATGTGATATTGGTGAAAAACTGGATGCAGAACAGAAAACACAGCAATAAAACTATATAAATATAAAAAAATGATTCTTTGTAAAGGAATAAAGACAATCCAATGGAGAAATAAATGGTCTTTTAATAAAAGGTGATAAAACAATTGGGTAGCTAGATGTAAACAACAAAACAAAACCTAAGCATATGAAGAGGTGCTCAGCTTCATATGACATCAAAGAATTGCAAATTAAAACAATGAGATGCTACTCTACAATTTTTAGAATATCTTATCCTTTTCCCCTTCTCATTCATACAATAGAATATTATTCAGTTAAAAAAGAAATAGGCTATGAAAATATGGAAAGATATGGATAAACCATAGTGCATATTTCTAAGTGAAAGAAGCCACTCTGAAAAGAATACATATTATATAATTCTAATTATATTTCATTGTGGAAAAGCCAAAAGTATAGAGAATAAAATGATCAGTGGTTGCCAAGGGGGTTCAGTTATAGTTTAAGAGGATTGAATATGTGAAGCACAGGGGATTTTTTTTTAGGGCAGTGAAACTATTTATATGCTACTTTAATGGCAGATATATGACTTTATGAATTTGTGAAAAATCATAGAACTTTACAGCACAAGACAACCTTATTGTTTGAAAATTTAAAAAAAATAATTATTTAGGAGGTCAGTGGATCCCAGGATGAAATAATGATAAAAAAAAAAAACTTTAATTTTCTTTTTCTTAATTTAATTTATTGGGATAACTTTTTAAATAAAATTATACAGGTTTCAGATATAGAACTCTATATAATACATCATCTATATATTGTATTGCGTGTTTACACTCCAAGTCAAGTCTCCTTCCATCACCATATGTCCCCCCTTTCCCTTCTACCTCCTCCCAACCCCCTTCCTTCTGGCAATCAAATCGTCAGACTGTGAGAAGTTTGAGGTCAAGAACTGTATCTTACTCATATGAAAATAACTGGAATCTAAGAAAGAGGAACATAACTAATTCTAGCTCAATAAATGCATGATCATTCTTTTCACCTTATATGAACATCATTTTATTTAACTGATGTGAACATCATTTTATTTTCACTGTTATATCTAGGCTCATACTTCTAGTTCAAAGTAGTCATTCTTCTACGAATTGAGAAGTAGAAGACGCCCTTATATGTTTTCAGCCTCAAAACAAAAAATTCTATATTTGTATTTGTTTGAAGGAATTAAAGTATCTGCCTTTGGCCAAAATGAGCATGCCATTCATTACCCACCATTCCAGAGGCCTCCCTGGGTGCTTTCATTTCTACCAGCCTGGTGAGGCAAACATCCGTTGCATTGTCTCTCAAGATTTTTCTTGCAACTGTGGTAAGTTAGATTAAAAATATTCTAGTCTTTTTCTGGATGTAAATTGCTTTCACTCTGATGAATTAATTTCGGAATGAGATCAATGAAATTGTATTATCTTGACCTGAGTTCCTTTCTAATTATTATATATCCTAATTATCTTTATTATGGTTTTTCTAAAAAGAGGGCTTAGTAACATGGTGGGAATTATAGATGAGGCAGTTAAGGAGTCTAAACTTAGGGAATTCTTTGGATCCCTCATAGACAGAGACAACAAGATGGTAATTACTGGAGGTAAAGAGGGTTTGGGGAGGTAGAAGAGATTATGGGGCAATAAATAATGATGGAAAGAGACATGACTTAGGGTGGTGGGCACACAATATGATATACAGATGATGTGTTATAGAATGGCACACCCAAAACCTATGTAATTTTATTAACCAATGTCACCTCAATAAATTCAGTTTCTTCAAAAAACTCCCAAAAAACCTCTAAATTCACACTGCATGTTTTTCTCTTTTTCTTTTGGGAACACTGGCAAAATTTCAAGGCAATCCAAAAGAAAAATTTACTAGTTATTGTGTAAATTCTCTTTAGCACTCCAGGCTTTGCAGAGTTTTCATATTACTATTATTTGTGGATAAATTTATTCAATTTCTGACCACTTTTTAATGATGACAAGCCTCCATACTGTGTCAAAGCATCATTTATCAATTCATAAGCTGCCCAGTTAAACAGCATATATCCAGCAACATAACTCTAGGTTAATGTCAAATCACTGCAATTTGCCGAGTGTCTGCTTACATCCCAAGACAGACAAAACAGAGTTTCCAAAGTCTATAAAAGACATCCCTTCCACTTTAGCTTGAAAAAATAAAATTAGATTGAGGCTTTTTTACAATGGAAATTTAAAAGTTTGCAAACTACTAAACTCCTTCCATTTTAGATCATCTTAAATCTTCCTTCTGGTTGTCTGTACTAGGTGACCTGTCTTCCTAGGCCCGCTCATGCCATTCTCACTGATGCTAGATATTCCTGCCATTTAACTGAGAAGACAACAATCTGTCTCTGACAATTGAGTTCCCGTATGCTTTCCTGCCTGTCTTTAATATCAAGTCCTGAGATCTTGGACTTGGGGATGAATTCTGGTGCCCTTGTAAAGTCCCAAAACAGTATTCTCACCTTCCATGATGAACCTGCCCAGTGTCCAGGATACTCTATTTACTAATTTCCTAATTGTGGTCAAATTACATAATTTCTGTATATGTTAGTTTTCACACCTGTAATATGGAGAGAACTGCACTTACCTCATGGGTTGCTGGAATACTAAAACTAGTTCCTATGCACAGAGAATCATGCCCTGGGCCTGGCATGCGACCTAGTGCACAGAACAGGGGCTGGCAAAGTAGGTTTATAGCTGTAAGTACACAAGTCACAATGTATTCTTGTATTATTTATTAGTTATTGTAATATTATTTCCCATACAAACAACTGTAAACCTCCTTTTGCCCACTCCTGTATGTTCTTGCTCTCATGATTGGTCTTCCAGCAGTGCTGCTGCTTTATTGGCTTTTGCAGGGGACTGCCCCCTGAAATAATGTTGTGATTCTCTCCCGTACTACTGGGTTTGGCTTCATGGTATTTAAAACCTGTCTGAATCACACTTGAGATTACTGTAAGTTTTAGAGTACCCCCTCAATCGTTAATGTCCATACAAACCTGGAATCTTGTTAAAAAGTAAGTTCTGATTCAGTGAAGTTGAAGATGGTGCCTATGATTCTGCATTTCTTGCCAGTTTGCAGATGATGGGGATGCCCCTGGCCTACAGATCAAATCTCGAATAGTAACCTTTCTCAACCTTGTTGAGAAAGGTAACTATTTCTCAACCTTGGTTGAATATTAAAGTCAGCTACAGAGATTTAAAAAATCTCAGTGCCCAGGTTGAATCTCAGACCAATTAAATCGGAATTGCACCATTTCTGCTTTCCTAACTTTCTATCTTCCTTTATTCATTCAAGAAATATATATTTAGTGTCTACTATTGACTAAATGATGGATAAATAATAATGCCTAATAAAAGTGGCACCTGTTTTAAATAGAATGCTTGCTTAAGAATAGAAAAGTGGTTCCAAAAAGAAAATTGTTATAAGTATATTTTCAGGGATGGAAGAAAATTTTAGAAGTTACAGTTGGTTATTTAATGATACAAGGGAAAGGAAAATATCTCGATTTAGTGTGCTTATTATAGTTCAGGCACATTAAACACACCATTTCATTTTGAGGTAGATGATATTTCACCTTTTTGAGATAAGGTTCAGACTAAATTGTTCGACATCAAACATCTGGAAAGAGACAGTTGTGGAAGTGGGACTTATGCCTTTCTCACTCCAAAGGCCTTGCACTTCCACCATACCCCATTCCTAGATGTTCCTATGCTTCTTGTATAAGAATTAGATATTTATAGTAGGGGTTCCGATCATTGGATACACTTATACACAATTTAGTGAGACATGCAATTTTCATTTCCAAAACCCATAAGGTAGTTACCACTTGTACATTTCAAAGACGTTTGTTTATCTGTAATTGATTATATTAGTCAGAGTAGGTTAAATGCTATTAAAGCAATGCCAAAATATCATTAGTTTAACAAAATGGAATTCACATGGCAGTCAAAAGGAGTGTTCCTGTTCTTAGCAGTTATTCTTAAAACAATGATTTAGGAATGCAGGGTCTTTGATTCGGCCCTCCCCTAGGTCATCTGATATCTCTCCAAGGCAGATAGGTGAAGGTCATGGAGGACTTCACATAGGAAGTTTATTAGGCAAAGATCATGTATCCTGTATCACTTCCAGCTCCATTCTAATGTTTTAACCCACAGGTGGCAAACACAAGGCCTGGAGGCCAAATCTGGCCCTCTGCCTTGTTTTATCCGGCCCAGCACCTTGTTTCTACATTTTGGCAGCGCCAAGCAAGTTCCATGCCCCTAGTTAAGGAGTAGTTATATTTATATAGTCCTAAAATTACATTCGGCCCTTTGAAGGCAACCCTGGTGCCTTCAAAGATGTGGCCCCCGGTGAAGATGAGTTTGACACCCCTCGTAACCTCATTTCCATGGATACATAATTGCAAGCAAGAGAGCCCAGAAAGTGTAGTCTACTTAGATGTCCAAAGGGAAAAGAGAAAGATTTGTTTTTTAAATATACAACATGAGTATAAATGTTAAGTTCACATGTGTGAAATAGACCTCGCCGTTACTTTTTCTTCATCCTAATTTTTCTGTCCCTTTTAAAATTACTCACCAATATATCCCCCAGATGTGGTACTACTACTCCCATCATTACCCGGGGCGGAGGAAATGCAGGCAGTAGGAAAAGTCTACACCCCTAGCCACAGCTGCTTTAATTACATTGTTTCTGAAGCTACAGAGTTCCGTGAGATGACACCATCTCACTCTTTAGTAGAGTTCCTTGCATCCTGTCCCTTGGCAGGATCATTTATAGTGTTTTTATTTTAATTTTATTTTCAATTAAACTTGACATTCAATATTATTTTATATTAGTTTTAGGTGTACAGCATAGTGGTTAGATGGCTGTACCATTTACAAAGTGATCCCTCTGATAATTCTAGTACCCGCCTGGCATCATATGTAGTTCCTACAATATTATTGACAATATTCCCTATGCTGTACTTTACATCCCTATGACTATTTTGTAACTACCAATTTGTACTTCTTAATCCCTTCGATTTTTTTAAAAGATTTTATTTATTTATTTTTTAGAGAGGGGAAGAGAGAGAGAAAGAGAGGGAGAGAAACATCAATGTGTGGTTGCCTCTCATGCGCCCCCTACTGGGGACCTGGTCTGCAACCCAGGTATGTGCCCTCGCTGGGAATCAAACTGGCAACCCTTTGCTTTGCAGGCTGGCGTTCAATCCACTGAGCCATACCAGCCAGAGCCCTTTACTTTTTTCACCCAGGCCCTCAATATCCCTGTCAACTATCAGTTTGTTCTCTATATCTATGTCTGTTTCTGTTTTGTTTGATCTTTAGATTCCACATATAAGTGAGATCATATGGTATTTGTCTTTCTCTGTCCAACTTATTTCACTTAGCATAATAGCCTCCAGGTCCATTCATACTGGCACAAATATTAATATTTATTTTTTTTGTGGCTGAGCAATATTCCTTTGTGTATACAAGAATGGGTAAAGTAGATTTACAGTTGTGAGCCCATGAAACAGACTCTATTCTTGTATTATTTATCAATTATTATATTATATAGCATTATTATTAACCTACTTTTGCCCACTTCTGTCCTGTGTATGTGTGTATTCACACACACACACACACACACACACACACACACACACACACATATACACAAGATCTGTATTCAGTGGTCTAGTGATGCATACTTAGGTTGCTTCCAGATCTTGGTGATTGTAAATAATGCTGCAGTGAACATGAGGGTGCACATATCTTTTTGAATTAGTATTTTGGATTTCTTCAGATACTCAGATGCAAAATTGCTAGGTCATAAGGCAGTTCTATTTTTAATTTTTTTGAGGAAATTCCATAATGTTTTCCACAGTGGCTGCACCAATTCATTATGGAACCAACAGTGCACAAGAGTTCCCTTTACTTTATATCCTTGACAATGCTTGTCATTTGTTGGTTTATTGACAATAGCCATTCTGACAGGTGTAAAGTGCTATTTCACTGTGTTTCAATTTTCACTTCCCTGATTAGTGATGTTGAACATCTTTTCATATGTCTATTCGTCATAAGTATGTCCTCTTTAGAGAAGTGTCTAGTCAGGTCCTCTGCCCATAGTTATATTCCTATATTCCTCCATTCTACTGTCATCATTTCATGCTAAGAACAGGAACATTAAACTCAAATCCCAAGGTAGCAGCAAAAAAATATCATATTAACTTCAATGCAGGTGCTTCTAAAGGAAAATAATGCTACAATGAGTTTTTTTCCCCATTAATCTATTTTTGGACTCTTTTTTAGGTGACTACTGTAGAAAACTTTTTTTCTGTTAATATATAAACTGTCCATTTTCTTTCAACCTTTCTAATTCTTTCGATCTTTATTATACAAGGAAAAACATTGGAAGCTTATGTGCCTTTGATATATTTTTCTATAACTACTAACAATTTAAGAGGCAGAAAGTATCAGATCATGGGCTGTGTCCAGAGAGCAACAGCACGGATAGTCACCAGAGAAAATTAGTAAGCGAAGGCAGAAATGGTTTAGGTGAGTCAGAGGCAAATTGATACAGCAGGGACCTGATGATCAACATTCTAAACTGTATCCATACATCCTAAAATCTGGAAGGTCTGCTCTATTTACAGGGGTTAGTTATATACCCCCTGTCTTTCAGTGATCATTACATCCTATTTAAAGTTTACTAGACTTTTCTGAGGAAGCCTCCAGGATTTGGTAAAAGCCCCACCATAGTCATCCTGAAAAGTGGTACAACTCTGGAACACAGGCCAGAAGGAAAGGTTTTCCCCAGGCCTCTGAATCAGGCAGCCAACATATATGACAATTCGGTCAACACTCCGTCGGCAATAAATAACTGTATCCATGTGGGTTTTTATGACCAGTTTACATTGTGCTTAAGCCAGGCTCTGAATTTCTTCCAATCCCAACCACATGAGAGAAAACACATTAACACAAACATGAAAGAGATCTGTTTTCACTTTGTCCGTTTTCATTAAAGTTGGAAAACCCATAATTTTTCCATTTGAGAGCTTAATTGGTAAATTAATGATGACTGACAAGTATGTTGGTGGGAAATGTGTATAATTCCCCCTCTTTTATTTTCTAGTATCTCTGCCCTCACTAAACCTACTATTACTTTTGAAATAAAATGAGAATAGTAAATAACAGCTTTTGGAGGGGGAGAACTACAATGGACATCTAGGGATAGCCCAGACTGGGATTGAGCAAATCTGGGTTTTGAGTCAATTTTGGTATTTAGAAGCTCTATGACTTAACCTCTCTCTGAAGTGAGGGAAAAGGAATGTAAGACCTGCTCCAGGGGATGTGAAAAGAACTGAGAGTGATAATGTCTGTAAAGCACCAGGCCCAATGGCCGGCATCTGGCAGTTGTTCATCATCTGTGTCATTAACATCACTGTGTGCCGGCACCAAACGATAGGCTTTACACATGCTCTTTACTGCAACCCGCCATAGGAAGTAAGGTTTTCCACACTGTCTTGTAGGGGAAGAAATTGAGACTCTGAGAATTGAACCTCGAAAACATGATGCTCATTTTTGTGGAAGAGCCACTTAAGAAAGAGTCATTTCTATTTCCACTCGGCTACCCCTAACCTAAATACACTAACTGATCATCCTAAGGGTATACAATGTGACTTCCTAAAATAACTACTGGCATCAAATATGAGTTAAAAGTAACCAAGAAAAATGCACTGATACTCTTTTCTTTGGCTGCTACATGAAGATGGCTTTCTCTGCTGCGGCACCTACAGCCCAGTCTGTCTTGCTAGAGAAAAGAAAGGCACTGATGTGGTTTTCCTACTGACTTTCATCCAGTTTGTGACAAATTATCACTTACTCTTCTAGCCTTTTCCCCACAATTAGAAGAACTGCTTAATTCAGTATTAAAAATAAAGAATTTCATTTCTTTAGTAACTAGCTCTCTGATATTCACTACAATAAACAAGAATAGGACTATATTCTTGGCATATTATTTTGAAAAACTATTATTAAACATTCAATTACAGATTATAATTTAGGCTTATGGTATACTTAGAAAGGAGTGGTTATATATAATTATTCATAAATAGGTATATATACTCATAGACATAATTTGTCTCAAATATTTGAGGAAAGGGAATCCAGACCAAAATGTATTCTCATTTCTCCCTTTTCTACTGTAGCTTTATTATTTTACTACAAACCTGGAGAGCACTGATTCACTACACATAGAATTTGTCATGAGCTTACTTTTCCCAGTTTAAGCTAAAATTAATGAAACTGAGAAAATTCAATAAAGATACCTATCGTCTTTTTAATTCTGAAAATATTTGAGGATTTTCTTTTTCTTTTGGGATCAATGAGCTAGCTGATAATCCTCATAAAGTTCAGTGAATTATTGTTTAAAAAAACCCACATAGCTAATTTTGTTTCATTGATTTTACCTAAAAATATCCCTAGTTAGGCCTCTTAGCTGATTCCTAGGTTAAAAAAAAATTGTTCACACTATATAATTAAATTAAAATCATCATTTCTTTACCCAGATTTCATAATTTTAATTTGGATAACAAGTGATTATAATTTTCTCAGTATTTCCTATGTTTCATGTCCACACATTTGTTAAGCAAATATAATATAGGACATCTCTTCCCAAGGATTCCTGCTTCCCATGGCTCAGCTCAGAACTTAGGAATATTTGGAGAATGAAGCAGAACAGCAATCTTATCAGCTTTAATTTGTCACTCTGCAGCTTGCGTCCACATTAAGCCCTCACATCCAGAGATGGTCCATAACTCTGAGATTAGCTAAGCCTATGAGATAATGCATTTTATTTCTTTAACCAACTTTGGTGTGCTGCCAGGGATTTATAAACACTGGTCAGGGCTTATGTTTGCTTCAGGATACTTTTGCAAACAGTCTGCAGAACTTTAAAGAAAAATCACTCAGTCTCCAGAGAGAAAGACATCTTCACTCAGATAAATAATGATATAGGGGAAAATATAATAGCTAAATAAAACACAAAGGAAATAAATCAAAATGGAGAAGGCAGATTTCTTAAAAGGAGGCATAGAATTTGCAAAGTAAGAATTGTAAAGACTACCCCATTCCACTTGCTCATTTTAATGAGCACGGGCACCGGGATGTGTGAGTTGAAGTCAGCTCTGAATCCAGGGGTCATTTCACTTCGCCAAGAAATATCCCTCAATAAGGCACCTCACACAGGGTTTCCTGGAAGCATACTACATGCCAGGAGCCTGTGAGTCCAGAACAGAACTTAACAAAGGATGCACACACACAAACCCACAGAAGACGTCCTGTTAGTGAACAGAGGACTGAATCTCTTGGTCTTTTCCACTTATAATTTGAGAGGTTTATGGTTCATACAGGCTGATGTGAGAGGCCACCCTCAGAATGAGAAGGTCTGAGGAACTAAGGAGAAAAAGGCAATGGTCAAAAGCACGGAAGCATGTGTGACAGAGTTAGCCAGAGTATCTTTGGCCAAAACTCATAGAGCTCAGTACACAGAGACTAGACAGGACAGAGGCTGGTCATGCCTGCCTCTCACCCCTGGAGGGTGGGGAAGGCGGAGATGGGGAAGCAGCCGAGTCAGAGGTGGTGCCACCACTGGATGAGAACTCCGAAGGCCTTCGTGGTGTAAAGAGGAGCTGTCTGAGGCCACATGCATTGTAAAAACTGCGTAATTCCAGAGGGAAGTACAAATTGGTATTTAGTCCACATGTATCCTTTTGGGGGCTTTAATGTTTCATTGGGACTGGTGCAAAAAATCTTATGAACTAAGCTTTTGCAATTATCTGTGGTTATATTCTTGGGACTCTCTCTCTGACTAAACACACACTGCACACATTTACATGAAATACGATCAGGCTGACTGTGAAATTGTGTAATCAAATTATATCTGCTTATGCAGTAAAAATCCAGTCTGTCTTCATGTATCTCTCTGAGTTATCTATGGTAGTATATTGGCAAAGGAAATCTCTTCACTATATTATGCACGGTGGGAATTTGCGACTGTGCACAAGACCAGGAAGAAAATAATTGCTGTAAAAATATACTCCATTCCAGGCCTTTAAAGTATTTTATACACAATTCTGAAAAAGGTTAAACTACAAGTATAGATTCAGTTCCACTCACCTGGCCTTTACCTGATTCCAAGCTGAATGATGAAAACCTCTCTTAGGACATAGTTTTACATCTGTATCAGAGTCCCCTATACCTCATGAATCCGATTCAATGGGGCCAAACTGGGGCTAAGAAGGTATGTTGGTTTTTTTTAAGATTTTATTTATTTATTTATTTATTTATTTATTTATTTATTTATTTATTATTATTATTATTTAAGATTGTATTTATTTATTTTTAGAGAGAGGGAAAAGGAGGGAGACAGAGAGGGAGAGAAACAGCAATGTATGGTTGCTCCTCACATGGCCCCCACTGGGGACCTGGCCAGCAATCCAGGCATGTGCCCGGACTGGGAATCGAACCAGGACCTCTGGTTCCCAGCCCATGCTCAATCCACTGAGCTACACCAGCCGGGCTATTTAGAGAGAAGAGAAGGAAGGGAGAAAGAGAGGGAGAGAAACAGCAATATATGGTTGCCTCTCACATGGCCCTCTGGGGACCTGGCCTGCAACCCAGGCATATGCCCTGACTGGGAATCTAACTGGGACCCTTCGGTTCCCAGCCCGTGCTCAATCCACTGAGCTACACCAGCCAGGGCCAGAAGGTATGTTTTTGAAAGGCCTTCGAAAGCCAAGTCACCTGTCACAAATGTGTTTAATTATAAGAACCTCCAACTCCAGTGTAGTCACTTGCCCCAGCACAAAACCCAGACAGAAAAATACTCTCAGGCTAAACATGAGAATTGTTCTCAAAAACCAAAGATCCAAACTCACACTGTTGAACAGACACTCTGAAGGACCAGCATCATCGCAAACGTCTGGGTGAACAGAGTCAAGAGTCACTTCCTCGAGGCAGCATCATCGAGCTCCTCCAGGGCAGCAGTGCATTCCACTTGCACCCCCAGCTTCTAGCACAAAGTTTGATCCTAAAAAATGGTTTGATGATGAAAAGTAACATACTTGTGGGGGGACAGTGGAACACAGATGTTTTGCAATACCTGTGTAACTGAGAGGAGAAGAGCAGAGAGTAAAATCCTCTTTTACACTTCATGGGGTTGGAACCAAAATGCTGATGGTCAAGGACATGGAGGCTGGGGAGCTGTCCTTTGTTTCACTTTAACAAATGAGGGAGCAGTTATTTTTCATCTTTCCTCACATTCTCGGGATTCTGTTTCAAGGCTAAGAAATTATACGTATCACCTATGTGTATACATATAAGTATATGTATATAATTATATATATTCCATATTATTATGTATACTTAGATATAAAATTATATAATTTCTATATATACATAAGTGATATATATAATTTCTATGTGTGTATATATATTTATTGATACCTTTCCTTGACAGTAATAAGAGATGAATGTAGCTACTTTCAAAGGATTCAGTGATGAGGAGCTGAAGGAAAGTAGAACATAGCAATTAGCAGGGCTACCCTGCCAGGTGATCATTTTTGTGAAGAGTGGAAAGGTAGATACCTGCTCTACCAAAGTAATTTTTTTAAATAAAATGTTTATTTATATGTAGAAACCATTGCCCTTTCATGCTTTTTATGTCTAAGTCTTTAAGGGGAGGATAGGAAGTATGTGAAGGATACCACCTGAGACAACATGAACTTGACATTAGCTGGCACCTCATATCCTCTCAAATGCCAGGTTACACATGTTTCACTGTGTATGTATCCCATGTCTATAGGGTAATGAGATGGCAGTTTTATGTGGTTTATAGAAAACAGTTCTCACTATTTTACAGCCACTTCCCTCCTTTTTCCCTATTCTCAGCAGTAAATTCTTTCTTTTAATGTTCTACATCCCTGCCTCAGTTTCTAATTTTTCCAGACAATATATTTTTAAATGTCCAGTAAGTTCAACCTAAAGTTTATCCCACTATTTTCATCTCTGACCCATCCGAACTACCCACTCATTATGTGTGAGGAAAAAAAGATATTACTTCTATTCAGCCATGCATAATTTCTATTGGGTAGATAAGAAAGTTAAATCATAAAGAAACTAAAATGAGAATTCTAGGTTACTAAATAGTTCAGCAATAGGGAAAGCAGAAAAAAAGAAAACAACCTAGGTTTAAAACATTTTAAGAAATTAAGGGTTTTCTTTGTACCTAGTTCTTACCAACAAATTTTCCATTTGAGCAGTTATAGGAGAAAGCAGTGTGGCTCTCAGGTGGTAGAGAATAGACCAGCCTACAACCAGCAGGTTTAGGAGTAAGAGTTGTTGGTGGGAAAAAGTGCAAGTATGTTATCAATTAGAACCACAACTTTCTTCTGTTGAGAAGGGAGATTACTTTTGAATTGTCATGTGTAGTTTTATGGTGTTTTCTCCTCCTTTAGATTTGAGACTCATCACAAGGAAAGCTTTCTGGTTTCCCACAACCCACGGGAGGTTTGTGTCTGCACTCTGGCCCAGACCCTGAAATTCTGTTACATTAGCCTCCTCGCCTCCCTGGGGAGCAGAGGATGCCTCTCCATCCCTTGCAGAGCTGGCCTCCAAATGGTAATGAAACTCACTGAGGAATGCATGAAAACAGTGATGGCATAATCAATAAAATATAATAAAAATTAAAAATATCATGAACAAGAAAGGACCAGGTTAAATGACACTCCAGCAGCTAAATCTCAATTATGTCACCTCCTTGAGAGACATGTACACACGCATTTTCCTCCCAGCCCCTACTCACAGTTCCTGACCTCCTGCTCTCTGAATTGTTTTTCACATTCTCTCCATCAAAAGCCTGCCACCAAGGCATACACCTAAATTATCCTGCATGTACCATATGACTTTCAGAGAAAGGGTTTTAAAGACACTAATCCTCTTGTTTGGACAGAAAAGAAAATGGCCATTGTGAAATTTCTCAACTAAGTCAGTTTACTGAGAGTGACTTGGAAGGTCAGAAGAAATTATTTTTTTCTGCAGCTGCTTAAACACTGGCTAGAAATTAAATCTCTGGAACAGCTTCTTTGCTTTATGGCCATGATGCAACTCAGTGGTTTCAAGCTTTTTACCAAGGACAAGCTAATCCTGAAAATAGGTCTGTTTTCCACCAGTTCTTTAGAAAAGAAAATGTTTAGCTTTCCCCAGTCTGTCAATCTTGTGGTAAGAAAATGCCACCAGGGCACCTTTTATAACAATCTGGGCTCAGAAACAGCTGTACAAATCATAAAATGAGTTTTTCCCCTTTTAATCCAACTGGCATTCAAGTCAATGGGCATTTTCTGAGACAAAGTATAAAGCAGACTCATACTGAAACCAACCTGGAGGAGAGGCACAGACAACCCTAACAACTTGTTTAGAAGTGGATGTTGTGATCATTGATACTGGAAACAATAAGGAAAAAATAATTTATGATACTATAAGCAAGCCGCTCCTAGATCTGTCTGCTTACTTGTAGATAGAAAAGCAAATCAATGCAAACACTCAGGGTCTCTGGAAAAGGGAGAAAAATGTCCTTGAGAGATGATATGAAGGATATTATTCTTTCATGAACTGATATTCCCTCCTTGTCAGTTTTAAATGAAAAAAGGAGTAAAATCCCCAAATGGGAAGCTAAATAAAGGTTTCATAGTGCAGAGCAATATCAAGTGAATCGCTGAAACTAATTTCAAACTCAGAGTGACAGATAATGGTAAATCATTTCCTTCCCTCTTACACCTTCCCCTCCTCCCCCCCCCAAAATGCTGTTAGATTTCATTAAAATGTAATTTTATCTTACTCTGCATCTGTCTTTGTTGCTGCTAAGAGTCTAGCCTCCTTTCTTCACACACCAATCAGGGTGAAGTCACTACTGACATAAGGCAGAACTACAGCTGCCCTGCTAACAGGCCTGAATGGGACTGGCGATTTAATTGTGCAGTGCAATGCGTCCCCTGAACGGGTTCTGAGAGCTCTGTTTCAATGATATTCGATATGATACGGTCAGGGCCCATCTCCTTTCCTGGCTCTCTTCCTTCCCCTGTGAGAAAGAATATAGGTCAGGGGAGGAGATAAACACTCAGGTCTGAGACAGGCTTATCCATTTAAATTGGTTCAATATGGTCTGAACATCTCACCTTGTGCCTCACACAAAGATTCTGCAAAGAAAACTGAACACTACCTCCTTAGTGAACTGATTTCAGAGGTGCAAACAGTGGAATTCAGTTACAAATAAATTATGAACCATTTTCCTTAAGGTTTCGATTTCTAAAAAGCTCTGTATGACTTTTTGGAGCAGGTGACCTGGTAGAAAGGGGCACTGTGGTAATCACTTAGGACATAACCCAGTGGTTGGGGAAATAACCCAGAATTTGGCCAGTAAATTCAAGGCAAAAAGTTCAAATTGTCACATTCATAACTGCCGGGAATCTAAGTACTGGTGAGAGAACACTCAAGTCATTAGGATGGGAAGAAGCAATAGAGTCTCTGAAAGAAAGATAAATAAATGGATATAACCCAATGTCCATGTTCTCCCCTACTGCCTTTCCTTCATGTTCACTTTGGACAACTGAATACCATCCAACAGCAATCAGCATTTAATGTACACCAATTGTGAGGCAACCACAGAGCAAGATCCTAATCACACAAAGTCGATCAAGACATGGTCCCTAAGTATAATACATGTAAAAGTCCTTTAATATGGTGCTGCACTTTGGCTTTTAATCTACGGTCAGTTGGATAATGAGGGATATGATCGTTCAAGAACTAAATTATCTGAGTGTTCCATCTGTGTCAATGACTCTCGTAGGAACTTTAAATCTGTTTCCTAAGTATAATCCTCCCAACTAGCACTGAGTTACATATTATCTACTGCTGATGAATCTAACTCTGAACAATGAAATAACTTGCCCAACATCACTTATAAGTAGTAACACTGAGGTTTAGATGTATTTATGACTTAAAGCCTATGGCCCATCAACATGTCGATGTAAGTGTTCATTTAGGTAGTTTATGTAACTAATATGTTTGAACCTATGGCTAGCAATGTCCTCTCAGCCCCTTCCCCTGGAACACTTCCTACAAAAATAGAAGCATGGGAAAAATGATCATAAAGTGTCTCTCTTGTTGATGAAAATGTTCAAGTTGGATACAGTCAGTTGGAATATATAAGCGTTCTCTCTCTCCTTTTCTTCATCCCGTAGGAGATGTAGTTCTGCATATCTGGTTGCCAGACATAGATTGTATCAGGTTAGAAACATTACACAGTGCTGTGGGAGCCTGTGTGCATTATCTGTATTACACTTTCTGATTAAGGCAAAGATTAAGCTCTCAACTTCCTTATGTGTTAGAAAGTATTAGCAAAGTTCAGCATGAATAGAAAGGATAAATCAAAACTAATTTAACCTGCTGTGCAGGGGTCTACCGATTTCCTATAATTATTTTTTAAAGTCATATTTTTATCACAGATTTTAGCTTTGAATGTTGTAAATGTCTCAATTTGTTATTAAATTTATTTTTTATCCATTCTCCATACAGATAAATTTATATTTTAGAAAATAATAAGCACAGTTTCATAAACAATCACACTAACAGCAAAATTAATCATTTACTGATTCTTAACATATTAATTCAATAGATTCTTTATGCAATTTGTATAAGTAAAAAATAAGTAACTACAAAATAAAATGAGTATTTTGAATTCTTAAGCTCTATATAACATATTATATAATATGTTATCATAAACTAATCTCCTCTTGGGTTTATGCAAATATCCATTTGATGCACATTTATGGATTTATTTGTGAAAAGAGGTTTAATTGATAACTATCATTAAGTAACTCAGAATAGACATAGCATACATGGCATTGTAAGTCACATAATAGAGAACTGGCCTCCATCCTTAGCCCTCAAAAATAGCTATCGAGGTAAGAGAGGAGAATGGAGGTGGAGGAAACTATATCCATTTAACACATTTCTTTATTAAACATCCACTATGGAAGAAATGTATCCTAAGCAGAAAAAAAGAGAACTTTGCAAGACCTACTGAGGCTGACTCAGGAATGAGTAACAAGAACGATGTGGCTGAAGTCCAGCGTGCTAGGGTTGAGTGGCAGGCAATGAGATCAGAGGGCTTAGACCTGTCAAAGCAAAGAGGGCACTGGATGCTATTGCATGGACACTGAGCTTTGTTAGAAGTAAAACAGGAAGACGGGGGAGGATATTAATTACAGGCATTGCATGATCTGATAATCCAATACTATCTGGACTCGCTTCTCTGTTTTAATAAATATTACTCATCTGTGAGCTGGATCTTTACTGGCAACATACAGGGTCTGGCACAAATAACACCCGTTTTTCATGGCAAAATCTCTTATTACACAATCATAAGCAGGTGATTCAGTAACATAACGATATCAAGCATACCATATGACATTTAAGGTGAAATATTCAAATTAAAGGTATAAATTATGACATCCATATTATTACCCTATCAACCACACTCAAGCAGGCATTACTTCTGCCAGACCCTGTACGCTTGGGGCCAAGCAGGGTGAAGTACAAGGGGCAGAGGTGGCGCCCCTGCCAGGGAGATAAGCTTTGTCTTCTTAGTGTCTTAGGGTCCCAAGTTCTCTCACTCAGACCTAGCCATGGAGGGTTACAGCTTCTGAAACCAGGCAGGGTGGTTCCCAACAATCACTGACAGAAAACATTAATTCAAACCATAATATATACCTTCCTTGTCCATATATGACAATAATTGAAAAGAAGGCATCTATTGATAGTCACTTAGTTGAGGATATTTTGGCTAGGCTTTATTTTTAATATAGACAGAAGCAGCTTCAGGTCAAATACATGAAATAATTGGATACCTAGGGTCATAATTAAAATCAAGAGAAATAGCTAGGCGATGAGAGACAAACACCATGTGATCTCTCCTATAACTGGAACCTAATCAACAAAACCAACAAATGAGCAAAACAGAACCAGAGATTTGGAAATAAAGAACAAACTGACAGTGACCTTAGGTGAGCGGGGGAGGATAACAGGGGAAAGAAGGAGAAAGGGCAAGTGAAGGAACACTAATAGCGGACTCATAGGCATGGACAATGGGGGGCACTGACTATGGGAGGGGGGTTGGGGCAGGGTAGAGGTGAGAAATGGGGAAAAGGCAGGACAACTGTAACTGAGCAATAATAAATAAAAAAATAAAAATAAAATAAAGGTATAACTATAAAATCATAGGTTTATTTTTTGTGCTATTTATAAATTTGAAATAAAGTAATTAAAGGTAAGTGCTAAAATTTCTGTTTAACTTCAGGCTTAACTTATCTATACTAAAAAAAGAACATTATTACATAAAAAGAACATGTAATGGACTAGTCACTGAAAGGTATGTTGCTAGAGAAGCCAAGATTTTCTTCCTGGATGACTATGTAAAATATATATAAATCAAGCAAACAGAGGAGTGGAATGCTTGTCAAGAAACGATTAACCTATGTAGTTGACATCTTGCAACAGTAACAATGAAGAAGCAAGGGTGGGCGTTTTGGGGGAAAGCCTGGTTATGGTGCCACTGAGTCATAGGCTATAAATGACAGCTAAAAATATGTAAGATCTAACAAAAAATAGCATGTAAATATTTTAAAAATCCACACCAGTTGTCCTCAGCAGGGGGTGATTTTGTTCCACCTCATCCCCCAGGAAACTTTGGGCAACATCTGGAGACGTTTTGATTGTCCCAGCTGGGGGTGCTATCTTGTGGGTAGTACCAGAGATGGTGCTAAGAATCCTACAATGCATAGGAGATCCCACAAACAAAGATTTATCCGGTACAAGATGTTATTATTGCCAAGGCTGAGAAACACTGGTGTAAATGAAGATTTCACTGCTTGGAGGAGAATTATTCTTTTTCTAAATCAACTGCAACCAAGAAATCGGTGGTGGACGATGTTGGGAATTTGGAGGCAAATTGCATCACCATTCACTAGGAAAAGAAACTAGAAGAAAGTGATGGATATCTAGCAGGGGGTACTATACAGTAGTTCCAATAGAAGAAACAGGTTAGATATATGTATACCACTATCCAAAAACATAGCATTGATTAAAAAGTAAGAAGTGAAGTGCAATATCCATCTGTTTACTTTCCACAATGTAACAAGTACAATAAAAACCAAAATACACATTTTGCAAAAACATCAATAAACAAAATGACATTTATTAGACTTCTTTGCACCATTGCCTGTCCAGAGGGGGAAAACAGAGGGTCGAGGAAGAGAAGTAATCAACTAATCAATAAAGAGAGACACCAATAAAGATAATGTGCCTTCAACTGAGATCTATGATTACTCCAACTCTTCTCATCTGATGTTCAAATATATATAACGCTAAAAATATTAACCCTAAGTGTGCATACTCAGAATCAGGACAGATGGCAATCACATAAAATCTTAATTATTCACATCTGGATTCATGAATTTTCTTATTGAGAAGAGATATGAAGGAAACATTTTTGGGAGGAATAAATAACTGCTTCTTAGATCAAGTAATTTTAGAATCCATATGGAAAGGAAATACACTGACTGAGCTCTGCATAAAAGACAGGAAGTGAATCAGAAATTGTACAAACCACTATATATGAGTGATCAGTACACGACTAAGGTTCACATTCTGCTGAGAGTGGGAAAGCCAAGAAACACTGAACACATGCTAACTCCATTTTATAAAGGGACCTACAGCGAGATGTGGATGTTAGAAAAAACTGCAACGACTTGGGGAAAAAAAAAAAAAGCAAATAATCTACCAGAAACCTGGAGACTGTTTAAAACACCTTATTAGAAGCCCGGGCAAAATGTGTGCCAAGGATCAAGAAAACCAGGTGCTCAAACAAAATCCTTGCATGGCTAACTGGCAAAGCAGAAATGGTCCTTGTGGGCGAGGGGGAAGGATGGCGTTTTCAGTGGTACAATTGGCCAAGGGAGCAAAACAAGAAAACCTACAAAGTAAGGCAAATCAGTTGCAAAATCAGAAGACCAACTAAAAATGACTTGAAGGAATGCTGTGCTTCATATTCCAAAGAAAATAAAAGTGCTTTTTTTTTAAACAAATCAACATAAGATGCCAGCCCAAGAATCACTAGGACTATAAAATGATGGTAGTGAAAAGCTGGCTTTTGAAATGAAAAGGATCTGACAAAGTAAATGAATTGATTCTTTTTTAATTATATTTTTTCCTTTACCATTTAGTCCACTTATACCCACCCCCACCCCCCCCAGGCAAACACCACACTGTTGTCCATGTCCATGAGGCCTTTTTCCTTTTTGCTCAATCCCTCCACCCCCTAACCTGCCCCCACCCACTAGGTGTCATCCTCCCCTCTATCTACGATTCTGTCTCTACTTTGCTTGCTAGTTCAGTTTGTTCGTTAGAGTCTATGTATGAGTGAAATCATATGGTATTTGCCTTTCTCTGACTGACTTATTTCACTTAGCATAATGTTCTCCAGGTCCATCCATTCTGCTGCAAAGGGTAAACTTTTCTTCTTTTTACAGCTGGCTAATATTCCATTCAGTAAATGTTCCAAGCTTATTTTATCCACTCATCTACTAATGGACACTGGGATGCTTCCTTATCTTAGAGATTGTAAATAATGCTGCAAAAAACATAGGGGTGCTTACGTTCTTTGAATTAATGTTTTGGGTTCCATCAAATATATAAGGTCTGTCCAGAAAAAGCCCAGCCATTGTTAATATAATGGAACAGTCTAAGCCACAGGTGGCAAACAGAAGGCCTGTGGGCCAAATCCAGCCCTCCACCTTGTTTATCCGGCCCAGCATCTTGTTTCTACCTGACGGCAGTGCCGAGCTCCTTGCCCCTAGTTAAGGAGAGTTACATTTATATAGTCTTAAAATTATATTTGGCCTTTTGAAGGCAACCACAAGGCTGATATGGTCCCCCCGTGAAAATGAGTTTGACACTCCTGGTCTCAGCAACATCAATGTAACCAGCCAAGGAGGGCGGATTGGAATGCTTACACATGAAAAACGATGACTTCACTGTACTAGTCAGTGGGAGCAGTAGATGCCATTGAGTGAGCCTGTGTACTGTGTGGCTGTCTCATTCAAAATGACTGAGCAAGCAGAACAATGAATCTGCATCAAATTTTGCAGTAAGCTTGAACATTCCTCCATGGAAACTATTCAGATGATTCGGAAGGCCACAGCTATGGGCAACTGGTGATTGGCAGCTTCATCACGATAGGTAAAATCATGCACTATGTCTTGTATTGAGTTTTTTGGTGAAAAATCAAGTCACCCAGGTGACTCAGTCCCCTGTAGCCCCGATTGGGCACCCTATGACTCCTGGCTTTTTCCAAAAGTAAGATCACCTTTGAAAGGTAAGAGATTTCAGACCATTGATGAGATTCAGGAAAATATGACAGGGCAGCTGATGGTGACTGGGAGAACTGTGTGAGGTCCCAAGGTGCCTACAATGGAGGGCACTGAGGCATCACTGTCCTGTGTACAATATTTCTGCTATCTTGTATCTTCTTTAATAAATGTCTCTATTTTTCATATTACATGATGGATGCCTTCTGGGCAGAACTTGTATTCCTAGATCACTAGGTCAAAGGCAGATCCATTTTTAATTTTTTGAGGTATCTCCATACTGCTTTCCGCAGTGGCTGTACCAATCTGCATTCCCACCAACAATGAAAAAGTGTTCCTCTTTCTCCACATCCTTGCCAGCCCCTGTTGTTTGTTGATTTATTGATGATAGCCATTCTGACAGGTGAGTGGTGATATCTCATTGTGATTTTAATTTACATTTCTCTTATGATTAGTGACATTGAGCATCTTTTCATATGATTATTGGCCATTTGTGTGTCTTCTTTGGAGAAATGTCAATCAAGTCCTTTGTCTATTTTTTAATTGGATGTTTGTTTGCATTTTGTAAGTTCTTTATAAATTTCCATATTAACATTAGAAGTATTGGCAAATACATTCTCCCATTCTGTGAGTTATCTTTTTATTTTGTGGATGGCCTCCTTCGCTGTACAAAAGCTTTGAGTTTGATGTGGACTAATTTGTTTATTGTTCTTTTGTCTCCCTTGCCTGGGGAGATACATCAGATAAAACCTTGCTGTGTGCAATGTCCAATATTTTACTGCCTATGTTTTCTTTTGGGATTTCCAAGGTTTCAGGTCTAATATTTAACTCTTTAATTCATTTTAAATTTATTCTTGTGCATGGTATAAGAAGGTGTTCTAGCTTCATTTTTTTGCAGGTATCTGTCCAATTTTTCCAACACTATTTATTGTATAAACTGTCTTGAGCCAATTGTAATATTTGCTTCCTTTGTTATATATTAATTGACTAAAAAGGTATGGGTTTATTTCTGGGCACTCTATTCTGCTTCATTTGTCTATGTGTCTTTTTTTATGCCAGTACCATGCTGTTTTGATTACTATAGTCTTATAGTATAGTTTGAGGACAGATAGCATGATTCCTCCAACTTTATCCTTTCCCATGATCCCTGTGGCTATGCAGGGCCTTTTGTGGTTCCTTATAAGTTTTTGAAATATTTTTTCTAGTTCTGTGGAATATGACATAGAACTATGGAATCTTGATTGGAATCGCACTGAATCTATAAAGTGCTTTGGGTAGTATGGACATTTTAATGATGTTAATTTTTCATGTCCACGCACATGGTATGTGCTTCCACTTATTTGAATCTTCTTAATTTCTTTCTTCAGTGTCTTATAATTTTTTGAGTATAGGTCTTTTACATCCTTAATTAGACTTATTCTTTGGTATTTTATTCTTTTTGAAAGGATTGTTAATGGGATTTTCTTAATTTCCCTTTCTGTTACTTTGTTATTGGGATATAAAAATGCAGCTGATTTCTAGATATTTTGTATCCTACCACTTTGCTGAACTCATTTATCAGTGCTAATAGTTTCTTGGTGGAATCTTTGAGGTTGTCTATGTGCAGTATCATGTCATCTGAAAATAAGGACAATTTTACTTCTTCCTCGCCAATTTGAATGCCTTTTATATCTTTTTCTCTTCTTATTACTGTGGCTAGGACCTCCATTTTCATCCAGGTTGTCCAATTTTTTAGCATATAGTTATTCATACTATTTTCTTACAATCCTTTGTATTTTTTTGGTGTCAGTTGCTGTTTTTCCTCTTTCATTCAAGGTATCTTTTACTAGTGAGTAAGAAAGGTGGGAGCACACAATCCTGTCCTGTTCCCAATTGTAAGGGGAACACTTGCAGTTTTTGCCCGTTGAGTATGATGTTGACAGATTTTTTGTCGTATATGGCCTTTATGTTTAGGTTGTTCCCTCTAGTTCCACTTTGCTGAGAGTTTTTGTCATAAACTGGGACTGGATTTTATCAAATGCTTTTCTGCATCTACTGATATGATCATGTGTTTTATACCCATCATTTTGTTTATAGGGTGAATCACATGTACAACACTTGCCAATGTTGTACTAACTTTGCATTCCCAGTATAAAACCCACTTGATCATTGTATATGATCTTTTTGATGCATTGCTGTATTCATTTTTCTAGTATTTTGTTGAGGATTTTAGCATCTATGTTCATTAGGGATATTGGACTTTAATTTTCTGTTTGCAGTGTCTTTATCTGGTTTTGGAATTAGGATAATACTGGCCTTATAAAATAAGCTTGTGACCTTTCCCTCCCCTTGACTTTTTTGAAATAGTTTGAGAAGAACGGATGTTAGTTCTTCCTGATGTTTGGTAAAATTCACCTGTGAAGCCATCTGGTCCAGAGTTTTTGTTTGTTGGGAATTTTTTTATTACTGCTTCAATTTCACTAGGTGTAATCTGTCAATTCAGATTCTCTGATTCTTCCCAATTTAGTTTTGGAAGACTGTATGTTTCTAGGAATTTATCCATTTCATCCAGGTTGGCCAATTTTTTAGCATATATAGTTGCTCATAATATTTTCTTACAATCCTTTGTATTTTTTGTGTGTCAGTTGTTTCTGCTCTTTCATTTCTGATTTTATTTATGGATTCTATTCTCTCTCTTTGTGATGAGTCCAATAAAGGTTTGTCAATCTTGTTTATCTCTTCAAAGAAGCAGCACTTAGATTCATTGATCCTTTGTATCATTTTATAGCTCTGTTTTGTTTATTTCTGCTTTGATCTTTATTTTTTCCTTTCTTGTACTCACTTTAGGCTTTGTTTGTTGTTCTTTTTAAAGGGCCTTTAAGTATAAAGTTAGATTGTTTATGAGCTTTTTCTTCTCTTCTTTTGTGATAGGCCTGTAATGCTATCAATTATCCTCTTAGGATTGTTCTTTCTGTGTCCCACAGATTTTGGATTCCTGTGTTCTTATTTTCATTTTTTCAAGGTATCTTTTGATTTCTTCCTTGGTCTTGTTTTTGACCCATTCATTGTTTAATTACATGTTATTTAGCTTAAATGACTGTGTATTTTTCAGTGTTCTTGTGATTGATTTCTAATATCATAGCATTGTGTTCAGAGAAGATGCTTATGATTTCAATCTTCTTAAATTTATTGAGACATGTTTTGTGTCCTGACATGTATCTATCTTAGAAAATGTTCTATGTGCACTTGAAAAGTATGCAGATTTTGCTGCTTTGTGATGCAAAGCTCTGAAGATATCAGTTAAGTAATTTGATCTAGTGTCTTGCTTAAGGCCACTGTCTCCTTGTTGATTTTCTGTCTGGAGATCTATCCATTGAAGTCAATGGGGTGTTGAAATCCCCAACTATGACAGCATTTCTGTAGTTCTTTCCTTTTATGTCCATCAAGATTTGCTTTACATATTTAGGTGCTCCTATTTTGGGTGCATAAATGTTTACTAGGGTTATATCCTCTTGTTGGATTGTTCCCTTTATCATTATGTAGTATCCTTCTGTGTTTCTTACTATAGGCATTGGTTTAAAGTCTATTTTGTCAATATACATATTGCTACCCCAGCTTTTTTTTCCCCTTTCCAAATGCATGAAATATCTTTTTCCATTACTTTACTTTTAGTCTATGAGTATCTTTTGATCTGAGGTGGGTCTCTTGGAGACAGCATATATATGGGTATTGTTTTCTTTTCCAATCAGCTACCATATTTCTTTCGATTGTAACATTTAAGCCACTTACATTAAGGTGATTATTGATTCATATTTATTATCTTTTTATTTTTAAATTATTTTCCCCTTTTTTTTTTCTTATTATTAAGACAAGCCCTTTAACATTCGTTGCAGTACTGCTTTGGTGTTAGTAAACTCTTTTAGCTTTCTCTTTTGGGGAAGAATCTTATTTCTCCAATTTTAAATGATAGCCTTGCTTGGTAAAGTATCCTTGGTTGTTGGTCCTTGCTTTTCATCACCTTGAAGATTTCATGCCAATCTCATTTGGCCTGAAATGTTTCTGTTGAGAAATCAGAAGACTGTCTAATGGGAACTCCCATATAGATAACTACATGTTTTTCTCTCATGGCTTTTATGATTCTGTCCTTGTTTTTAAGCCTTGCCATTTTAACTAGGATGTGTCTTGGTGTAGGCCTCTTTGGGTCCATTTCGTCTGGGACTCTCAGCACTTCTTGACCTGAGTTTTCGGTCATTATTTCTTCAAATGTGTCATCGATCCCTTGCTCACTCTCTTCTCCTTCTGGTAATCCCATGATGTGAATGTTATTATGCTTCATGTTGTGAAAGGTTTCTTAAGCTCTCCTCATTCTTTTTAACTTTTTTCTTTCTGTGCTCTGCTTGAGTGTTTTTTCTATGTTGTCTTCCAAATTGCTGCTTCAATCCTCTGCTTCATCTAATCTACTGTTTATTACTTCCAGTAAATTATTTATTTCAGGTTATGCATTCTTTATTTCTGGGTGGTCCTTTTATATTGTTTTTATGTCTTTTTTCACGCTGTTGAGTATTATTATGCTAAACTCTGTATCTGATAAATTGCTTGCCTCCCTTTCATTTAGTTCTTCTGCTGGAGGATCCTCTTGTTCTTTCATTTGGACCTGTTTTTATTTTTTATTTTTTTATCTTCCCATTTTGGCTACCTCTTTGTGTTTGTTTCTATGTATTAGACAGATCTGCAAAGACTCTAGTGTAGATCTATGTCAGATGCTGCCCATGACTTGCCCTGGGAAACTTGTTTGAACTCTCAGTGATCCACAGTTTGTGGCTCCCTCTGTTGGGCCTGGATATGTGCAGACAAAATCCAGCTGTACACCAGGACTCACTTGTACCAGTACCAGGTCCAGAGGAAGGTCAGCTAAGGTCTCAGAACTCCCACAGATCTGCCTTAATTGTTAAACTTAATTGTTAATCACTATTATAACTTCTACTGTATTCCTCAGCAGCCCAGCTTAAGCTCCACCGGGTAGGGGAGACTAATTCCTGTGGGCAGAGCTAGAGTTCCCCTTAGTCTGATGCCATTTAGACAGGAGTGCTCTGCCCGAGAGAGATGGCTTGTGCAGTCTGGGGAATGAATCAGCAGAGGGATCCTGGTGACTTTTCCTTCAGTTCTCTCCCTAGAGTCACCAGTTCCAGACTGTTTTTTAAATTGACAGTCCTACTGCTCAAGTTAAATTCTGTTTAAATTAGATATGAAAAGTGAGTTCACTCTGATGATGTTAAAGATCCTCAGAAAAAAAAATTAAATGCAACTACTCTTTGATTAATTGTCTAAAGCAGAATGTTTGTCTTGACTGAAATGGAGAATACAAAGAAAATTCTGTTTTCTCCACCCTGTCTTAGTTAGGAGCTATATTTACGGGTCTTCACAAAGAGAAAGATGTTTTCAAGTTATTGAAAAATTAACCAGCAATACTCTGGGTTCCATGGGGCATGATTTACATTTCATTTTAAACTTCTGCTATTTTTATCTTATTTCCTTTTTTGTCTCTTTGAATTTACTTCTACTGACCCTGTTCCTGACATTTATGTATAAATCAAAACCATGCAATTTGAAAAGTAAGGCAACCCCAGAATTATAGGTGGATAAAAAAATAAAACTCTGGGCAGTTTCTTTCTATCAGGCCATACGAGTCTGCTTACCTGATCCTCATCCAAGTATGTGAGTAAAGATGAAGCTTAAATGAAGCTTATTCACAGAAGTTTCACCTAGAAAATGTTGGTACAGTGCAAACTATCATCATTTAGATCAACACACACATCTCTTTTCCAGAATGATGGCAATGTCATTTTATTTCCATCATAAGCTAGCTGAAACCATTCAGTGTTAGGACTTTGCCACTAATAGGATATGTTGATTATAGTGTCAAATCTCCAGAGGTACATATCCAAATATATAAATCACTCAAATATGTTATAAAGACTGCTTGAAAACAAATTTCAAACCACTGAATAGCTGTTTTTAAAGAAAACCCCAAAACTGACTATCTGAGGCCATATATGAGTGATAAATCTTTTTTATGACGTTTATACACTCAAGATAGTCCTAGATGTCAGCTTTAACAAAAAAGCAAATAAAATTTTCTTATAAAGATATCCCAAATGAAAGCTATAAGAGTTATTATAAAAATATTTATGTTTTTGTTTGGATAATAAGTATAATTGTTAGATTTTGTGACAGATCTTCTCTTGGTTTAGTCTTTGTTTAATTTCTAGACCTGGCTACATTCAGTTCCTCAGTCTAAGCTGCTTGTGCAATGTTTGTAAGAATTCAGGTAAAACTTTATTCCCCAGTACTCTCAAGAACTGAATAAATACTAAAGCAAAACAATGAGGCTATAATGCAAGTTATTTCTATTAACAATCTATAAGGATATTTGAATAATCAAATGAACAATGGTGAATTATAATGATTTTGCAAAAATGTACTAAACTAATAACTAGTTTTATGTACCTAAAGAATAAAATACCGAAAAGAGAACAACAAAACTAAAATGAATGAACACCTTTTAGTTTTGCTGAGTCCTAGTACCTATAGAATCAGTCTGCCTCCTTCATCTTCCCCACCTACCTATTCCTAAATGGGATCAACAGATAAAATATACGGGTTAAATTTTACTTCCAAATCCTAGGATTAACACTTGCTTGAGACCAAAATGGAATAAGAATGTCTAGCGCTGTGTATGGTAACTCATCATCAGTTTTAGTTATCCAACAACCAGACCCTGGGATAACAAATATGACTGAACAAGTCATTTTTTTTCAGTCATGTAAGGAGCTCACTTCTGGAGAAAAAAAGGACAGCAATAAGGCACAAAAAAAATTCAGTGTGAATCATGTTATAATAGCTGTTCATACAAAGTGATGTGATCAGGAAAGTGTTGGGGATTCATCCCACTTAGGACATAGACACTGATGAGGACTTTTTCAATGATTTCTCCAATAATAATAAAAATAATAATAATAGAAAGATTTTATGCAAAATGCATAAGCAAAATAAAAGGATACAATAACTCGGTTGTTTTAGAAAGATGGAACTAGAGAGATAATTTGAAAGATCAATTAAAATATGAGATTAAAGGTAGAGAGATAAGAATATTTCAAAAGTCTAGGCAAAGAATTTCAATGGGGCCCGGCTGGTATAGCTCAGTGGAATGAGCGCGGGCTGGGAACCAGAGGGTCCCAGTTCGATTCCCAGTTGGGGCACATGCCTGGGTTGCGGGCCAGGTCCCCATGAGGGCCATGTGAGAGGCAACCATACATTGCTGTTTCTCTCCCTCTCTTTCTCCCTCCCATCTCCTCTCTCTAAAAATAAATAAATAAAATCTTAAAAAAAAAAAAAAGAATTTCAATGGGTACAATTTAGTCAATGGGTGTGAGATGGAGAAGAGAGGGTTTGAAGTGAAATTTGTTCAGTAGGTAAAAGAAGTGTTTGAATTGAATGTTAGGAATATAGGAGGAATAGGAGTCAGATTGATTTGAGACCGCTGACATGTTTGACTGGAGAGATTATAGTGTGTTTATGATTGAGAGACAATATAGAAAAATAAACATGTTTTATATAGAGTAATTTGATTTTAAATATGCTAGATGAAGGTACCTGCAAATATAGAGACTAACAGGTAAAAATAGTCAATAAGAAGCTAGAAATATGAGTCTTAGGAGAGAGAACTGAGGGAAGAGTGAGAGTCTTTAGGGTAATCACATCAAAATGCCAGACTTCATTTACAAGCAGAAAATAACTAATTTTTTTTATCACTGTCTTTTAAAACTCCACAGTGAGCTATTTTCCCACTGTTAGATGAAATCTCCAACAGATCTATCTCTAGATACTTCTTTGGTAATAAAAATGCCTTTAATTCTGTGAAATATGTCATTGGTATTTTGATAGGGATTGTGTTGAATCTATAGATTGCTTTGGGTAGTTAGGACATTTTGATGATGTTAATTTTTCCAATCCATGAACGCAGTTATGCTTCCAATTATTTGTGTCTTCCTTAATTTCTTTTTTCAATGTTCTGTAGTTTTTTTGAGTACAGGTCTTTTACCTCCTTGGTTAAGTTTATTCCTAAGTATTTTATTTTTCTTGTTACTATAGTAAATAAGATTTTTTCCCTAATTTCTGTTTCTGATATTTTGTTGTTGGTGTACAAAAATGCCTTCAATTTCTGGATGTTGACTCAGTATCCTGCCATTTTGCCAAATTCATTTATTAGGTCAAGTAGTTTTTTGGTGGAATCTATAGGGTTCTCCATGTACACTGTCATGTCATCTGCAAATAATGACAGCCTTTAATCATTTTTAAATTATTTTTAAGAATAGTTTCAATGTACTATATACAATGACTAATTTAGATAATACTCAAATTCTGGCTTTCATCTAATTTCAGGGCTCCTTCTTTCACAGATTGAGATGCATTTCTTAAATTTACTCATTTTACACTTCTCTTCCTCCTTCTTGCCCCCTCCCAGGATTTGAGAGAGAGAAGGGAGAAGAGAGGCTGCTGATAGTGACCTGGAAACTGTGATTTCGGGGCTTAGAGCATGTTCCAAGTTGAGTTTCATGGATACTTCCATGAATTCTTTGAAGATTGTCCATCCAAGAGCATCAGCCTATAGCATCCTTGATGTCAGCAGGCAATGCTCTCCTCTGGCTGGCTACTTACTAAACCATCTGCAATTGTTTGCAAAAAATCACACATTCCTGTACACTAAAGGCTTTCTTAGTGAGGTGGCCTCACTTTCTGGGCCTTAGGAAATATATAGCTATTCCTTCCCATCTGAGAAATGGCAGCTGTCTCCCAATGTAGCCCCTTCTTTAAGCTCCAACACAAGGTGTCCAATTCTAGTCTTTAAAAATCTGTCACTCAACATGCACTTGCATTCCTGAAAATGTTAGAAGACAAATTTTAAGCATTGGTTGATTATAGGATGGCAAAAACTGATCTTCCCCTCCTCTACAAAGTAGAGAACATCCCACAACATTCCAATGTCTCTCTCCAAAGAAACTCTACTTCTATCTTCCCCTCCAGCCTCAATATTTTTATATCCTCCAGGCAATTGATAAATGAACAATTTTAAATCAATTCTTTTTACCACAAAATTTCACATTTTAAATAGGTGGTATAGAACTTCATTTTGAAATATGGGGTACTTGACACCTATTGCTGAGTTCATGTGTTTCTCAGTGTCAAATTAATTAAGACTTAGAAGAGTCTCAAATAAAATACTGTTACTCCATAAATAAGAATAAAATTGCTCAGTAAGATCCATTAGGGATAGAAGAGAAACACCAAAGTCACAATCTTGGGAAAAACCCTAGAAATCCAGGAAATGGGCTGATGAAGTAAATTAAGGAAGGGTAATGAGAATGAAAAGGACCAGAAAAATTTGTGCATGGATGCTAAGAGAGGGGTTGATTTTAATGAGGTGGAGTTTCCTGTAATGACAGATGCTCCAGGCTGAGTACCACAGCCAAGGGATGTGAGATCTACCAAGGCATTAGTGATATCAGTGAGTACAAATTAGAGTCAAAGTGAGATTTCAATGAATGGAGATGCTTGGTGAAGAGAAGAAGAACAAAGATGACTACTGTAGTTCAAAAAGGAATAATGGCCAAGTAAAAAGTGTTATTTGTATGTCAGATTTGGTTTGGGGCAGTACTGAATATGTTTGACACTTCTATCATCTTTGCATAGTCAGCTCAGTTGTTTCTACCTGGTTCCAGGGAGGAGGTCATGCCTGGTACTTCACATCTCATAACTATGCTTGATCTATGGTTTGTTTTTTCAGTTTCACTCCAGTGATTTTCCGCATACTTATGATCATGGATAGGCCTCAGGTGAACTTGCTATTGAATGAAATCATGGTCTAGTGATAACGTTCCTGACATGATTATCTAAGTATCACTGTTTTCCCCTCTGCTTCCTGCCACCTGCAGTGACACTCTCCTGCTTTACCATGGGATTCCAACTCTTTGGTGACTGGTTGACACATCGCCACATATTTTGACATTAGGCTGTACCTAGTAGGGGATAGGTCAGTTTCTCCATTCTACCCTACTTCTCCCTGAGTCTCTGTCTGTCTTTCCAGGCCCCCTGAAAGCTGAGGCCAGATCTGAAGACAGTGGATCATGCCACACTCAGCAGATATTCCCAGGCAATTTCAAAATAAATATTAAAGACCTCGTTTCCAGATGCCTGTTACCCTTCAGGACCTAAACCAGAAAATGGTTTTGGCTTCCATCTTCTTAGTTTTTACATCCTAGAGGGTTGGGAACAAAATTATAATTTTTAAATCCTCATCAAACCACACTCTAATTAGGGGTATTATCTAATTGAAGAAAATTTTCAAAATATTTTCCCAGCACAACTACCTTTTGATAAAATGAAAACATTTTTTCTATCATTAACTACTAACCATAAGAAAAAAAAGACACAAAAATTTAACACATTTACTATATGCCTTAGTTAATTGTTTTATAAATGCTGATTGGTAAGAAAATAGATCTCTGGGTGGAATGAAATAACTTTTTTTTCTCCTTTAGCAAATATTAACAGAAAGGAAAAAGATGGTAATTCTGCTGTTTGCTAAATATCAGGCACCTAATGAAATTCAGTTTCATTTATAATTCTTTCACCAGTGAGTGATGGGCAGGGCTAGTGCTCCTTGTAGATCTCCTTCAATTTTATGATTTTCCCAGAGACACGTTATGTTGAGAATAAAAGATTTTTCCTATTAATTGGAGGCAATGGTGGGCTGTGAGGTTGGAATTTCTAGATACTTGTTTTAATACCCTGCCAGTTTCTTTCGGTTTATCTATCTTTACACATACCAGGATCCTAGATAAATGGTTTGTCTAGGAATGCATAATTTGAAACATATTGACTTATCCCTGCATATTGTACAATATACCCAAAATCTGATGCTCTAGAAAATAGATTTGTACAAATATTCTTATTTCCACATTCTGCTGGTCCTCTCACTTTTGGTGTTCTCAGTCTTGCTCATTATTTTATTTGCACACTGAAATGCTTCCTTTTTATTGCCCATAGCCAGTTGTGTACTTGGGATTATTAAAAATGATGATTTATACAAATTTATATTCTAACATTTATGAATGGATTTGATAAATTTTATAGTAGTCTTGTGAAGCTAAATAATACACATCAAGCAAGGTAGAATAAATCTGCAAATACTTTTTCCAAACAAGCACAGAGTTTTAGTTTGTTTTCTGGATTACCTTTACTGCCTGTTATTTTACAAAGTTAGCTTTCTAAGTATGTCAGGAAAAAAGCCAGAAAATTGTTAGAATTTACATTTTAATGTTCCACCAACATTTCCTGAACATTTACCATGTTCTAAGCATCGTTCTAGGCACTAAATCATGGCTTCTGATTCAAGTAAGAAACAAGTCAAACTAACTACAACGTAGTGAACATAATGTGTGCAGCACACTCAGGATTTTGCTCAATATCCATTCCCTTCTTTCTTGCCAATAAAATCCTGATTTTTTTGGTTGGAGCAACTAAATACTCATTATTCCCTTAAACTAGCTATGGCCATGTGACACAATTCTAAAAGAAAGAGAAAGTAAGAAGAAAGAAGAGGAAAAAATTATAACTCTGTGTGATAATGAATGTTAAGGAAACTTATCGCGGTTATCATTTCACAACATATACAAATGTAAAATCACTATGTTGTGCACTGGAAACTAATATGTTGTTACATGTCAATTATAACTTTTGTTTTAAGAAGGAAATGGAGGAAGGGGAGGGGGAGGAATAATCAAACCACAATGGTGGAGTTCATGTTTAGATTTTTGTTTGGAACTTTATTTATTTTGGGACATAAGAGTAATTCAAGCCATAGAAACATGAACTTTATTGCATAGATTGTGCCACCTCATCAAACTTTTGGAAAACCAGAAAAGCCAGAATATAATATCCTGGTCTCAAAGGAGCAAGTGACAGCTATATTTGTGGTCATAAACTGTGCCAGCCCACCCCAAACTATTTGACAAATATGTAAAAGCATGACACAGCTATACCCAAAGTGAGGCAGAAGATAAATAGCAAGAAAATGTGGAACACTGTGCCAGGTCCCGATACAATGCCTTATCCCAGCTCCGTTTTACCAGGCTTCTTCCCCTCAAATGTTTGCTTAGAAAACAACAGCAGAGCAGCTCAAAAAACCAGAGGTGGCCCCAGAGGTCAGAGTGAACAGAGCTGTGAAAAAAAATTGCCCATTCAATAGAAATTGTGAGTATAAAGGACAGCGATTTAAAATAAAAATCTTCATCAGAACAAGCACTATCCCCTTCAAAGTTGTCATTGTGGGAGGATTAATTTCCATTGTTCAAAATGTGTTTGAATTCATCATCTTCAGAAATATTTCCAGAACATATTGTACACTGTTAAATAGCCCCAGGATTGGTAACTACTTGTATTTTGAAATGGATTTGGTTCGTGGAGATTAATCGAATGTGTGGCCAAGTGGTGTGACTAGGTTCGGTGACCAGCTTCCAGAAGATGTTTGTCAGTTTGTTGATTATTTTGCTCCAATGAAGATACAAGTATAAAGAAGTACAACCAAAATTTTTGAGTGTCCTGGCTCTGTAGGGAAATCTCATATATAAAGCAACAATTTACTCATTTAGAGGAGAACACGATTATAACAAATCTTAAAAGTATAATATTTTGAATAAGTCAGCACTTTTCTGAATAATTAATATGTTGTGCCATAATTAATCTGGCAAGGATAAGATCATCCATAAAGTTTGATTATTTATATTCCACACATTTAAAATATGATAGCTAAAGTACTTTTAAAATTCTGTATTTTTAAATTAATTACTTCTAAGCTCTTCAAGAGGAAATCAATTACTTAAGTGCCAAGTAAACTGATTTTTACCTACACAAATATTATCTGTGATATTCAAAAAAGGCTAAAAGTTCATTTTATTTCCTGCGTAATTTTTAAAAGGCTTCAATTCTTGATTAAACAAAGTGTCAAGAAAATCTTTCTTGGACTGCCTAGAGTCTGAAATACAGGCAATTCCATACTTTAACACAATAAATGCTTCCTTTTTAATGTATGAATATTAAAGATTCCTGTCCATACAGATGCTTTCCTGAGAAAAGACAACATTTCTCCTTTTCAACACTCACTTCAGTTGATTCCAGTGCAGATCAAGGATCTGCCACTCGGCCTCTTTCACCCTTTCCCTTCTCCCAAGCCTTGAAGTCTTGAAAGCAGTGAAACACTTTCTAGTTGTTAACATGAATGGCTACAATGAGTCAAATACTTACTAAGTGGCATGTTGCAAATATTTACCCTCATAACCAAACCAAAAACAGGGATTAATTATCCCCATTTCTCAGATGGGGAGGTAGCTATAAATCAGAGTTAAGCAACAGAGCTCACATTTGAATTTAGATACTTGTTGGTCAGAACTGAGGTGATGGAGAGGGAATCTAGAGTTTTACCTTGACAGGGATAACATGAGTATCTAGTCCTTGACCTCAGGTCAAAATAATAATCAGATGGTGTCCTTCCAAGTCTTACATGAACTTGCAGTTGAAAAATACAAAAGAAGGTGAAGACATAAAACTTAGAGGGTGGAGTAACAAAATGATGCTAAGCAACAGTTTTGTCTACTGACCCCATGGCCCTAGTGGAAGATACTCTTCTCTTCTCAGATTTCTATTCCGATAGGACATTAGATTCTAGGAACTGGCATCACCACACCCAAGGGCATGGACACAGAGACGTCAGGACTCACACACAGGAGAGCCATGCAGTCACGCTGTACAACGTGAGCTGTGTCCGCAGAGCCCGGGGGCCTTCACTTTTGCTGCCATGCGCCCAGTCGACTAGTCTCTCTGAGTTTGCACAGTTTCCCTCTTTATGTTTTTGAACTTTTTTCTTTTACATTATGTCTTTTCTGTGACTCAAAGTTCAATTTAAATGTAGCTTCTCCTTCTGAATATTAGTTATCTTGTATCCATCCTGCCAGTGAATCCTCTTTTTGCTTCTTGACTTCAATATCCTTTAATGCCTCTATTGTCATCTTTCAAAGTTGAATATTCCAGTTCAATAATCTGATTGGCCATCCATTAGTGTTGTGCTATGCCAAGTCATAAGTGCCGTTTGGCCTGTGGGAATTAGCTTTCTCTGAGTGAGGTGGGGAAGCCTCCTCCAGACAGGTGTGCCAAGCTGGCTGTAGGGTCACTTTAGATCAAATATGGCCAGTCCCTTTGGCTGCCTCCAACAGCACTTTTGCTTGTTAGAAGATGTTGACCTTGTGAATATTTTGATTGTTATGTCTGATATACTCATGTCCTGTCTCCTCGCCCTATGACTAGGTCCCTTGGAGCTTTTAACTCTCAGACATGTCCACAATGAACCTCTGGCAATTCATCAATTACAGTTCAGGTTTTGCTGCCTGACACTAGGTCTCTCTGGGGTGTCTGCTTTGGTGAGCCATGGATCAGTATTTGCCTGTCTGCCTCTCCAGTCCTGAGGCCAATGGTTTGCTCTGTGCCTTCCCCTCTCTTACAATCCAAGAAGAGTTGCTAATTTTTAAGTCTGTTCAACTTTTTACTTGTAGTTAGGATGGCAACTTCCAAGTTCCTTAAGGGTAGAACTGGAACTGGCTTCTCATACTCTCATAAAAACACATTTTTATATATTAGCAAAGTTCAGTTTTGTATTTCTTTCAGCCTTCTGTTCAGAAGAACCCCCCCGCTCCCCTGCTGTAGCGGACAAGAAGATGTGCCATCCAGAACTCATTGCAAGAGGGAAAACACTGTTCAGCTATGGCCAGTACGACGAGGATGTGGGCTCTGGCTGTCAGCTCCCATGGGGTGCATCTCCTTGCAGAAAATGGTCCGCTCAAGGTCCCTGCTTTTTCTGTATCAGTCCCTTTCCTTGGCTGGGTGAGAAGGAGATAAAAAAGGCCTATGATTTTTCTGTATACAGGGATATTCTACTGAGCAGTACAAACGTAAGTGTTCCCCAATGGGTTGGCTGAGACTTTGTCTAAACTGCTTCACAGTGTGACTCCTTCTCCTGCCCATTTCTTCTTTTGCTTTCATTTCAGAGGTGATATTAACAAATAAACATCTTGAACCACAAACTCTATCTCAGTATCTGCCCATTGTCTCACAAAACCTATCTCAAACCTATCCAAGCTGTAACTACTATTGCTTTAAATGCTCTTTTTTCATAGCACTTAAGACAATGTTATATATTTATTTGTTTGTTTATTTACTGCTCTGTGTGGGCAAGAGTTCATCCCTGTTGTTCACTTCCGTATTCCAAGCACATGAAATACTGCCTCACACATAAAAGGTAACCATAATATGTAAGAACGGAAGGAATGAAGGCTTATGTGGGCTGCCCTAGGTACCTAGTCTCATTTTAACATTTCTTGTAGGAAAATTGATATTAATCTGTGTTGATATATGTTGAATTGATATACATAGCTGATGCTCAATACATTTTTAAGTTAGAGATGGCTAATGTATACTGATTAAAACAGAACAATGTTAAGAATCCCAAACATTTCTATTTGAGACTTATTAAATATTGTGGAAAAGTGAGATGTTCTTGTCTTTTATTCTGTAAAAGATAAGTGCATCAGACCTTTGGCCACCTGGTTTATCTTTGCCTCATTAGTCATGATGGATTGTCTAGTTACGAAGGCAATCATATTATGTATGATTTGGATCTTGATGGAAAAAGATAAATTAAGTGTAGCTTTATGCAACATAGGTAGAATTCTACATTTCAAAAAGAGCTCCACCTTGATCAGCATTCAGACCCTTCGGCAAATCACCGGCTGCCTGGCCTCTTTTATAAGAAACTCTCAGTAGCTGATGCTGCTTTTATGTTTGCAGGCCCTAGGTGGATATGATAGCACTGAGTCATCCAAAGTCTCTTGCCTTTTAGTCACAATGGATTCATTTACATCTTATTTGCATAAAAAATCATTTTGTGTACATTGAGATGAATACTAAGGCACAGTAGCAGCAGCGCTCTCATCAATTATTCTTGCACTGATGGTGCAATCTGGAGTGTCCAAGTGGTGTTATTAAAATCCTTCTTGACCTCAAAACCTGGAATATAAAGTAGCCGCATAAGCACCTATTTTTAAAAGCTTTATCGCTATGTATATTTTGTCATTTTCAAGGTTTTAATTTATTGGGGGTGTGCAGTTTCCCATAACTCATTATGCCTCTTGTCATTCCATTCATTTTCATTTTCTCTGTTCATATTTTTTCTTTTCGTTTTGTCAGCTTCTCTTTTTCCCTTTGCCTCCTTTTCTCTCAGCTTTTCCTCTTATAGCTAGCTTCACTTTTATCTGCAGTAGCTTCCTCTGTCTTCCTCTTCATTTCCATTCCCCAAATGCGGATCACAAAGAGTAAAGAAAAAAGTCAGGTATCAATGAACAGAAAGAGATTAGTAGTGGAGTAACCATGAAGGTTTTTATTCCATATTTCCATATTTCATATTTCATGGGGAATTTATCTCTTTAATTTTATTGCACTGTGCTCTTTGAAAAATTCCTTTATACTTAAAATAACCACACAACCCATTGTTTGTGTGTGTTTTTGTGGGGAAAAATACTTTAGAGAGATTACTGTCATATTTTTTCTGTTGTGAAAATTGTTGCAAGTGGCAGCAGGATATTATGAAATAAAGGTCAAACAAAGAAGGGGAAGAACAGAGACGGAGAAAATCCAGGCTCACCTGCACCCTTGCCTGCGTGCTGGCATAGTTACTGTGAGCAAAACAGAGTCTAAAGTGCAATTTAAAAAAACAAAGCTTTACTCCAAATATGAAAATAATAATTGGTTTTAGAATCTTATCTTCTCAGCTATACTTTGCAGCTAACTATCTGTATATCACTGGGTTCTCCATTTGCCATTATCAATTTAAATGAAAGTTAATTGCATCTTATAAATGAAAGCTAATCATATACTATCTACTCCTATAAAGCACAATTTACAAATGAGGAAACTGAGATCAATATTTTAAATATTTTGGTGCAAAGATCCATTGCCTCATCCACCCTAGGTATCCCATACCATTTTCATTGTTAAGCAATAGAGGGGTTAAAGCATTGTTAATGAAACTTTTCTGCCTCGGTTTGAATCCCAGCCCTGACAAGCTACCTGCTGGATGACCTTAAGCAAGTCAACTCATGACTCCATATATGTTTCCTTATTTGTGAAATGGAAATAGCATTTATCACATGTGCTGACTGTGAAGATTAAATGATAGTTTTACTTTTATAACAATCACTAAATTCCTCACACCAGAAAGTGCCATATAAGTACTTATATAAGTTCCTGTAAGTGTATATAAGAACCTGCTTCCACTAATGTTCCCAAGCACACTGGGGCTTGGCCATGTGGTACTTTGACATATGACCCAACAATTAGTGTTGAAGGAAACAGGTTTTTATTAATAGGATTCCAACTTAGTGGGGACTGAGAGCACTCTTGCTCAGAGCCCTCCCTTTGTGCGAGAACCAGCACTTCCCTTGCTCCCCAAAAGGCCACAAGCCAAAACCATACCCAGAAGTTCTCCATTTCCTTATCTGTTCTTAGACCAGTCACACAACAGGTCTCCATCCTCTCTGGAATGTGCACATGTGGGTTTCAGAGTCACCATCCTTTTACAGCAGCTCTCTCCTTCAGGATCTGGGGTGCCCTGTTCTCAGCTTCTATGCAGTGGTTCAGGAAAATATGTGCCACATTGTACTGGGTCATAGTGGGGTTCAGGGAGGCACAGTCCCAGGAGAGTGACTTCTCCGTATGTCCTCCAGGAAAGCAGAAGTCTGCAGCTCAGCATTCCCAGTCACAGTTCAGCTCCAAGCGTCCCCTATAAACCCCGGCTTGGTTAGGCAGGTCCCCACAGCTCCATCAGCTCTGCCGCAGTCTTCTCTAGTCTGACCTTTTTGACCTCCAGACCTTATGGTGCACTTTCAAGTCTCTCTCACTCATTCCAGACCTCTTCTCTTCGTGGCAGACTTGTTTACATACCAGACCTTGTGGCAGATGCCCTCTTCTTTCAGCCCACCCTCATTATAAAGTCTCGGTCCAAAATTTCCGGCATGACCTCACATCTGGCCCCTCCTATGATGTGTTAGCGCCGCCATTTTTGCCAGTTCCCCTGTATGTCTCACCTTCTTTCAGCTGCCATTTTTAGTCAGGGCAAGAGTTCCAAGTGACATAGGGGCATCCAGGGTGGGTGTCCACCTCCCCTGGCTATGTCACAAGCCACTATATACCCTTAAAGTCATGTACACCTTTCACCCTGGGTGGCAGTCCTCTTCCCTTCAGGAAAAGCACAGCTATTAACTTGCCATTGTTATACAAAGTATCTTTAATGCCATATAATCCACTTCTCCCTTCTCCCAATTAAGGGTTTGGGGAATACACTCCAGTATTTTCAGGGGCCCTCGCCCTGCAATCTGTTACACTAATGCAACCCCTTTTAAGAAAATCATTCAAGAGAGAAAACTTGGAATTAATCTGCTGTCCTCCCTCTACTTTATGCCCCAGATCTACTCAGTCACCATGTCCCATCACCCCCAACACTGCTCTACTTCAGAACCCTAAAATCCCTTACTTTATCTTTGTTCTCTGGTGTTTTATACTGTTGAAAATGCAACCATCTTTAAAGGAAAAACTTTACCACTTTTCTGCTTCTAAAAGCATAGCTAATATTATAAACAGTTAATTTACATTGTATATTATAAATAGCTAATATTCGTTGACTTGGTAGAACATGCCCCACAGTACAGTATGTCCTAGCACTCATGGCAACTCTGAGTGCTAAGTAATTTTACCCCCATTATACGCATGAAGGAACTAGGGCCAAAACGTTTCGGTAGTTACACAAGGTTACATAACTAGCAAGTGTCAGTCAGATTCGGAGCTTAGGCAGGCAGCATTCAGAGCTGAAGAGGGATAGAACACACGTGCTGCTTCTGAGGCCGCGTAGGGACTCGGACCTGGGAATAGGAAATACTGGTGGCCAGGAAGCCAAGGTAAGACCAGGGGGCCTGAAGGACCAAAAACAACAAAAAAGTCACTACCCTCCAGTCCCTACTCAGAAACACAGTGATAGCTGATTTTATCTCCTTTCTAACTGCCTGCTTCAAACTACAGAAGCGCTTGTGCGGGTGAGCAAGGTCTGACTGCTATGCGATCTTCCTAGGCGGTGGTACTGCGCACAGCAGTCTGCTATCTTGCCCCCACAGTGCAGGCCAGGAAGCTGAAAAAGAAAGTCACCCAACTGTGAATAGAAAAATTCTGCAAGCCTCCCTTTTTCAAATAGGCTACGTTCAAAAAGCCAACCTTTTCGTGCAAGCCTGCTTTGTCCCCAGCTTACGGAAGCAGCCACACAGAGCCAGCCTCTGAGCCAAAGCCAGAGTTCAGAGGACCTCCCTTCCCTATGTGCTGCCTCCCTTGTGCTTGAACATAAGCTTAATAAAATCTGTCTGGAAATTTCTCTGGGGTTTCCTCTTGCTTTCTGTCTCGGGAAACCCAAGAAACCCCAATACTTGGTAACACTTCTTTACTTTCAGCCCATAAAAACCTAAGCAATCTGGCAGGTCTTTCTGATCTGCCTCCTTACCCGTCTCTTCAGAATCATTTTTCCTGAGTGCATGTTCCCATTATACTGATTAGCTCTGTACTGTCAGTCCTGAATGAAGCATTTTTTGTAAGACTCTGTGCCTTACTTGACAAATGCAACTCTCCCTGCCTGAGACTCTCCTTCTCTGTTTTGTCCTCATCTCCAGAAAGGCTGCTCTGACCTCATGGTTATATCCAGGTTATGAGCTACACCTTCATGGTCCATGTCAATAGGTAGATAAAAAAGACTGATAAACACATAAGTGGGTATCTTAAAGTGAATTATTATGTTTAAAGAATCTGCATCTTACTCATTTTTCTCTTATTGTCATGTCAAATTCTGAGATACATTTATTGATTGTGTCTAATTAATGTATTTCCTGTGTCTTTTTAGTCTTAAATTCTGCTTTTCCAACATTCTTTCTTTCTATTTGTCAGTTTTATTTTTCCTATTCCTTAATTTTTGACCAGTGTTTGTTAGATTAATATTTTAAAATTCAATCTAGAAGTTTGTTTATGGAGGAAATGACCTCTCTATATAAATTATGAAAACCTCAAAAATGGGATTTCAACCTATTTTGATTTTATTATTATATTTTCTTGTTTTTGTTTTCTCTTTTTATTTTTTATGTAATTAATTCTTTTTAAAATTTTCTTCATCCTATGTCTATTAATATAAAAGTATTACATAATTTCAATTTGCTCAAGATTATTTTTTATCATAAGGTTATATTTAAATACTTTCAATTAATACTTAAAAATTAAATAAAACTATGAAATCTCAACTAATCACTTTGTCTACTCCATTCAACTTAAGAGGAAATACTTAGCATCCCATGGAAATTTTTCCTAATGTTTAATGTTTCTTTCCTATGTACCAAACAGAAAATTTAGAAATTTTCTTCCACTAATTTTGTACAACATAAGAAAAGTAGATAAGACTTATGCTTCTGACTGAGGTGGAATTAAAAGGAGTAGATTTAACTTTTCACCTGAAGCAATGAAAGAAAAACAAAAACATAAACATATTTTAAACAATACTTTCAAGACCCTAGAACTCTGGAAATTAAGAACTGCCATGTCTGAGAGACAGTACAAAAGGGAGATGAGCTCCAGGTGCCCTGGTTTAGTGCCTGGAGGTAATTTTGAGACCATCTGCATAAATGAGGAACTCAGGTAAGATCAGAAACTGTCCCTAAAATGAAGAGATAGAAGTGAGAGTTTGGAGAGATCAAGGTAGTTGGAATTTACATAGCAGAGTACTAGAAAGGAAAGACGATGAGAAAGAATTCCAGAGGTCTACAGAAGTCCTCCTTCAAGTCTGTCAGCTGAGTACTGATAAACCCATTTATGTAGGGGAAATTAACTGGGGCTGGGAAAATAACCACTGGTTTAGATGCAGTAATCCCTAGAACACAGTATGCAAATAATTATTTTTACCTTCAGCAAAAGTGAAAAACCTTACAGTAAGAAATAGCAGAAAAATTTCCAAATGGAACCCAAGCAAAATAAACCTAAAGAAAACAATGACAATTTACATTTCAATCAATTAGTGTGAGTTCACTGATAAAAAGAAAAATTTAAAACACCCAGAGATACATACACTTTACTCCAAAAACAATAAAATGATAGAAGAATTTTGTAGGAAACAATGGGAACTGAAAGACAGTAGACAGTGGAATGATATCTTTAAAACACTGAAAGAAAAGCTCTCCTAGAATTACTGAGCTAGTTACACTATGTTTGAAAAATGAAAACAAAATAATAACTTTTTCCCATTTAATCAAAAGCTATGAGAATTTATAACCAACAATCCTTTCATTGGAAGAAAGTTTAAAAGGAACTTCTTAAGGCGAAAGGAAAATATTACCTGATAGAAATTTGAAACTATTGGAAAAAATAAATATCTCCAAAAAGAATAACTTACCAGTAATTCTAATATTTTATGTAATACTTCTAAGTGATAATTGTCTGTTTAGAGCAAAGAGAGTAAATATGTCAAAAGTCTTTTACCATATTTAGGTGTCAGATGTATGAAAGTTGAAAAAAACTGAGTGAAGTTAATGCATACTGATATGAGGTTCATATACCATACACGAATTTTATAATTTTTGAAGCTAGACTGTGATAGTTAAATACGTACATTGTAAACCCTAAAGTAACCAACCACTAAAAATAAAAACAAAGAGATGTAGTTAATAAAGTAATGATGGAAATAAAATTAAATACTTAGTTAATACAAAATAAGTCATAATGATTAGGCAGGCAAATAGAAAGCAAATTACAAAACGGCAGAGTTAAATTCAACAATATCCATAATTGCATAAATGTTAGCGGTCTACCAGCCACTTAAAAAGTCGAGATTGTCAGTATACAGTAAGTAATTTGCCTTTTGCCCAAAGAAGGGTCTTGCCTTTGTCCTTAGCTTCTGGCAGGTAATCTATATCTATCTGATAGGAATGCTTTTGTGTAGAGGGAGCTGGCCATGCCCAGCTGTCTTAGGTTGGGGGTTGGTCACGTCAGAAAGGCCAACAACAAGACTTAGAATGGGGACGCTGGGTCACCTAGGACGGACCAACTTGGAGATTGAGTTAAACTGCATGGACAGTTGATCAGTCAACCACGCCTACCGAATGAAGCTCCAGTAAAATCTCTGGGCAGCAAAACCCTAGTGAGTCTCCTTGATTGGTTACTCTGATGCATACACTGTCAGTTAATTGAATTGAACATTCCCCTGAACTCTCGAATGCTTCAAATAATGTCTGTAGTATTACATGTAATTCCTGATGCCACCTATTCAGAGAAAAAATTTTAAACCGATGTGCAGTAATTGTGAACTGAAGTAAATGAAAGTAGGTACCATGGTAGTATGAGAATCATAGGGGTAGATGTGTAGTTTAAAAGGAATATTCAATATAATAATATTTATTTTGTATTTAAAAGTAAAAAAACAATATTTTTAGTTCTTTTATAATACCAAGTTCTGAAAATAAAGCAGGAAAACAAATGATGATAGATAGACAAAAAATTATATCATTAGTATCAGTCAAGTTCACAACCCACTAAAAAAGCATGAAGATTATGTGAAGAAGATCTTGAATTTAGAAAAGCAGAGAAGAAATATTATAGTGTGTTCAGATAAAAAGATCTCAAGTTCATGCTACATAGGATGAATTGGTAGAAGGAAGGATAAGACTTTTATTATGTAGAAGAAAATAATGGTGATTAGAGTGTGATTTCCAAATATTTAAAGAAATGTCATGTGAAAGTTGGAATATGCTTGTTTGGAATCTTCAGAGCCATAGGACCCTTACCTTATGAGTAGAATTTATAGAGACAACTGTTTTTCTTGACTCTCACAGTATTAAGACTTTTACCTGTTTAAGACTCTATACTGTGAAGGTCAATTAAAGAACACCTCTGGTGTGGAGTTGGGAGAGGTGTAAGAAGTGGAATAGCCATTATTTAAAAGCCTTGAAACTCATAGGCACAGACAACAGTATGGTGATTACCAGAGAGAAAGGGAGTGGAGGAGGTCGAAGAGGGTGAAGGGGGCAGAAATGGTGATGAGAGAAGACTTGACTTGGGGTGGTGAACACATAATACAATATACAGATGATACATTATAGAATTGCACACCTGGAATCTATATTATTTTATTAACCAATGTCACCCCAATACATTCAATACATTTTTTTTAAAGTCCTGAACTGTGGGTGAGTCAGTAAATGTGAAGGATTCCAGCACATGAAACTTGTTTTCAAGTCTCTTAAGGGAACTTCACAGAGCTCAGCAACCAACTGTCTTCCATCTGTTCAACACAGAGAACACAACGATTTGGGCTTGAAGTGCAACGAACAAGATTTATGTTAGATATGAGAGTTTTCTGACAGTGATGTTTATTAAGGCATGGAATGTGTAACCAATGAAACGATAATCTCTTCACTGGAGGTCTTCACATAGAAGTCATTTTCTCCTCTTTCCAGAGTGGTTTAAATTTTCTTGCAAGTATGAAATGAACATAATGACTTATTTGAAACAGAATTCTTTACTATGTACTAACACTTCATTTATCTAGCTTCATTCAGGAATGAATTGCTGTATAAAGCACCAAGTAGTTTATTTTCAATGCCAATGTAAACACTTTGTTATAAATCTTTCCCAAGTTTATTTAAGTTACAAATTATTTAAAATGCAATACGTTGAATTTATCTTAAATTATGTTTTATACTTTCATTAATTAGACAAGTTTATAATTAAGATCTTAATGTGTTAAAATATATTAGTATCAGAGAATTTTAAACTTTGTTTTTCAATACATTAAGTCATCCTACATTAAAATTTAGCCTCAAAAACTTCTTTTCCTTTTTTCCTACTGGACTCCCAAGAGTCACATCCAGCTGCTAGTGATTTGGCTACGTTTTGAAATTTCCATCTCCATTTTTTTTAATTGGCATTTGTTGCTTGCTGGAAAATCTGAAAAGTTTGAAATTTGAATTGTGTCTGAAGTAAAGTAAATACGAACTGAACGAAGACCCGAGACTATTGTTAAGAGATAAAGCGGAGAATCGTAACCTGGTTAAGAAACACTTTTTGCCTACTTCTGCATTTTGACTAGGCATTTGGATATTCCCACAGAACTGCCATTTGGATGAATGTTGACGTGTTAGTTTTCTGCTGCTATTTGACAAATTAGCTCCAAATTTAACCACTGAAAATAGCCCATACTTATTATCTCACAGTTTTCCGTGGGTCAGGAATATGGGCACATCTTATTTGTGCCTTATTCTTCGCAGTTTTTTACAAAGCTGTCATCTAGGTCTGAGGTCTTGTTGGAAGGCTTTACTGAGGGAGAAGCCACTTCCGCACTCACTCATGTAGCGTTGACAGAGCTCAATTTCTCATGGCTGTTGGAAGGAGGACCTCAGTTTCTTACTGGCTATTGGCTAGAGGTCATCCTCAGTTTCTTGCTACATGCACCTCTCCAATATAGAGAGCGTCTGCTCATCATAGACAGAAAGAGAGAGCCAGCTAACAAAATAGAAGTCCTGTCTTTCACTACCTAATCGCAGATGTGATGTGCATCCCATTTGTGTATTCTGTTCTTTAGAAGAGAATCACTATGTCCAGTCCGTAACTGAAAGAAGGTTATGTAGGGGCATGAATACTAGGAGGAGGGGATCATTGGGGGGCATGTGAGAAGCTGCACATGATAGTTGCAATACCTGATAGCTCAGTCAGGCAGGTATAAAAAACACTTCTATGCACCTAAAGGGTTTCCCCCCACCACTGGATAAGTGTACTATCAGGCTTATTTATGCATGTAATAAAATATGTGAAATCCAACTTATGATAAATGACTAAGTCAAATAAAAATTTTAAACCAAAGAAGACTAAACATCTATTTTAATTTACTGTTCAATGAGAACAGCCGTATTTTGGGAGTTCAGGGGAATTAGAGTATGTGTAGTTTAGATTAGAGCACAAGACCTAAGACTCAGCCCCTTGCAAAGCCAACGATGCCAGGAGGTTTGTCCTGGGGCCTGAGCTACTTAAGAAGGATGAAGAGAAAAAGTGTTGAGCATGGAACAAGATAGTGAACTGTGGTGGGCATTATCTGAGATTAACAGGCAGCAAATTTATTCTTAACTCTGGTCCCCACTTCTTACTTAAAATATAATCCTGCGTATGCTACTTAAAGTATTCAGCCTCAAAAACAACAGGAAGTAAAAATGAATTCACTCCTAGAAGTTTGGTTCAGATGATAGGATAAGATTCACTTCAGTTCTAGAACCAGGATTATACTACCAGTGTGAGGGATGCTAAAGTAGGTTTAAGATTTCTACAGTGACTCACATCAGAAAGCTGTTGAATAAATAGGCTAAACCAGACCCAATACCTTCAGTGAGAGCAGGTGTCCACATTAAAAAGCACATAACTAGCATAAGTTTTTAGAACCCAACAAAGTCCAGTTTAGATTTAAAATATTTAAAAGATGTAAGTACAAGTTTAAGTGAAAATAAACTACTGCATTTTAGAGATGACAGATGTATCTGGAAAAGAGAAACATACTATGAGCTTTGATCTTATATATGAGCCATCTATCTCACATTTTTAGTTCAGTTTTAATTTAAGGGAAAAACATAACTGGTTCTCAGAAAAGTTGGGAGGCAATTATGGAGTATGGAGTAGCTCACAGACATTACTTGTAATGTGTCCTCAGTAATTAAATGATGTTGCCAGCTAGTACAGGAAAAGGAAAGGCAAAATGAAGTCTCTCAGAATAAATCCATACCCCATCTAGCTCATATTATGACTGTGACAATGATGCTAATGATCATGGGAAAGTATTGTTGATAGACTACTTCCCAATACTGCTGTCAAATACATAATTAAATGCTGTCGTAGACAGAGTGTATTTAAGAGAGTATAATACTAAAATGTTAAATACCAGCTTACCTGCAGGTATTTATTCACTTGATGTTTTTTATTTCCAACTAACAGATTGAGTAAGTGAAGGAGAGGCTAACACAACTGGTGAATAAAAAAAACATATAACAATGCTAAAGTGATATTCTGGCTAAGGTTCTGCAATTCAGCATTTGTTATTAGGTATATCTCCTTACTCCCCGGGATATCCACAGAATTTCCTACCTTCCCTTGTCTTCTCCCTTTACCTGCACTGTCAGCCTTCTTACAATAGCGACCAACACTCTAACTCACCGCAGTCCTGCCAGCTTCTGTCTCTATCACCTAACGGAAAGAGTATCACCCAAGGCACTACAGTCCTCCCTTCAACGATACCCAGCACCCTTTTTTTTTTTCTATTTAACCTCGTTTATTTTCTTGATAACATCTGGCCCTGCAGATTTCTCTTCATTCTTAATTTTAAAAAAAACAAACAAAAGAAACAAACAAACTTTACTCATTCCAACTGTCTCTCAGAGATTCTACAGTTGTTCTTCATTTATTTAATTACTGAGTGAGTGAGTTCCATAAGTATAGTGTATACTCCAGGTCTCCTTTTTCATTTTATATGCTCTCTCTAAAAAATCACATCCACACTCTTAGAATGAATCATCGTCTTTATAGCTATTAATACAGTTTCTGTATCTCTGGTTCTCATCTTCTTCCTGAGCTCCCGATCAATATTTTCATCAACCCAGTGAGCAACTCCCTCTGGAGGTCCCACGGGCATGGTGGATTCAGCATGTCTAAGTATCAACTTCCCTCTCTTTAATTATATGTACATTTTTCTCTGTATTTCCTATCTAGCACGAAATCTTTACAACTCAACTACTTTCTTTAACTCCTTTCTTATGACTGTCAGCCCATGTTATCAAGAAAGACTGCTTACATCCCAAATGTGCTGTGCCTGTATCCTCTGCTTGACTCCCTGGGGCATACCTTTATTAAAATGCTTCTCCTTTCTTCTGATGGTATCAGAGTCACTTCCTAATTACTCATCCTTTTCATCCAGTCTCTTCTTGCTTCATTTCTTTCTCTTCCTTTTTGCCAGAAAAATCTTTCAAGATGTACACATTAAGTGAGTCATGCTGCAAAAAGTCAACTTATTATCTATAGAATAAATTCAAGGTCCTTAGATTATATTAAACTCTTCACATTCTAGTCCCAACTGTCTTTTCTGATTCATCCTCTGGCAGAGTTCTTCGAGTGTATCTTTCTGTTTGTATAGATTTCCCTCATTTCCTAAACATATCATGCAGTTGTGTCTTCATGCTTTTCTAAGTCTCTTTCCTTAAGAATGTTCTTCCATCCACCTACTCCTGCACAACTCATACAATCCTAAAGTCCTATGCAAAAGTACCCCGTTTTCCACAGCTCAAAAGTCAAGAACAGTCACTATAATGCATTCTCAGTGTGTGCACTTGGTACCCACTTCTATCTAACCATGTAGGTTACGTTGTATAATGATTTTCTAATGGCCACTCCATCCACCACAACACTGTTTACTTATGGACAGAGACCTTTCTGTGTCTGGAATATTATACTTGGGTATTAAATAAATAATGGAGTACTTTTATAGATAAAGAAGCACTAAATTTTGTAAGTGATGGCTACATTTTTCAATGATCTCCCTTTTTACTATTAAAGGCCAAGCTACCTTATATAATCTTATTCAAACTGATCTTTGAACTGCTTTATAAAATACTCTTTTTGGGGTCCCAATAATTTAAATTTTAATTACTATGTATCTAAGGCTGAAATTGTACTTTGTGATGTATAATTGGTAGAAAAAATTCTTCAAGTTATTTTTTATTAAGCATTGGGATATGTGCATGCATCCCATAAATCAAGAGCTGATGCTTATAAGTAGCTCCTCTATGGGCTCCCATAAGACCATAGGGGGAAGAACAAATTTGTTACAAAAGCACCTTTTCTGAACTTTATATCTAAATATAAGTCTTCTTGGTTAGGTTTCTAGATGCCTGCTATTGTTCTCAATGTGCCTTCAACATATTTTCTATGAGAAAAAAGTGTTAAAAAGTCTTTGAGATTATATATATACATATATAATATATGTATATGTATATTATATGCATGTATGTATAATATATGTGTATATGTATATATGTATATAATATATGTATATGATTATATATACATATATAATATGTGTATATATCTTCTATGTATATAAGTTTACATACACACATATATTTATTTCCTAAATGCAGAAGTCATAGATAGATAGATAGATAGATGCAGAAGTATATATATATATATATATATATATATATATATATATGGAAGAGTTTTAAGGGTTGCAGCTTCTTCTCCTGGGAGCACTGGACTGCATATATCCCAGCAGATCTGCATTATGAGTGACAATAGAGCAAGCTTGTTTTGCTATGTTGTGTTTTAACTCCTTAAAACTTTTAATTGATGATGCAGAACAACTAAGGATTGGGTTTTTGTAGTAAGTAAAAAGCAAATCATGATTAAAAAAAACATGCTTATATTAAATAAAAACAAAATGATGGTCACTTTAGAACTTTTATATTTGGTTATTCAAAGTCTACTTCAATGGCTCATGTATTTCTTGAAGGATTTCCAGCCTTTCAAATGAGATAAGCCATCTGGAAAGAAATACTTCCACTGTGTCATATACAGAAAATAAAATTGTTTAAGTTTGTAGAAAATTCAAGTCTCATAACACTTCTAACCCAGAGAGTCTTGTCAGTGTCAGTGAACAAGAATCTGGAACTAAGCTAGCAAGCCATCTTTAATTTACAAAATAATATATGTCCTAATTTGGTGAATATTAAAATATAAATGAAACTTTCTGCTTGAATGTGTATGTGCATATGTATGAATTTTTAGGACTAGAAACACACATTATATGGTCTTCTATGATAAATATACCCACTCTTGATTTATTAAGCAGTTCATTTATTCACCATGTATAATTTGTTAATTTAAAATAGTTATTGATGGCCTGCTACATGCCTGTGATATTAAGGACAGTCACTAGGGATATTTGAGTGAACAATACTGACTTCCTGCCCTTTTAGAGCTTTCAGTCAAGTAGAAGATAAAGACAAGCAAATAGAGAAAACAATAGAGTATAGAAAGGGCTACAATGTGTCACAAAACAGGGCATCTAACCCAGACTTAGATAGATAAAAAGAAACTTCCTGGAAGAAGAGATGTATAAATTGAGCTCTGAAGACTGGCAAGAAGTTGCATGCAGAGATAATCCCGTGGATTAAAACACTTGAGCTGACTGCAAGGTTGGACAACTGCAAGAGATTACACATGGTTACATCCAAACAAAACACCAAGAGCTTCAAGAGACTGCAATCAATGCGAGTTCAGTGATTTTTGCAAATTCAGTCCCAGATGTGTCCTTTTTTCCTACTAGAGAACACAGCTGGACCATAGGAAGATAGAAGAGGGGCAGCTTATTGTCACTATTAGTAACCCTTTTAAGGACAATTTTTCCCCAGCAACTTTTGGCACAGCAGCAGAATAAGGAGGCTAGGAGTGAGGTAGGGCCAGAAACCAGAGCACAGACATTTGCCTCATTCTGGCCAGTTGGTACAAACTGCAGTCTAGAGGGTGAGGAGGATTATGGTTAGCTGTACCCCCAGAATTGAAGTCCCTTTTCCTCCTGCTACATAAATCCAATACTGTTCAGGTGTCATCCATCCCCACCCAGCCTATGGACACCACGGGGAGGCCATTATTTCTGTAACAGTAATTAACTCAAGAGAACTAATGAATATATCATCTTTCTGCCAGTGATCATTTCTGCAGTGGGCTTGTGATCTAATTTTAGCCAATATAATATGGGAAGAAGATATTTGCTTTTCTGGGTAAACTCCCATAACTATTCCTGGTTTTGATAAGAATGATTTCAGGTCTGATTAGCAGCAGTCAGCACTTTACAGGCTTGTGGATGGTGCTGTCACATGGTGTGTAAGGGGCATAGTGTGATTTGCACTACCAATACGATAGCCACTAGCTGTGTGTGGTTATCAAAATTTAACTCATTGAAAATTATATAAAATTAAAAATTCAATTACTAAATTACAGTAGCACTTTTCAAGTGCTCAATAGACACATGTGGCTGGTGGCTAGCATTGTATTTTGCTGATATAAAACATTTCTAATTCTGCAGAAAGTTCCATTGGATAGTACTGATCTGGAGAATCATACACACACACAAACACACACACACACACACAGAAAGCACTAAAAAGATTAGATTAAATCAGCCCTTAAGTTTGCCCTACTTCTGGACTTTTGGACGTGTGAACCAATAAATGCTATTGTTGCTATTGTTGTTTAAGCCAGTTTAAGCATAGCTTTCAATTCTTCCAGCTAGAAACATCTTTGCTGATTAAAGAGTTAAGCTGTGTAGATGTTAAAAAATAAGATATTTTGTGCACCAAATAAGAACTGTGATTACATTAAATGACAGCCTATGTCATTCTGCCTGGCCCTTTATTATCACTATTTTTTTTGTTAAATTAAAAAGGAATAATTAAATAAAATCACAAAGCGCCTTCCATTTAATATTACATGTTTATCTTACAAAAACATCCCTTTCACTTATTATTTTATGAGATTAATTTATTTGCGTCATTTGAAATAAAATGTAATATTCTTTAAGTTCTGTGTTAATCAAAAGTCCTACTGAGGCAACAAAGAAAGGATTCTTTGATTTTACAAGACAAAAGATACCTTCTCTTCAAAGCTGTAGCCTCATATGGTTTAACATTAACCCTCATGCACACTATCCTTTCCTATTTGTCATATTTAGGTGCTGGATGGGATTCATTAAAAGGAAATGTAGCAATAGGGGGCAATTACATTTTTATCATGAAGCAATCACTTTTCTCAGAAAAGCTCAGGCACCCATCTGGGGTTTTTGCCCTAGGGGGTTACTTTTCTTTTGATAATCTTACCTATTGAACTGTCATGTTCCATTGCTCAATTAATTTAGCCCAGTAGATGGTTCAATAAAAATTCCCTCTATTCAGGCAATTTGATGACTCTTTCTGCTCTTTGAGACCAAACACAATGAAGCTGTGGGCAGGAGTCCCTGCTGCTGCACACGAAAGGGCTGAGACCCCTGCCCGCCCCGTGATGGCTGTCCCTGGCTCTGGGCTCTGATGCAGATGGAGAGGGAGTGCCACTGACCTTCCTTCATCCCTCTGAAAAACAGCTGGGCAGACTTTCTACAGTCAGGACATTCAAGTTAAACAAATAACTGAAATGCCAGATTGAAATCCTAGCCTCATATCTGATTACAATAACTCAAAAATAAACCCTTGTATTTGAGACAAAGAGAATGATCTTCTCTGCTTTACACAATGCCCGTAATTTTCTTGTTTATTTTCTATTAAATGTCTTTGAATGTCAACAATTGTAAACAGCTACTGGATTGAACTATCTCTTTCTAAACAGTCCTTTAAAATGACATTAAATGTGATGCATTAAAATTCAAAAGGACACATCAAATAGAAAGTAAAAACCCTAGCCCCACCACACACATGTACCCCTTATTTTCACCTTAATCTCTTTCTCTAGATAACCACTATAAAATAGGCTGCATTTACTTCTAGATATATCACTGTATGTTCAAACACACGTGTGCATGCACACACAGGAAATGCTGTGTCTATTCTACATAAATGGAATCCTACCATATATGTTTTTATGCAACTAGTTTTATTATACTTTTCAAAATACCTCAAGATAATTCAATATTAGACATTTAATACTGTTTCACTGAAGAAAGAAAAGCTTCACAGTAACCCATGTAATAGAATTATTTGGAATACAATTATGTAGGAGTCCATGCCATAGAATTCTGTTATGTAGAATAACATAAAAAATACATAATTTTAATTATTAAAACATATTTTAAAAGTTTATTTAAATAGTTTCTTCTCTGTAATTTATTGTTTCACATCTTATATTTAGGTCTTTGGCCCATTTTGAGTTCATTTTTATACGTGGGGACAAATTGTAATCTAATGTCATTCTTTTGCATGTGGTTTTCCAATTTTCCCAGCATGAAAGACACTTTCTTTTATCTATCATGTGTTTTCGGCTTCTTTTTCAAAATTAATTTTCTTCTATGTTTATATGGAAGAAAACATACGAATAGTTACTAAACTCATGGACCTTGGTCTTAGAGATGATTTTATAATTTGATCCCAAAGGCAAGGGAAGTACAGGCAATAGTAAATGAATGGGACTATGTCAAACTAAAAGTTTCTGCCCAGAAAAAGAAACCAACAATTAAACAAAAAGCTAGTCAACCAAATGGAAGATGATATTTGCAAACAAGGGGATAATATCCAAAATATAAAAAGAACTCACATGACTCAATACCAAACAAACAATCTAATTAAAAAATGAGCAGAGGACCTGAACAGACACTTCTCCCAAGAAGATATAGAAATGGCCAACAGATATATGAAGAGATGTTCAACTGCAATGGCTATCAGGAAAATGGAATCAAAAAACAACGCTGTACCACTCTGTTCGCAATGGATAGCACATTGGACTTCTAAAAACAATGCTGTACCAGCTGACACCTGTTGGACTGGCTGTTATCAAGTGCTCAAAAGGTGTGGGAAGGGAGCTCTCATTAACTGCTGGTAGGATGTAAAGTGGTACAGACACTAAGGAAAACAGTATGGTGATTCCTCAAAAAAATTAACAGTAGAATTACCATATGACCTAGCACTCCCTCTTCTGGGTATCTTTCCCAAACATTTGAAAACATTTATTCACAAAGGTATATGCAATCTATGTTCATTGTAGCACTATTCACCCAAGACATGGAAGCAACCAAAGTGTCCTTTGATAGTTAATTGGATAAAGAGGATACAGCACATACACACTTGGGAATACTACTCATTCATAAGAAAAGATGAAATGCTGCCATTTGTGACAATGCTGATAGACCATGAGAATATTTTACTAAGTGAATTAAGTCACTCAAAATCAGCTAAGTACCATGATTTCACTCATATGTGGGAGATACAGGGGGTGGACCCAAAAAACCAAGAATTTATTTATTTATAAATAATTGTGAATTTATTCTTACATGTTTAAACACCAGTCACATTCAAAGTACTCTCCATTTGATGCAATAGACTTATTAAGAGGTTTTTCCCACTGCTCAAACCAACAGCTTTTGAATTTGTCGAGTTGATGCCTTTTAGTGCTTCTGCTTTTTTTTTGTTTTGTGTCTTTCACATGGGAAAAACTTTTCCCTTTGAGGACCTTTTTCATGAGGGTAAACAAAAAAAAATTCTCTTGTGGTGAGATTGGGTGGACAAGGAGGATGGGCATGGGGGTAATACTATTTTTGGTCAAAAACCGCTGAATACTCAATGTAGTACAGCCAAGTATGCTCATAAATCACCCATCATTAAATGGGCAAACACATTGAGTGTTATAAAAATATCCACTGAAGCTGAATTCAGCCTCTCACAACAATGCCAGCTTATACACTGATACTGATGAGTTCCTACGACACTCACCTAGTGGGGGAAGCCTGTACTACAGTGGGCCTGTCCTCCAGAAGATACTTCTCCTTTCTTGGTGGTCCCCCCTTATAAAACTAGAACTTACAGATACAGAACACAGTATGGTGGTTAACAGAGGAAAGGGGTGAAGGGTTAGTAAACATAAAGGGAGCCAAATATATTGTGATGGAAGATGATTTGACTTTGGGTGGTAGGCACAAAAAATAATATACAGATCATGTGTTATAGAAATTGACAATTGAGACTCAAGGTTGCAGAGGAGTGAGTAGAAGGTATACTAACCTTCCAGGACCCAACTGGAATTACAACTAAATTTTTAAAAAATTATCCTGAATAATCAACTGACACTAGCTGGAAAGAAGCTTTATAAGCAAGGACATTTGGAAGAAACCAGTTCACCAAAATGAGACTCATAGAAAGTACGGAGGCATGAGAGGGCTGGCTGGGATCCCATGTGCAGCAGCTAAAGTCTGGAAGGATATTTCTGTGGCCTGAGGGTTCCCCCTGAGAAGTGTGGGGTTGAAACCCCAAGCTGAGCCTTCCAGCATAGTGCACAAAAACCAGGAAAGGAATCCAAATAACATCCAGCTGTGGAAAGCAGCAGGGTTTCTGTCTGCCAGGGAGAAGTGGCTAGAGATGTAGAGAGGCTTTTACAAAGCCAATGCACAAAATGTTGTTTACAGCCTCTTACCCTGAGTTTCAGGGGAAGGTGAGCAGAGTAGACTGGAGATGCATGAGAAGCGTCTGGGGTTACTGGATCTGGGGAAAGAGTTGAAGGATCAACCACCAGGATCCCTATGCTAAGTCATTCCCTTTACTACAGAAGCCATCTTTCTCGGGCAGAGCACTCCCCTATAAGCAGCAACATCCTGAAGAAAAGTGATAGCCCTATCTATAGGATTCCCTCTATGTTGTCCCTCCCTGTGGAGCTTAAGCCAGGATGCTGAGTATAGCTGGAGGCTGTATCAGTGATTAAGCCTAACAGCAGAGACAGATCTCTGGGAGCTCTGAGACTTTAGTTGACTCTCCACCAGGCCTGGTGCTGGTAAAAGCTGGCCTTAGTGCACAACCTGGTTCTTTCTGCACACAAAAAGGTCCAGCAGCTCCAGCTGGTGTAGCTCAGCAGGCCTTCCAGCAAAAGGTCACTGGTTTGATTCTAGGTCAGGGCACATGCCTGTGTTGCGGGCAAGGTCACCAGTAGGGGGTGCATGAGAGGCAACCACACATTGATGTTTCTCTCCCTCTCTTTCTCTTTCCCCTCCTCTCTCTCTAAAAGTAAATAAGTAAAACCCTTAAAAGAAAAAAAAAAAAAAAAAAAAAAAAAAAAAAAGGCCCAGCAGAGGGAGCAAAAAACTGTGGATCTCTGATGGCTCCAAATAGGTTGCCCAGGGGGAGTCACAGGCAGTGTCTGACAGCCTGCACCATAGTCTCTGCAGATCTACCTAATACATAGAAACAAATATGAATAAGCAGCCAAAATGAGAAGATCAGAAATGGGCCCCAAACAAGGGAACAAGATAAATTTCTAGAAGAACTAAATGAAATGGAGGCAAGCAATGTATCGGATATAGAGTTTAGAGTAATGATTATAAGAATACTCAACAGCATGAAAAAAGACATAGAAACCATAAAAAAGATCAATCAGACATAAAATATGCAATATCTGAAATAAATAATACACTGGAAGGAATAAACAGTAGGTTAGATGAAGCAGAACTTCAAATCAGTGTTTTGGAAGACAAAGTAGAAAAAATACACAAGCAGAACAAAAAAAGAAGAATTTAAAAAATGAGGAGAAATTAAAAAACCTTTGGGACAACTTGAAGCATAACAATATTTGCATCATGGGAATACCAGAAGGAAGAGAGTGAGCACAAGGGATTGATAACCTATTGGAAGAAATAATTACCAAACACTTCCCTAATCTGGTGAAGGAAAAAGATACACAAGTCAAGGAAGCACAGAGAGTCCCAAATAAGATGGACCCAAAGAGGCCTGAACCAAGGCACATCCTAATCAAAATTAAAAGTTTAAAGACAAGGACAGAATCCTAAAAGCTGAGAGAGAAAATCTGGTAATTGCCTACAAAGGAACACCAATAGACTGGCATCTGATTTCTCAACAGAAACATTTCAGGCCAGAAGGGAGTAGCATGAAATATTCAAGGTGATGAAAAGCAAGGAACTACAACCAAGGTTACTTTACCCAGCAAGGCTATCCTTTAAAATTGAAGGAGAAATAAAGAGCTTCCCAGACAACAAAAAGCTAAAGGAGTTTGATAACTCCATATCAGCACTACAGTACTACAACATATGTTAAAGGGCTTGCTTTAATAGAACAGGAACACAGAGGAAGAGGAGGAGGAGAGGAAAGATGATAGGGAGGGGGAGAAAAAAAGAAAAATATTAAAAAATAAAATGGCACTAAATATGTATCTATCAATAATCACCCTAAATATAAATGACTTAAATGCTCCAACCGAAAGATGTAAGGTAGCTGAACAGAAAAGAAAACAAGACCCATATAGATGCTGTCTCCAAAACAGCCACCTCATATTGAAAGGCACACAAACAAAAAGAGATGGAAAAAGATGTTACATACAAATATAAAGGAAATAAAAAAGATGGGTTAGCGATACTTATATCCAACAAAATAAATTTTAAAACTAAGGCTATAGTAAGAGACAAAGAAGGACATTACATAATGAGAATGGGAACAATCCAACAAGAGGATATAACCCAAGTAAACATGTGTGCACCCAGCATAGGAGCACAGATATATGTAAAGCAAATCTTGATGGATATAAAGGTAGAGATTGACAGAAATACAGTCATAGTATGGAATTTTAACACTGCACTGACTTCAGGGCATAGATCTTCCAGACAGAAAATCAACAAAGAGACAGCAGCCTTAAACAAGACACTAGATAAAATGAATTTAATTGATATCTTCAGTGTTTTACATCCCAAAGCAGCAGAGAATACATATTTTTCAAGTACACATGGAACCTTCCTAGGATAGACCACATGTTAGGATACAAAACAAGTCTCAATAAGTTTAAGAAGACTGAAATCATATCAAGCATCTTCTCTGACCACAATGTTATAAAACTAGAAATCAATCACAAGAAGAAAACTGAAAAATATGGGAGCTAAATAACATGTTATTAAACAGTGAGTGAGTCAACAACAAAATCAAGGAAGAAATCAAAAGATGACTAGAAATAAATGAAAATGAGAAGAAAAAAGTCCAAAATCTGACACGGGAAGCAACTCTGAGTCAAATTCCTTAAACATGGGGGTTAAGCAACTCCTATGTTTATTTCAGCATTACTTACAATTAGCAAGGTACGGAAGCAGCCCAAGTGTCCATCCGGAGATGAATATATAAAAACTCGATCGACCATTTACACAACGGAATACTACTCAACCATAAAAGGAAAGAAAATGTTACCCTAAGCCACAGCACAGATGGACCTGGGGAACATTGTGCTAAGTGAAATACGCTGGTTATAGAAAGACAAATACCATATGATTTCACTCATAGGTAGAATCTAATGAACTAACTGAACTAACAAGCAAAACAGAGACAGACTCATAGATAGCAAAATGACAGCTAAGGAGGGTTAGGAAGTGAAGGGATCAATCAAAAAGGAAAAAGGACTCATGCACATGGACAACAGTGTGGTGATTATGGTGGGGAGGGAGTTAAAGGGGGATAAATGGTAATGGAAAGAAACAATAATAAAAAATAAAATAAATAATAAAATAAAAAAGTAATTCATGCACAAACCTATATAATCTTATTAGCCAATATTATCAAAATAAATTTAACAAAAATAAAAATAGATAAATTAAACAAAAAGTTTCTTAATTTTTTATTAGTGATGACAATATAAATTATTTCATTTTTCCCAACATTACAAACAATACTGTGAAGAACATTCATGTGCATGGACACATATGCACATGTCATACATATGCTGTTTGATAATCCTACATATGATTATTTCTAAGTCTTAAGAGTAAGTTTAATTTCTACAGTCAAAAAAGATTGCTCAGACTTCCAGGCAAGATGGAGGCATAGGTAGACACACTATGCCTCCTTGTACAACCAAAAGAGGGAAAACATCAATTTAAAAATAAAAAACAACCATATCTGACCGATAATCCAACTGTTTGGAAGTCCCACAACCAAGAAGTTAAAGAAGACATGTTCATCCAGACCTGTAAGTGGGGCAGAGCTGGGCGGAGAGCTCGCAGCGAGCCAGCAGTTTGTGGAGTGGTGTGGGTAACGCTACAACTGGCTGGAGAGGCCCACAGCTGGCACACTCAGCAAAACCTGCAGCTGGCCAACCCGGACCCACCAAGGCCACGACTGGCGGACAAGGTGGTCCCTCATATATGCACAGATAGACCGGGAGGAAAAGCTGGGGAGCGGAGCAGACCTTGCAGCCCACCAACTCAGGGAAAGAAAGCCTCAAACCACTGATTGAAAATACCTGTGGGGGTTGAGGCAGCAGCAGGAGTAACTCCCAGCATCACAGCAGAATTCATTGGAGAGACCACAGGGATTTAGATCTGCACAGGCCCACCCATCTGGGAACTGGCACACTGGGGCCCAATTTGCTTATGGATGTCACTAGAGGTGACTGGGAGCTGGGGGAGAGTGGAGCAAGCACCATTGTTCTGTCTCAGGCCCCACCCCCACAGGCAGCATCACAACACAACAATGTGGGTTACCCCACCCTGGTGAACACCTAAGGTTCTGCCCCTTAAAGTAACAGGTACACAGAGAAAGGGAAGGATGGCCCAAATGAAAGAGCAGATCAAAACTCCATAAAAAATACAACTAAGTGACAAAGAGATAGCCAACCTATCAGATGCACAGTTCAGAACACTGGTAATCTGGACACTCACAGGATTGGTTGAATTTGGACACAAATTAGATGAAAATATGAAGAATACACTAAGAGAAATTAGGGGAAATGTACAGGGAACCAATAGGGATGGGGAGGAAACTGGGACTCAAATCAACAGTGTGGACTAGAAGGAAGAGAAAAACATTCAACCAGAAAAGAATGAAGAAACAAGAATTCAAAAAAGTGAGGAGAGGTTTAGGAACCTCAGGGACATCTGTAAACATCCGAACATCCGGGTCATAGGGGTGCCAGATGGAGAAGAGGAAAAACAAGGGATTGAAAGCTTATTTGAACAAATAATGAAAGAGAACTTCCTCAATCTGGCAAAGGAAATAGACTTTCAGGAAGTCCAGGAACTCAGAGAGTCCCAAAGAAGTTAGACCAAAAGAGGAACACACCAAGACACATCATAATGACATTACCCAAGATTAAAAATAAGGAGAGAATCCTAGAAGCAGCAAGACAAAAGGAGACAATCACCTACAAAGGAGTGCTCATAAGACTGTCAGCTGATTTCTCAAAAGAGACATTTCAGGCAAGAAGGGGTTGGAAAGAAGTATAGCAAGTCATGAAAGGCAAGGACCTACATCCAAGAATATTCTATCCAGCAAATCTTTCATTTAGAATGGAAGGGCAGATAAAGTGCTTCTCAGATAAGGTCAAGTTCAAGGAGTTCATCATCATCCAGCCTTTATTATATGAAATGTTAAAGGGATTTATATAAGTCATGGAGGGATATCAACAGGGGGAATGGGAGTGGGAGAGAGGAGGAGAAAGTACAGAGAATAGGTAGTGCAAATGGTAAGTAGAAAACGGACAGGGGGAGGTTGAGAATAGTACGGGAAATGTGGAAGCCAGGGAACTTACATGTATGACCCATGGACAAAAACTAAAGGGCAGGAATGGGAGGCTGTGGGGTGGAGGGGAATAGAGGGGGGAAAATGGTACAACTGTAACAGCATAATCAATAAAATAAATTTTAAAAAATATTGCACATAAATACATTTTAATGAAGACAATTTGTAGTCCAAAATGGATTTAGGTGCTCATTTTTCCCATACCTTAACAATGTTTCATATTATCAAATTATATATTTTTATTTGCAAATCTAATGGCCCACAAATAAATTTATACCTAAGTGATTACTAGTGAGGTTAAGTATATTGATAGATAGATAGATAGATAGATACACACACACACACACACACACATATATACATACACACACATATATGTATATATATTTTATAATTATTTTTCTAGGAATTGCTTATTTATATATTTGCCTATTTTTTCATTAGGTTATTTTTCTTATTGATATATGAGTTTTATGATACATTTATGAGACTTATGATGTATGCCAGGCCTTTATTTTATTTATGAAGATATTTATTCATATCTGTTTCTCTCTCTCCTACATAAGCCATTTTTTCCAGTTATGATTGTCGAAAGAATTTTTTTGAGGAATCTATTTTCAACTTCAATATTATGGCTTCTGGAGTCTTCATTTGATTAGGTAAACATTTACCATCCCAATATAATTTTCTCCTAGTCTGTAGGTTTATCTAGAAAATTCATGCTCATAAATATATTTTTATATATGCATATATATGCATAACTTTATTTAACTGTATATCTTTAAACTATCCAGAATCAACTTTGCATAAATGAGAGACTGGCATTAAATAAATAAAAGATTTTACTAACTCTTGTCTAAATTGATAGTTTTCCTGGGTTTTTCTTTCCCCACTGATTTTAAATTAAAAACCACCAACATGTACGTCATACTAAATTTTGATATATACATTGGAGTGTTTCTATAATTTCTATTTTAATACATAGTATTGAGTATTTCCTTACAAATGTGTTGTCATTTTAATTACCCTAGCTTTACATTACAACTGCATCTGTCATTTGAATTTTGGTAGCATAAGTCATCTTTCATTATATTTTTCCCATTAGTTTTTGACTATTATGATGTATTTCCTTTTCAAGGCAAATTTTAGAATTAATGCTCCACAAACTATTTTGTTGATACTCTGTTTTTATTTCTATGGGTTTATAAGATAATTTGGAGGATATTAATGTCATCATAACACTGGCTCTTCTCATCCAGAACCATGTTATGATGCTCCATTTATTCTGATTATCTTTTATGTTCTTTAATAAATTTTTATAGGTTCCCACATATTGGTCCTGCATGTTTTTAAAAAATTTATTACTGGATATTTATGACAATGACTCTTGAGGATTCCTCTTTATGGGTTCTCATACCAGTAGAAATCATCATACGTTTTCCTCTTTATATAGGAAGCAGATGGAATTAACGGACTGCTAATCTTTCATATTGGTTTAGGCATTCATCCTACCATTAGTATGCCCATTGATAAGGTAGACTTTAACTTTTGAAACTCTTTATTTAGAATTGTTTTAATGTTTTATGTATCCCAGAGTAGATTTCATGTAGGTCCATAGGAGATTAAGAACAAGAATCTTTATTACATCTTTTTCCGTGTGTGTGTGTGTGTGTGTGTGTATGTGTATGTGTGTGTGAGATGGTGTTCATTAGCCATAGGGTAACCATTCCTAAGAGGTTGGATAAGCAACTAACAAGATACACATGCAGCAATATAGAGACATTACAATCAAGTGGTTAGTGAAGAAAAAGATAGAATAAGCAGGAGTGACATGAGCAAATGATAAAACAGTAGGTTTCCCACTCATATTCCTTTCAGCAATAATAATTTGGAAGCCATCCACAGACAAAAGTGCCTTTGTGGGAAATTTGGGATCCAAGTAGGAGACGTGAAACCCTGGTGGAGCCCCAAACCAAAGTTATTTATGCCCAGGTTGTAGATTGTACAGTTGTGGCTCTGGCTACAGACCTGGAAACAACCCTTGACATTGATCTCAGTGATTATTTTTTGGGTATGACATAAAAAGGAAAGGCAAGAAAAAAACAAAGTAAAACTACATCAAACTAAAAGTCTTCTGCATGGCAAAGGAAACCATCAACAAAATTAAAATGGGAGAAAATATTTGCAAACTATATATCTTATAAGGGTTTAATATCCAAAATATAAAACTAACACACAATAGCCAGAAAACAAATACACCAATTAAAATATGGACAAAGGACTGGAAGGGACATTTCCTCCCCCAAAAAAACATACAAATGGCCAACAGGTATCTGAAAAAGTACTCAGTATTACTAATCATCAAGGAAATGAAAGTCAAAAGCACAAAGAGATATTACCTCATACAGGTTGGGACAGCTATCATCAAAAGGATGAGATAATCAGTGTAGCAAGGGTACGGGGAAACCCTCGTACACTGCTGATTGGATTGTAAGCTGGTGCAGCCATTTTGAAAACCAGTATGAAGGTTCCTCAAAAAATTAAAAATAGAACTACCATATGATCCAACAGTCCAACTTCTGGGCGTATATCCAAAGCAAAGGAAATCAGTAGCTAAAAGAGATATCTGTAGTCTCAGGATCATTGTAGCATTATTTACAACAACCAAGATACGAAATCAAGCTGAGTTGGATGAATGGAGAAAGATGTGAGGGGTGTGTGTGTGCTTGTGATGAGGTATCATCCTGTCCTTTGTGAACATGGATAAACCTGAAGGAAATTATGCTAAGTGAAACAAACCAGACAGAGAAAGAAATACTGTATGAACTTACAGGTAGAATATAAAACAGTAGAACTCATAGAACCTGAGAGGAGTTGTTATTAGGAGGAGGTAGGTGGAGAAATGGGGAAATGTTGATCAAAGGGTACAAAATTTCAGTGATAAGATGAGTACAGGGAAGCTGATGTACAGCATGGTGACTGTAGCTAATGATACAGGATAATATACCTGAAATTTGCAAAGACAGCAGATCATGTTTTTACCACATGCATACAAAAATGGTAGCATGTGAGGTGATGATGTATTAATTAACTTGGTTGTGACAATCATTTCAAAATGTGTACATATATTAAATCATCACACTGTACAACTTAGAAAGCAACCTAAAAACTATACAGAAATAAAAATAAAGCAAAGAAACAAACTGCTAATTAAATAAAATGAACTAAGCAATAGAATACAATATTATTTATGCAAATTTAAGATAGTTCTCCGCATACAAACACTAAATATTTTATATAGAAATAAAGAAAGGAATGTGTATGCATACACATATAAGAATGGTGGTCTTTGGAGAGTAGATTGGAGAAGAGCAGCAGTAGAAATTAGTTTGATCAATAGAGGAGCTTTTCTTAAACTAGCAATAATAGGGAGACAACAGCATAGCAGTGTGTTAAGTCAGCATGCTCTTTGCACCTGAGTCAGATGGGTATTTATTTAACTTAAGCAAAGGTGGTCAACGACATTCAAGATTAAATAAATGCAAATTAAAAATGAGAGGTCATTTCTTCATGGACTGGTTTGGCCAAAATCAAACAGTTTGACAATACCTTGTGTTGACCTCTGATTGGGAAAAGAAACACCCATATATACATATCATAAGAATGAAAATCGTTACAATTTTGTAGGAGAAAACTGCTAATATCCATGATTAATAAAACTGCATAGACTTTGATGTTGCCTTCCTACTTCTAAAATATGAGAATGAATATTGACATGGAGATTATGATAAGACATTGGTTAAATAAATTTGTTATATTCACAAAGTGGATATTATACAGTCATTAAAAAGAATAGCTTTATATACTGGTTAGAACAATTTTCAAAAGAGAATATTTATAACATTTTGCTGTTTTCAACAATTTATATCATGTCCCCAATTTTTCATTTTTGAAAATTAATAAATGGTCATAAATTCTTTATGCACAGAATGCCTGGATGGTAGAGAAGTGAAGCCAGTAACAGCTAAAGTTAGATGGGTGATGTAATTTCATACCTTTTTTGTGCTGTTTGATTTTTTTACTATACTTATATTTATTATTATAAAGTAATTGACTTCTACTCATTGTATCTGGACTCACTCCAGTCCACACTGACAATGATAACAGTCCTGGGCCAACAGCATTCACCTAGGGTCCCTCTACATTTCACAAAAGTAACATCTGACTATCAAGTCTCTAGCCGTTCTTGAATTGTGAGTGACTGTAAATTCAAGCATAATGTTTTATTACTCCCTGAATTTCTTCTAACTTCTCTTTTCAGAGATCCTTAGGAGCTTGATGTTTACTTGGAGTTATCCAGTAAAAAAACATATTTTAACCATATACTGATTAGTCAAAATAATCACTTCTCCTTGTCTAGCCTTAATTCTGGCTTCCTTAAAAAGTAGAAATGTGGACCAGATTTCTAAGCCTGGGATATTCTAAAATCTTAAAAATACTTTTAAAATGAGAGAAAGAATATGAATTTAGTCCTATCCCAGAATCTAGGACAGGTGGTCATCATCTATTGTTATACGCTTTAACCAGAACTATCCTGAGATTTGGATGCACAGCTGTTTAATTCATGTAGGTAGATGCTTTATATATTACCTCCCTACAGCTTACCTAGTGAACAATCAGCCAATAGTTAACAAAATAATGGAAGTAAAATTATTGGAGCATTGCTTATCATACATGATAAACACTCAATTTGTATTAGTTATTATTATTTTATTAATAGCAGGGTATAATTTATATAGCTTTTAAGGCTGGCCATTACTATCCCATTATAAAATTAAGCTAAAAATTTTTAATTCCCAAGTGTCTCAAAATAAAAGTTGAATAGTCATATAAGGAAAGTAAGAGCTCATTTGAAAAAATAAAAATGTTTTTAAACCTTCCAGTGTTTCTTTTTCTCCACATTCCAACAACATTTCTTACCATTTAGGGAAACTTAGAGGATTATGAATCTTTAAGAACCAATGTGAGTGAGGCAAACTTATGTTTACAGTTTCAGTCTGTGAACCTCAATAGCTATAATTTTAAAATTACACCAGTGTTTACTTCTCTGGAATACAAGGAACAGCCCTTCTCCTGGACTGCTTTTATAAACAGTGCTGCTTGTAGGTAGTGGGATAAATTATGACCTAAAATTTTAAGGCACAGTCCTTATGTATCTAAGTATGAACTGTTTGTGCATAAAGACAGAATTTGGCTCAATTCCCAACACAATTGATGACAGAAGTTCACAGAGGCTAATCCTTTCCTATTTTTAAACATATGTATATATTCGTGTTTAATTTTGGCAACTACTCTTCATAGGTATGTTATTTTGATAATAAATCCTATTTTCTTACTCAATTTTTTTGTAGGCACATAATTTTACATGCCACATTGATAGTTACAAACAAAAAGAATTGATTAAAATATATATAAAATAATTTCATAGCTTTTGTAAACCTTACATTATTTTATTTAGTCATATATCAGTACTGGCACTTTCTATGAATAAAATATACTCTTTATTTATTGAATTTCATATAAAATTATCACTAGTTTTTATAAATTTTATGGCAACTGAACATTTTACATAAAATTTTTCTTTTAAAAAATTAAAAACAATTCTAGCAAATCAGTTTCTAATAGAGAAAGAACATTGCTATCAAGATTATTTGCAGAGTGCCCTGACTGGTGTAGCTCAGTGGATTGAGTGCGGGCTGGGAACCAAAGGGTCCCGGTTCGATTCCCAGTCAGGGCACATGCCTGGGTTGCGGGCCGGCTCCCCAGTGAGGGCCACGTGAGAGGCAACCATACATTGCTGTTTCTCTCCCTCTCTATCTCCCTCCCTTCCCCTCTCTCTAAAAATAAATAAATAAATAAAATCTTTTTAAAAAAAGCATATTTGCAGAAGTTTTATATTTCATTTAAAAATAAAAGGACTTGAAACTAAAAAGAGATCTGGCAGCTTCTAAAAAATAGGCTAATCTAAGTGTGACTGCTGAAAGAAAATTACTTGTCCTTAAAGGTTTTGATTGCTCTAACAGGATCTTCTGTATACGGACAACCAACTTCCTGTAAAGGCCGCATTAAAGACACACACAGGAGCAGGATGAAGGAGCCACTTTTTGGGGCGGGGGGACTTGTTTGCAAAATGCCAAAGTGAATAGCTGTAGATAATGCACGCAAACACAGCATAAGACTGCATTTACAAAGAGCTAAAGGAAATTTAGAGACCAAAGCCACAGGTTAGCAAAACCTTTTTGAAATATTCTGCCATCCCTTGGAGACTAAGTTTAGAGAAAAACATTCTGGTATTATATTTACAGGTGGAATTTCTGTGTGTGTGTGTGTGTGTGTGTGTGTGTGTGTGTGTGTGTGTGTGTGTGTGTGTGTGTGTGTGTGTGTGTTCTGTTCTTCAGTGTGCTCTCAGGAGAAAGCCACAGATAATTCACACTGTTGTTCATATTAATGACATTTCTAAGTTAGCCATATAAACACATCTTCAGGATAACTTTGAATTATCTACTTAGTAAGGGTGCAAATTCTACAAATTACCACTCCCAAGGAATCCAACTTATTATTATATTTATTGATCAACTTTTGATAACCTCAAAGATATTACAAATGCCCAGGAATGTGATTACAGTTTAATTCCTTGTTACAGTATCAGAAATTTTAAGTTTTATAAAGGTAGGACTATACTAAGCAATTTTCCTCATTTAAGGACAATTTTTTGTTCTGTAAAAAATAAAACATTAATATGCAAGTTGCTTGAGTCTTATTCAGATTCAAAATAGAAAAGAAAAATACCCCATTGTTTATCAAAAGTGCTGAAGATAATTAATATGTCAGCTCCTTTGTTCTTTATAGGCAGTGACTTTAGCAACAATTAATGTGGAACTGTAAGTGAATTTGAATAGTTGTATTTGATAAGTTTAATTTTAATTGTTATTATGTATGTAATGATTTATACTGCTGAGATGCTTCTATTATTTCAAGGAACTGACTTGGATAGTCTAAGAAGAAATATGAAACATAATATTCAATGTCAAATAAACCCATATCACAGTGTCCATTTCATTATTTCTCTTTGGTTGTACAATGACAATCAAAGAAGAAGAAACAACTCAGTGGGACAGGTAAGAGCCATAACTTAATCCCATGTGACATACGTAATGCGCATTTCAGCTATGCATAAGAGAGTTCTTGCAGGGTTTCTATGTACTTGTGAATTGCGTTTTGCCCACCCTTTCACCATCACCATGACAAAGATGAAGAGCAGTTAGCGAGTGACTTCATTTCATACATATTCCCCTCCTACAGCCTCTCTCCCTCCCTATTTAACTGCCACAGTCTGTGAGTGAGAAGGCAATGGGACAGAAGTCTATTTCCCCGTGTCTCACAAGTAAACAATTTAACACCTGGACATGATTCAGATCAGACTTAAGGGTAAAACTTATACATAGCATGGACGCTCATGCTATCTTTCTGGTTCTCCTACCCTGTGATAATAGAGACACCTGAAAAGATGCCCCCACAGGACTGGACACCAAAGCTAAGCATGAATAAAATAGAAGATCCCTGAAATATGACAAAAATGGTTTCCTCAGAAATAATAACTTGAGCGAAGTTCTGATACTGTATTTTACTCTGAAGCATTGAGATAAAATTAGACATCTTTGTGGACAGGGATAAAATCAGTATCCCCACTTTCTTCTGTGTGGGGCCTAGCATTACTGACCTCTGCTAACTGGTCAGCGAAAAGTCATCATGGGCCAGGACTTATAAGAAGGTACACAACCCACTCACTCACCTACAGCAGCGTTACTAATGACTATTAATCAAAGAGAGAGAAGGCACATTGCCCATGTAATCCCTTACCAGACACTTGTGCAAACAAATTTAGGCAGAAATGAACAAAGGAGAATCATGTAAGTAAAAAATAACAATTGACAAAGCATCTCTTTCCTAATTTTGCAAAGAGATCATGATAGGATTCTCAAGTAAGCCCAATGAAGTTTAGCATGTATTGTTTTATTTCTGTTACTAATGACTAAACCATGTTTTTTAAATTTTATTTTATTGTTGTTCAAGTACAGTTGTCTCCCCCTCCACTCTACCTATCCCCTCTTTGACTTTGTCCATGTTTCTTTTATACATTTCCCTTGATAATCTTTCTCCCTTTTCCCCCCATTATCCCCCCCCACTTCCCCTCTATTTACTATCAGTTTGTTCTTTATTCCAATGGCTCTGGTTCTATTTTGCTTGCTTGTTTGTTTTGTTGACTAGGTTCCATACGTAGGTGAGATCATATGGTATTTGTCTTTCGTCACCTGACTTATTTCACTTAGCATAATGCTCTCCAGGTCCATCCATGCTATTGCGAAGGGTAGGAGCCCTTTCTTCCTGCTGCATAGTATTCCATTGTGTAAATGTACCACAGGTTTTTGATCCACTCATTTACTGATGGGCACTTAGGCTGTTTCCAGCACTTGGCTATTGTAAATAACACTGCTATGAACATTGGGGTGCATAGGTTCTTTTGAATTGGTGTTTCAGGATTCTTAGAGTGTCATCCCAGTAGTGGAAATGCTGGATCAAAAGGCAGTTCCATTTTTATTTTTCGGAGGAAATTCCATACTGTTTTCCACAGTGGCTGCACCAGTCTGCATTCCCACCAACAGTATACTAACTAGGGTTCCCTTTTCTCTGCAACCTCGCCAGCACTTGTTGTTTGTTGATCTGTTTATGAAGGCCATTCTGAATGGTATGAAGTGGTATCTCATTGTGGTTTTCATTTGCATCTCTCTGATGGCTAGTGATGCTGAGCATCTTTTCATATGTCTCTGGGTTCTCTGTATGTTGTCCTTGGAGACGTGTCTGTTTAGGTCCTTTGCCCATTTTTTAATTGGGTTGTTACATCTGGATAGCTATGTGCAAAAAAAAATGAAATTCAACCACCAACTTACACCATATACAAAAATAAACTTGAGATGGATAAAAGACTTAAATATAAGTCACAGCACCACAAAAGTCCTAGAGGAGAACATAGGGGGAAAATCTCAGATATTCCATGCAGTAATATTCTCACCAATATGTCCCCTAGAGCAAAGATCATAAAAGAAAGAATGAACAAATGGGACTTCATCAAATTAAAAAGCTTCTGCACGGCTAAAGAAAACATCAGCAAAATGAAAAGGGGACCAACCATGTGGGAAAATATGTCTGCAAACAATACCTCAGATAAGAGTTTGATCTCCAAAATATATAAAGAATTCATACACCTCCACTCCATGGAGATAAACTATGTTTATTTAATTAAATAAGATAAAAGGAGAAAGATTTATGCACATTCCATTTTTATGTTATCAAACAACTCTCCATACTTTCACAAGAAAATGTAGGTTATAACACAATTCAAGAAATAGTCATTGAACATTTAATATGTGTCTGACATTGAGTGACAACGAAATAAAAAGGGGTAAGACAATGGTGTGATCACTGTGTAAGTTATTTAAATGTCAAATCACTATGCTGTACACCTGAAACTAATATAATATTGTTCAGTCAACTGTAGTTGAAAATTTAAAAAATAGGTAAGGAAAGCTTTTAGTCCTCTATTTGTCCACAGTTTGGAAGGGAAAGATATGCACTTAACTAACTCAGCAGTAGAAGGCGGTAGCACTTCTACTGAAACCTCTGCAGGAGTAGGAGAGTAGGGCTATGAGTTAGCACTTTGTCTGGTAGTGCAGAGTGGGGTCAGCAAAGCCTTATAAAGGTCTTGAAGGATAATTAAAAACTGCTACAGATGCTTGGAGAGAGATTAAGCAAAGTTCCAAGGGAAGAAATGAGCATACTATCTTCTGGAACTGGCTAATGAGACACACTAGTAGAACCTACTGCACTAGGCAGGGGCAATAAAAGATAATGCTGGAAAGGAAGGCTGGGCTCTGGTTGTGGTTGAATTGACTTTATATGGCAGGTTTAAAGATAGAATTCTGATAGTCATATGGAAAAGAAGTGACAGAAAGAAATAAGTCCATTAAAAGCCTTTCCAACATGAGACAATGAAGAAATCAACTAGAGTAAAAGCAGTGGGAATAAAAAAGAAAGAACAAATATTAGAGATATTTTAGAGGCACAGGACATTGTGACTAACTTTATGAAGAAGGGAGAGGAGAGACAAGGTAAACTTGGTTAATTAAGTCACTAACAAGGAATACAGGAGGAGAAGCATATTTAGGGTCAGGATGGAGAGTAGAAAAGATAATAGACCACTTTCTGACAGGTCAAGCTTGAGAGTTCTGAGTAATCTAACTGTGATTGGAAGTAGCCCAAAATTCAGACTGATGAACTAGATCTGAGAACTACTATTGGATGAATAAGCACTGCAGTGGCTGAGACTGTGTAGGAAGAAGACAGCTTACTTAGTCTCCTATGCCCTATGCACTAGGAGTCGGAGTTTAAATCAGTGTCCTTTTGGATACCATACATTGCTTTTGTTAGACCACTGTTCCACAGTCAGTGTTGATATATCTATCCACATTTAGCATCCCCTAAATACAGCTCTTTGGTTTTACTCTCTCAACTCCACCATCCTCAACTATCATCAATTCCTTCAGCAACTCTGTTGACTATCACCAAGTATTTTCTAAGTCTATTTGCTTTCTACTACAATTACCCATGCCCAAGCCATATTCATTTCTCACCTGGATTTTTATAACAGCTTTAAAAGTATTATGGCTCTTTTTATATACCCAAAGTAATAGAAATAGCACAACGCACCCATATACCAATCTCTTACGTCAACATTTGTGTATTTGCTTCACCTCAGCTTAAATTTTTTTCTTTGTTGAAAAATTTTATTATTTTTAATATATTTTATTGATTATGCTATTACAGTTGTCCCAGTTTTTCTTCCCTTTAGTTCCTTCCATCCTGTACATACCTCCCACCATCATTCCCCCACCTTAGTTAATATAAATGAGTTGTACATATAAGTTCTTTGCCTTCTCCATTTCCCATACTATTCTTAACCTCCCCCATCTATTTTGTACCTACCACTTATGCTTCTTATTCCTTTTTGTAATAATTTGTAATTATCCTTCAAGTCCTTTATAAGTCTTCGCTGACCGACCCTGCACTCCCAGACAAAGGACTAATTCATGTCACCATTATCTAGCTTAGTGTGCATCTCTAAAAAGAAATGGACATTTTCTTAAGTAACCATATTTTCACACTTATAAATTAACACATATTATCTATTATCATGTTATATCTATTCTACATTAATTAAATTTCTTCAGTTGTGCTAAAATATCTTTTCTTGTAGTTTGTTCAAGTAAAGTTCCAAGCAATGTCCACATATTACATTTAGTTTTGTCATGCATCTTCTCCCTTCAGAAGTCTTGCCTCCTTCTTTCCCCCATGATTTTGTCTTAAAACAGACACCCAACTAATGTCCTGAAGAATGAACATGAGTGACCCTCATTCTAGATTAGTATGCTTACTTTCTTTGAGTGTTGTTTGATGTTCCTCTAGGCTCTTAATCTCCAGTAGATGGAGATTAGCTCTTGAAGAGATTCAGATAAACTTTTGGCAAGATACCTTTACAACTCTTGTGTGTTTTTTATTGTATTACGTTTGGAAACAGTGTCTGGTTGCCCTGCTCTTTGGTTATGCTACATTCTGTTTTCCACATGGAAGAGAGGGAGATGGGTCTCTGCCTAACTCTTAGCCAAATTTTTAGGGATGCTATCATCACCAGGCTCAGCTGATGAGAAACCTAGTTGCTCTATGCAAAGATCTCAACATTTTATCCAGTGTTTTAAAAAATTGATGATTAACGCCTGAATAAGTTGTTTCATCAGGAGTTACAAAATGTTTATTTTCAAATTCTCTAATTTCTTCCACATTTGTTTTAAATCCCATTGGAAAAAAATGTCCTTAATCAACTAAGGAAACTAGATTAGTTGGTAGTATTATGTTCTGAATGTTTGTATACCCCAGAATCATATGTTGAAATCTAATCCCCAGTGTGATGGTATTTAGAAATGGGGCCTTTGGGAGTAATAGGTCATGAGGGATTATTGCTCTTATATGAAGAGGTCAGAGAACTAGCTGTCTGCCTGTCCACCATGTGAGGCTGCAAAATGATGGCCATCTGCAAACCAGATATAAATGAATCCTCACCAGACATCACTAGATCTGCCAGTACTTTGATCTTAGGCTTCACAGAATCCAGAACTGTGAGAAATAAATGCTTGTTGTTTAAGTGACCTAGTCTATGGTAATTTGTGCTAACAGCCTGATAAAACAGACTACAATAAAATAGAGTTTGTAATGGAAAGGCAGAATAAATACATAATCATTTTATTTCTTTTTTTCTAATCATTTTCTTTCAATTGTTAATTGCTAAGAAAAAAAATGTGTCTATTTCCCCTGCTGCAGAGTAAGTTATTGTTTTTGAAAGAGTGAAAGAAACCTTTCTCTTTCTTGTTGAGTATCAGGACAAATGACTTTCTGTATATTCAATTTGTTATAATCAATTGCATTCATTATTTTTTAGTACTCAGATTTTCCCACTTTCTATCCAATAGGAGCCACTTTCTGTTGGCACCTGTATCTTTTTAATAATACCCATTAGTTTCTGAGAGTTTCTTTTCTTTCTGGCCCAGCCAGATATCTCTGGCTGATCTCTGGCCTAGAACTGCATTTAAGACACAGTAGAAATAAATTAATAACTACAGAGTGGAAAAAATCATTTGGCTACCCTTTTTACATTTATGTTTATTATTACCTATGGCCTTTGAGATCATTCCCTATCTCTTTCTGAATGTTTGGCAAGTTTCTTTATTGCCTAGTTTCTTGCTTTATTAGTCAAAGTTGTTATCAACATGGTGAGGAAAATTGGTTCCAGTGGCCAAGGTTAAGGGTCAGAAGATATTAAGTGAGAACTATCAGAAGCTGGCAGTGAGTATACAGACCATTGAAGGGAGATGATAATAAATCAGGTCTGAGCACATAACATCAATTTGAATTCCAATTATCTTCATCTCTGTCATTTGTGTATATAAATTTATGTAAGCCATAAATTTATCCTTGTTAGGATGTAAACAAATAAATTCCTCATATGCTTGAATTGATTTATGTGACTTAGGCCTATTTTTTTTCTTTCAGATATTTTCTTTCTGCCTATATTTTGTCATTCCTACTATTTGACACCATTATGGATATTCCCATATATTTTATGGCTCTATTGTTTTCTTGTAAAACCAAGCTGTCCGAGTTTGTTTATTTCAGCCATCCTTTACTAGGAGCCTGTGTTCCTTTCCTCCAGACTTTCAGGTCCACCTGATCCAACTCCAGTATCTATTTCCTCAGTTTTAAGTCTTCCTTCTCCTGATTAAAAAAAAAAAGGTACTGACTGACTCTTGTTCATTTTCACACCAAGCTGAACTGTTCATGCTAATAGAGATTAAATTGAAGCATGTACTATGATCTATGGTGACACTTTGATATTCTACAATTTGTGAAGGTGACATCAGTTTGGATTTATTTATGTAAATTATCTTCATTTTTCTATTAGCTAATATATTAGTGATATTAACAGAAAATAATATATAATAGGTAGTCCAAAATGATTTCTCATTATGTGCCCCTTCATTTCGAAACGATTGCATAGCTACTAACCATATTTGCTTCTCCCCTTGCTACCAAAACTGAAAAACTACAATATTCATCAAGACAGCGCCATTTTTGTGTGACCAGCCCCTGACTCCCACTGAGTTGTAGTAAAGAGGTTACTTTGCCGAGATGAATTGTGTTTGTTTTGTGTGCGTCAGTGTCATGAGGTATAAACTCCCTCAACTTCCCCTACTCTTCTAAATTTATGTTTATTCTCACCATCCTGGGCTCCCTTCCTTCAGGTTCAGTGGAAGCCTCCACTTCATAACTGCCTCTCCGTGTTCTTATCCCTTGCTCTTACTCCTTGTCGTCTCATTAAGGACTCTCATCTACTCACTGCATCAAGTCTTCTTTTATCTTCAGTCTCTCCTTCTGGTTCTTTCCCCTGAAACCAAAAACATAACTAATCTCTACAACTGACAAAAAACAAAACCTTTTTACAACCTGCCCTAACTCAAACTTGTGATTTCTAACTCCTTACCTTCAGAACCAAGTTTTTCCAAAAGAGTAGCATATATTTTTCCTGTTTACTACCTCCTATCTATGACATAATAGGTGGTCTAATCTTTTTTAATATTCTGCATTTTTACTGGGTTCCTATTTTAATTTTTATTGTAAAATTTGACAAATACTTTCCCTCCATCACAGTCATAGTTCTGTCTACTTCTGTGCTGTCCACCACAGCATCTTCTGACTCTTGACCTTCTTGTTTGGGGGGAGAAAGACCAGGCATATCCACACTCTGTAGGAAAAGTAAAAACTCTGACCAAATCTAAGATGGCAATGGGAAGCATATTAGCTTTCATGGCATATCATGAGAAGGCAGCGTTCTCTGGGAAAGATAATGATGCTGGAAAAAAATAGAAGGCAGTAGGAAAAGGAAGACCATTGGGTTAATGTAATCAGTCCATCTATAAAACTGATTAGTTACCTGAAGTGATATCACTAGTCCCTTCACAAGAGTAATCAGTCATTTGTATTGATGTAATCAGCCCATACTTGGTTTCACTTGATTATATGTGCTATTTAGCTGGCCATTTCCATCAGTCAAAGAGTAGGTATGACTGATTTTCTGGCATTGAATTAACCAAACTAAAAACCTGGATTGAAACATAGGCACACTTAGCGTAGACAACAGTGGCACTGACTGAAGCTGACCCCTCTACTCCCTAAGCATCTTTTCACCTTCACTATCACTATCTTGACATACACTGTCACTATGTCCTGCCTGGATTAATTTAACAACCTTTTAATTCATCTTAACGCCTCTATTATTGTCTCACCCTAGCCCAATAACACTTTTGCCTTGTTACAACTAGAGATCTTACTGATCTCAATTCTGAACATGTCGTCTTTATGCTTATACATTTAAAAGGCTTCCTGCTATTCTTGTAACAAAGTCAAAACTCTTTAAGATGGTCTGCTCACAAGAATTTTAATGATTAATCTCTCTATTCCTCTCCAGTCTCCTTTTTCATCACTGCCTCCCTCATTTTGTGTACTTTAGCCACTAAAAATGTCTTCTATTTCATCAAGTGTACCACATTTCTTGTTCTCTTGCTTACAGTAATCTTGGATGTTTTATCCCCTCCATATTTACTGGGTAGTAACTATACATCCATTAGGTTCAGTTTAAACATTTCCTTCTTTGGAAGTATTTCTGGACCACCCTAGGCGGGGTGTTAAAGGAGCACTTTATTATTATGCCATATTTTAATCCATTATTTTCCCTTCTCTGTACTCCCCTCTCCCCAATTAAGGTTAAGACTATGTCCACTTTGCTCAAAATGATGCTTGTTACTTAGCTCAGTGTTGGTACATAGTATATGTTTAATAAATCATTGATAAATAAATAAAAGATGTTGAGCACCTGATATAGATTCTAGAGTTTATGCTATGCACTTTCCACTAAAGTAAAAGGAATTTAAAATTATGACAGTCATATCAAGGCCTTTTAAAAACAAGGCAGGATATAAACATAAAAATAAAATTTTGTAACAGAATATTACTAAATAATGTTAAAAGAACTAATTAATACAAATGAACAAAAGAAAGTGAAGTAAACCAAGGAAAATCTATCTTCATTTTTCATTTCTGCTCACTCATAAGAAATCATCTAAATTTATTCTTATAAATCAATACAAACTGCTTTTACTTTCAAGGAAAAACAAACAAAAAAATTTCACAGGATTGTTTTGAAAGTAGGCAATAGCAGTTTGGTTTTTGAGGTCCATGTTTATTATTTTTAAGAATATAATAAAAATTAGTAATTTTCACTAAATTCAAACATTCAGACATATTGTGTGAGCTGTTTCCTCAAAATTTATCTAAAATAGGAATACATTAATTGACTAAGATAGGGAACAGATGAAGAATGTAACACAATCAGTAGTAAAGCATGAAGAGAAATTATACAGAAAAGATTTAGAGACTACATCAAGTTCTAATACTTAAAAATGTGAATTATATAATGAACATAAATGAAACTGAATGCAAGAATTAATACATTAAAATATGCAAAGAATATGGTAATGAAATTTAAAACGCAGCCAAAATAACCCCAGGAAAGCTGACTAATAAAATATTTCATAATAGTATTTAACTCTGTATAAATTATACAGATAATTTATTTCAATAAATATAATTAAATGCAGCATCTATAAGCAATGTATAGAATAAGAAATATGAAAATAATGAATGGCTATTCAATGTGATTAATGTAAAAGTGTTAAATCCACAAATTACACACTTATAACTTTAACATAATTATCTTTGGGTAATTAATTTTTGTGGAAGGTGTACATTTTTATGAACAAGGTACACTTCATAGTTATTAATAATTTCAATATCTTTCTACATATTCGTTACATTCTCCTCTATGTTTTAGGGATTATTCATAATAATTCCTGCTACTCATATGGCTTTAGAAGACTGAATTAATTTTTCAGTAAGAATATGGAGTCCACAGCAAGAGATGGAGCCTCATCATTTACAAGCAGATCGTGTTGTGTTCTGAGAAATGCACTGGAATAGAAGTCAACACCTATGGATTCCAGTCTTGGGCCTGCTGGGCACTTAGTGTGTGATGCTGAGGAATGATTATCTTTGGCTTCATTTTCCTCATCTGAGAATTAAGAGGATATGCTACATTACACTTTGGCTCTCTCTAGAATCTGTTGGGGTAGCACTAAATTGTGAATGTATCCCTATTCTAGTTTTCAGATTCTAGTTTTATCCATAGAAATAGACTTGAAAATTGTAAAACTATACAGGGTGTGGTATGCTTCCCCATGTCTTCCAGATGTCACAATGTCATCATCACGAGCTTCAAACAGAAAAGTCTATGCAGAAGTTTTGGAAATTGAAGGGACTGAGGAACTCTAGCTAGTACAGCTGTTGTATTTCATTGTTGAGAGAGTTGACAGAGAGGTGAATTCTTCTGCCTAACATCTCATAGCCTGGAAGGTGGTGTTATCACTAGACCTCAATTCTCTGCTGAGGCCCAGTGCTCCTTCCTCACTTCATCTCTATTATTCCTTTCTAGCTCACTATGAGGACGATATTGCCGTGAATGTCTCCAGTCACCTGTGCCGATGAGCTATTACCTAGAGACATAATGAAATAACGATTATAATTAACTGACCTATAGTGTCAGTTTTCAGAAGTGTATTTCAGATATTAAGCTTTATGAGAAGTCATGATCTCTTCAAGCATAAGGTTTTAGAGCTAAATTTCAAGACTGAATAAAAACAAAATTTTAAAGTTAACACAAATTTCATTAAAGCAAAGAGGAAATAGCTACAGATATTGAAACAACTGTTATAGCGACCTAGAAATAACCACATTTTATTTTCAAACAATACAGAAAGGATAAAATTTCCTCTCTTCAATTTGTATAAAAGGATATCACCATTTTGGTGGAATCTTTTGGGGAAATCATTTCAAAAGCAAAAAATAACATACAGACATAAACTGATTAACTAAAAACAACTCCTAAATGCATGAATATTTTTATTACTTTTCTTGAAGTTACTAAATTTTATTTGAAATTATAATAATTTCATTATGTAAATTATTCATATGTTTCACAAACATTTATTCCATGTAAACATCTGTGGCTACATTAGGCCTCAGCTTTACTTTATTTTTCTGTACCCAAATAGAGAGACAGAACTTATTTTATAATTTCCTGGATGGCAATATACAGAGAATCTCATCCTCCCTCCCTCCCTCCCTTCCATAAATATGCATTGAACATCTTCCATGTAAAAAGAATTGTGCCAGATATTGAGGATATATGTAATGAACAAAATAGACATGGTTTTGCCTTCATGGAGTTTACAGGCTAGTGCAACAATATGCAATTTAAAAATAATATATAATTTTAATTTGGCAAGAATTTTATAGATACATATAGGAGACTATAAAAGTATAGAAGAACTATAGATTGGACTGAAGCAATGGAAAGAACTAGTAATTGTCTTTCTGAAGGAAAAAACATTTGAGACTTGAAGAATGAATATACAGGAGGTAAAGAGTGAGATAACACCTTTATTGGCAGGGTATACAAAATATGGGAAGACCCTGAATTGGGGAAGTGTGGACCAGTTTGAATAACTCAATGGACTGTAGGAATTAAGAAATTTTGAAAAAGGAAATATATACAAGATCGGGCTGAAAAGGCAGGTGCTGTATTATTTTTACTCTGAAATTTCACTGTATTTCAAAGCTAACCCTGATTCTGCTGGTTTTCCTGCAGAACCTAACCTCTGCTGTGCATCGTCAGTAGGTCTCCTGTTCATCACACTACACTTCTGAGAAAAGCTTCATGAGCCATAACAGTTCAACAAATAACTGTTCTTCCTCTTATATCTACCTCTTTGCTGATCCCCTTTATAATGATTGTCCTTGCATAGAAGAATGGCTTTATTTTGATAGCAACTTCGGACAGACTTGCAAATCCCTGCCACAATCCAGGTTTTTGAGGTGGAAGGATTTTGAGTCAGTTTTTAAAAGAAAGAAAGGAAGGGATAGAGGGAGGGAGGTTTGGTGGGAGGGGTAAAAGGAGGACAGAAAGAAGTGAGAACATTGCCATTGGAAATTAGTGGTGATTTGTAAGGCTTTCTGGTGTACTCATTAAACTGGAGCTGGAGATACCTTCATCATTCATTGCTATGAAGGATTCTAAATACTAATTGGCTCATGTGTTCTTTTGCTGAACAGATAATGAACTTCCATGTACAAAGAGCTCTCTCCACTTTGTGGATGGGAAACAGGCAATTTTAGGTGGTCACCAAGCTAGTAACTAGGTTTTTGACACCATTTCATAATACTCTGACAGAAGACCAAGTTGCCTCAAAAGAAAAACTATTGAGTACAAGATGAGATATCCATGGGATTATTTAATTTTGCTATTTCGGTGATAGCCTGTCATCTCCCATCTCCCCAAATACTCTCCGAGATGATCCAATGTCTTCAACTGATGCTATTAGAAAGATAATACATTTTTAAAAATTATTTTTTTCTTCAACATAAGGGCTATGGGAAAGACAACTTCACACATTGCTTTTACCGATTCTTTTTATGTGAGTTACTTGCCCTTTGTATTTTACCATATGTCTGAGAAACTGACATACTTTGAGGTGCTTAATTCTCAGGACATTCTAAAGATCAAGCTATTATTTTTTTCTGGTTAAGGTTTAGGGCATTAAACATGAGAATATATGCAGATAAGATCGAATACAGATCACTTATCTGTTAAGTCACAGATAAGATCATACAAAAAACTGACAGAAGAATAAATACCCTTTCGATTCCTACTGCAATATCCAGTTTTTTTTTTAAAGAATACAAGCTGTGAAATTAAAGAATCTTCAGGAAAGATACTGATGATTAGAAAGATATTGTTTATGGCCTGACATTCATCTCGTTATCACAATTATTTATTACCTTTGTATTCCAGTTAGCCTCTATCTTCCATCAATTAAGTCCTTTCATTATATAAAATGCAGAATTACATTACTACAATTACAGAAAAATAGCAATTTAAAAAATAATAACAAGATAAAGGTTTGCAAGTTGCTCTGTATTCTGTTTCACTTTTTAATTGAAACCCTTTTGCACAAATGTGAAATATAACCATAGCAAATGCCTCACTATTTAGAAAGAGTATTTTCTTTTTTTTTAATTGTTGTTCAGTTACAGTTGTCCCTCCTTTTTCCCCATTGCTCATCCCCTACTCCATTCCCCCCATTGTCAGTGCCCATGAGTCCTCTATTCATGTTCCTTTGCCTGCCCCTTCCCCTTTTTTCTCCCATTCATCTTACCCCTTGCCCCTCTTATCTGGTCACTGTCTGTTTGTTTTTTGTTTCAAGTCTATGATTCTATTTTGCTCATTTATTTGTTGATTAAGTTCCACTTGCAGGTGAGATCATATGGTATTTGTCTTTCACCACCTGAGATTTCACTTAGCATAATGCTCTCCAGTTCCATAGTTGTGAAGGGTAGGAGCAGGAGCTCCTTCTTTCTTTCTGCTGCATAGTATTCCACTGTGCAAATGTACCATGGTTTTTTATCCATTCATCCACTGATGGGCACGTGGGCTGTTTTCAGACCTTGGCTATTATAAATAACATTGATATTAGGGGTGCATATATACTTTCTGATTCATGTTTCAGGATTATAAGGATATATTCCCAAAAGTGGAATTGCTGGGTCAAAAGGCAATTCTTTTTAAAATTTTTTGAGGGAACTCCATACTGTTTTCCACAGTGGCTGCATCAGTCTTCATTCCAACCATTACTGCATGAGGATTCCATTTTCTTCATATCCTTGCTGACACTTGTTTGTTGATTTTTTGATGATAGCTATTCTGACAGGTGTGAGGTGACATCTCACATGGTTTTAATTCACATCTCTCTGATGATTAGTGATACTGAGCATCTTTTCATATGTCTATTGGCAATCTGTACGTCTCTTTGGAGAAGTGTCTGTTCAGGTCCTTTGTATACCTTTTAATTGGATTGTTTGTCTTTCTGGTGTTGAGTTGTGTAACTTCTTTATATATTTTGGAAAATCAACCCCTTATAAGTTACATTGTTGGTAAATGAAGCTCTCCAGGTAATTCCAATACTCAGATAAGTTTGAGAGGTACGACTTTACTATAGCTGATTCTTACTTAATTGAATCTTCTTGATATATATCTAACATTAGGTTTTTCACACCTGTCAGTCCTTTTGTCTGAAACCACTCCCCAACTGGCTCTTTCTGCTGAACCCTACACCTTGTTTGCTCAATCCAACCTTCAGATAGGAGGTTCTACAGGAAAACTATTCTTGATTGCATAAGTTACTCCAGACTTTACTACTGTGTGTTTCCTCATTAATATTTTCTTTATTTTAACTTGCATCACAATTAATTGTAAATATTGGTTTTTAATTTTTAATATTTATTTTTTCAACTATAAATTGACTAGAAAAGTAAATATAAGGAACACATGATTTAATTAATGTCAACAAGTTGTCATACTTCCTTCCTTTCTTTTTTGTTTTTTTAAAGCAAGACAGAAGCATCTTTCCACTCAATGTCTCTTCTTCCCTCTATCCTTGAACAAAAATAATTGCTGTTCAGATATTGGTGTGTATCTTTGCCATCCATACTCACACGTTTATAACATTATGGTAAATGATATAAGTATTGCTCTAAAAGCCCGGCTGGTGTAGCTCAGTGGATTGAGCGTGGGCTGGGAACCGAAGGGTCCCGGTTCAATTCCCAGTTGGGGCACATGCCTGGGTTGCGGGCCAGGTCCCCAGTGAGGACCATGTGAGAGGCAACCATACATTGCTTTCTCCCTCTCTTTCTCCCTCCCTTCTCCTCTCTCTAAAAATAAATAAATTAAAAAATAAATAAATAAAATAAAAAAATAAGTATTGCTCTAAAAGTTTATATAATATTTATTGCTTGTATCATTTTCTACCTGCTTTTTTGTCAATATATTATTAATTAAAATTATCCATGTTGATACATGTGTATTTTCTATTAAAACTGCTATATACTAATCCATTTCATAAACATAACAACATTTATTCATTTTTCTATGGATGGACATTTTAAATATTTACTCTTAGATGAAATGCTACATACAATAAGGCTCTTTGAACAGTTTTGTATGTGTGTATATTTATAAGCATGTGTTAGAATTTTTCTAGAATAAATATATGAGTTTTGTATGTGTAGGATTCCTGCATATTTCTTTACTAAAATTTACAAGAACTTGTTCTTCAAAAAGCATGTGGGTCTCTCAAAATTAAATAAGTAGACAAAATCTAACAAAATGTGGATAATGTCTACATGAGGAAAACTAAAAAAATCTGATGAAAGAAAACAAAGAAGTAATTAAAAGAAGAATTATTTCTAGTTCATAGATAAGAAGACTCAACATTTCAAGATGTCAATTCTTGTCAACTTGGTCAGCTTATAAACAAAATCCCAATCAAAATCCCAGCAAGTCATTTCATGAATATTGACACTTTGGTTCTAAAATTTGTATGGAGAGGCAAAGAACCTAAAGTCAATTCACTATTGAAGGGGAGCAAAGTTGGCAGTCTGATGCTGATTTCTTACTACAAAGCTACAGTCACCAACACTGTGTGGTAATGGTTAAAGAACAGGCAGATAAATCAATGAAGCAGAATAGAGAACCCACACGTGGACCCTCATAAATACTATAGTCAACTGATCTTTGGATAAGAAGCAATGGCAATGGCAAAGCTAGAGCAAAAATAGTTTCGACAAACAGTGCTGTAAAAACTGGACATTCACATGCAAAAGAAAGAATGTAGACACGGACCTTATACCCTTTATAAAAATTAAATCAAAATGTATCTTACACCTAAATGTAAAACACAAAATCATAAAATTCCCAGAAGATAACATACCAAAAACTCTAGATGACCTAGGGTATGACTTTTACTTTTTATTTTATATTTTTACTGTTGTTCAAGTACAGTTGTCTCCATTTTCACCTCATCACACTCCCCCTGTCCCACCCAACCCCACTAAGGTAGTTCCCCTTGAAACTACCCTCTTTGGCTTTGTCCGTGGGTCCTTTATACATGTTCCTTGAAGGTCCTTCCCCTATTTCCCCCATTAAGCCCTCTCACCATTCCCCTCTGGTTACTGTCAGTTCATTCCTTATTTCAATGCCTCTGGTTATATTTTGCCTGTTTGTTTGCTTTGTTGATTAGGTTCCACTTATAGGTGAGATCAAATGATATTTGTCTATCACCAACTGGCTTATTTCACTTACAAGGACTTTTAGACACAACACCAAAGCTATGATCCATGTAAAAATAATTGATTAGGTAGACTTCATTAAAATAAAAATTTCTGTTCTGTGAAAGACAATATCAAGTGAACGAGAGGGCAAGCCACACACCAAATGAAAGCATTTGCAAAAGATGCATTTGATAAAGAACTATTATCTGAAATATAGAAGAAACTCAACAACAATAAGAAAATGAACAAGTAAATTAAAAAATGACTAAAGACCTTAGCAGATACCTCAGCAAAGCAGATATACAAATGGCAGTTAAGCATATTAAAAGATGTTCATCAAATATCATTAGGGAATTGCAAATTAAAACAACATTAAGATACCACTATATACGTACTAGAATGGCCAAAATTCAAAACCCTAAAACACCAAATGTTGGCAAGAACGTAAAGCAACAAGAACTCATTCATTTTCCACAATCAACACTGTTAAGGACTTACTTGGGTTTTAGGAAATTAACAACTTCATGATATTTATATTTTTCATTCAAGATTACAGAACAGCGATCAATTTACATCATTCCCATATATTTCAGATATATTTTATAACATTATAATTACATTTCTTAAACATATTTTGTTAAATTTACACCTTAGCACTGTGAAAGCAAAGAAAATTCCATCTATATTTAATTTGCTAGAATATTTAAAAGCTCAAGCAGAGGTCAAATCTTATAATCATAGTATTTTTCCCCCTCAATCAGTTCATGTGATGAGTTCCAGTTACTGATTTTCTTTTCAAAATTTTACATGCAATAATAAAATATTTCAAATATTTAGAAAACACCAATCTCATATAATAATATTAATGAATGACTATGTGAACAATACTGGAACATAATCAACAAAAGAAAAAAGCAAGAAAAATATAACCAGAGACATTGAAATTAAGAACAATCTAACAATAGCCAGAGGGGAGAGGGAAGGGGACTGTGGGGAGAAGGGTTTTCAGGAACTGCTATAAAGGACACATGGACAAAACCAAGGGGGAGAGTCGAAGCAAGGGAGGGAGGTGGGTTTAGATGGGGGAGGGGAGGGAAAAAATGCGGACAACTGTAATTGAACAACAATAAAGTAATTTTAAAATATTTTAAAAATTTTAAAAAGACTTAAAAATGATATTTTTCCATCTTTAAATGACATTTTAATAAACTATGCTCTATAAATACATCTGAAACTTTCCTTTTCATTCTTTTCCTCTCTCTCCTTCCCCAGACTGAATTTGTTTTCTACCAATCATCAATGTATCTTATACTTTTACTACATATACATGTGTTTATAAACAATGTTAATTTACATAAGAGGTTCAGTTCGTATGTCCTTTTGTGACTTATGTTTTCCCCATCAATATTCTATTTTTTATTTATTCTATTTTGAGATTTATTAACTAATATATTTTTGATATTTATAGGGATAAACAAACATGTGTTTTCTTTGTTTATATTTATTGTTCTACACTATTCCACTATGTGTTTAAGTCTGTGTTTATTTATTCCCTTACTGATAATAGTTCAATTATTTAATTTCTCTTCTATTACAAAAAGTACTACAATAAATATCCTAGTGTAACTTTTCTTATTTATATGTATAGGATTTTAGTCAAGGATATATTCCCAGATACTGCATTGCTGTGTCATAGAATATGGGCATCTTAATTTAACAAAGTACTCACTATATGTTCTACAAAGTGGCTGTACTGATTTTACTCCAACCATCATTTTATAATAGGTCCATTTCATTATGCTGAAAACTACTTATAAACAGATTTAAGTTTTTGTGAATGGAATGGCTGTAAAATATTACCTCCTTTTAATTTATTTTTCTCTGGTTTCTGTGAGAAATCTACAATCGGACTTTATGTTGCAAACCTATGGAAAGATTAACTTTTGCTTTAAATGATGAGAGATCTTTGCATTCTCTCTCACCCAATTAGAGACAGACTTTTAAAAAAATGTTCTCTTGTGTCTTATTTCTAATACACCTTTAACGTGAAGGGATAGCCATTTGTGGAAGCAGTTTGAAGTTGGGTGTCCTATGAGGCTCACTGTCCTGGCTTTCTTCACCATATGTATCACATGAATTCATTAAAAATATAATCCCAAAGTCACCCGAGAGCAGTGAATGTCCCAAAATAGAAGCCAATTTAAGGGAACAGGTACCTTTTTGGTGTGCTGCTTTCGCTGTATTTGAGATCTCTATTTCTTGATTCATAGTCATTTCTATTCAATATGAAATTTGAAATTTTAAAAAGTAAGCGTATTTAGTCCTCCCAGCAGGTAGGTTGCCCACACTGACAGGTAGACTACTTATTCTTTGCCTGCCTTGCTAAACTATAATCTCTGCTAGAAAGGGCTCCGTTGTCGGCTTGGTTTGTCGTTCACATAGCACCCAACATTCTTCCCGGCATATAAGTAAACTATCAATAAACACTTGGCAAAAAAAAAAAAAAATGTTGAACGAATAAGGAAATGCAGCATGGGAAGAAATAAAATCTCAAATTATTGAAAAAATATTGGAAAGAGAAGTTTATCTGAAATAAAAGTACATTCTAGCAGGAAACCAAGGAGCTTTAAGTCCATAATTCCTGTTACTTCCTGATGAATTAGCTTGACTTTCATGGAAAGCCTAGCGTGATGAAGAATAAGCAAACATTCTTTAAGTGGAAGATCACAGCCAAAGTCCTACTTCTGATAGTCTCTATTTCTGTAATCTTGGCTGATTATTAAATATATATGAGTTTCAGTTTCTTAATTTCTAAAGTTTAAATGTCAATGAGTAGCACATTAAAAAATAAACATTAAAATAACAGGTGAATTTTACCCCCAAAAATGTGTGCAGCACTACTGCAGTATTGCCAAAGACAAGCGTCTGATCAGAATTTCACGACTTGCTTTAAGCTCCTTTCTATTATAAATATCAGGAGAAAATGAGATTCCTAAGTGTTATTTTCCCCTTAGAAAATCATGAGTGATTACCATCATTTCTCTTTTGTGGAAACAACATATTATTTTCATTGATTTTTCATTTAGACTTATTTTAAAGTAATCTTACAAGTACAGATACAAGACTTTGCCATTTTGTAGTACTAATAGAATTTCTGTATAAGCCAAATTAACTAAATGGAGAATAGCAGGTTCTGAATGTAAGTGATTTATCTTTTTTCTGAATAAGATCGGACATACATTGGCAAATGTTTCTGTCAAAATAACATTTATAAGTTGGTAGAAGCACCTTCACTTGATAGATTTTTTTTTACATCCTACCCCCTGTAAAATGATATGAAGAGGTCCCCGTGAAGAATTTGCTTCCTTCTCTGGGGAGGGATAGAAAACCTGGGGGGTAAGAAAATTCAAAATAAAGTACAATGCAATCAGGAAGAAATAGGATGAGTGCCACAGAGAAGTACAATTAAATGTGCCAGAGGCTGAAAGGCCTCCTCCCCCGCGCAGCTCAAGCACGAGAGCGAGCGGTACCTGAAATCTAGAAACACCTAGATTATATGGCATTTTGGCTCATCCTTCATAAGGTGAGAAACTTTTTTTTTGTGATTTAAGATTATGCTGGAAAGGAGGGATACTTAAAAGGAGAAATAACATTTCAAGTAGAAGAGAAGAAAGAGTAAATTTAAGGGTTCTGGTGGTATTTTGGAAATCAGTCATTGAAATGACAAAGTACAGGAAACTAGTAGTAGTGTAGTAACAATGGGGGAAAAGGAAGGTTGGAGAACTATTATGGGAACTTAAGAAAGGGAAACCTTTTCACTTTTTTAAATGGGAAGTAATAAAATTGAGCTGAATTTTAGAAAATGTATTTGGCTATTGTCAGGAGGATAAATTAAATGGGTCAAAGTAGGCCAGGCTAGATACAATAAGGTTCTCGTCTGACTACCAGCACTGAAAGCCAACAGACAGAGGAGAGGAAGAAACATGACAGAGGGAGAAACTACAAATGTTGGCCACATACTGATTTTCAGGGTGAGGGAGGAGGAGGTGTCAAAGCTAATTACAAGGTTTCCAGAGAGAAGGCCAATAATGGGGAAATGGAAATGGAACTTGTCAAGAAGATGAGTTGCCTTTGGGCTAGAAGCACTGGGTGCTGTTTTGATTAGAGCTTAGATAAATTGAGATGCCACAAAGTATAGAAATCATGATTCGGACCTGCGTTATAAGTGTCAAAAGTTACCTGAGTCTTCCCAGATTAGCAGCTCCAGTGTTTTGAAGTGCATAGGTAGAATTTAACACTCCTGAAAGACAACTCTGAGAATCTTAACAGGCCTGAGCCATGAGATTCCCAACAAATCTAACCATCAGGGTTCCTACGAACTGACCAACTGATCAAGTTCAGATCAAGTCAGCTCGGACTGAAAGCTGGAAAACTCCACCAAAGAGCATTGCAAGACACATGAAATTACCCGTTCTGCTCCAACCATCTTAATCCTTTGTTTCTCATATCATCTCATCAAGTTTCAAATAACTTTTAGAATGTTGTCACTGACTGTGGTTGTATTCAGATATAATCATAGGAAATTACTGTTTTACAGAAGAAATAGAAAAAAATTTAAGCTAATAGTTTTTAGACTTCCCCATCCACAACTTAAATGCCCCATTTTAATTAGTAGTGATGGTAACGGTATTAATTGCTTTTTATATTAAAAGGTAGTTATTATAGATATGTTGTTTTAAAAACAACAGTATTTGAAAAAACTCAGGATTATGTAAGGAAATCTTTTCATTGCAGATATCTATATCTGTCTGTCTATCTATCTATCTATCTATCTATCTATCTATCTATCTATCTAGTTTTCTTAGAGAAAATCCAAGTTCAAAAATTTGAGTCTATCAGGAACCTGTTCATGTGTAAGTGATGTGGAAAGATTTGGAATCTCATTATATTATCTGCAGGTGGTAAAAAACAAAACTGCAGGTGGATTTCTGCTTTCCCCGAAATTAACTGAAAACCCAGAAGTACACACTATTTTTTAAAAGGAGTGTATTCTTTTTTTAAAGATTTTATTTACTTATTTTTAGACAGAGGGGAAGGGAGTGAGAAAGAGAGGGAGAAAAACAGCAATGTGTGGTTGCCTCTCACACACTCCCTACTGGGGACCTGGGCTGCAACCCAGGCATGTGCCCCCAACTGGTGACCTTTGGTTTGGAGTCTGGCGCTCAATCCACTAAGCCACACCAACCAGGGCAACACTAACTATTTTATTTGCTCTGTTAAAACACATCTAGGCTGGTTCACCTAGGAAAAATCAGAGGATACAGGGAAAGATTCTTCTTCACAAAAAACAATGTTCTTAACATTCACCAAGACAATATTCTGATTACATGCATTTCCTCTTCCCACAAGCTAAAGGATATTTTGTCCTGTGGGTTAATTCAAATTAAAGTTTCCCTTTCTTTTGTCCATTTTTTCTACCATCATCCTTTCCAGAGCATCTGTACATTTCTGTTGTCATTTGTGCCCTGTTTCTCCACTTCTCTGGACTTCTGTATTATTTAAAAGTTCATAACATACAGTCTACCTTCTTCATGATTGTTCTGTGCCTCCCTTCATATGTCATATTGTGGTACCTCAATCAGTCAATCGTGATTAAAATTATAGAAGGAATTATTATTTCTAATCACTCAGCCTATGGCTTGGGCAGCTGTTGTTCAAGTGATTGGTAGCACCTGTTAAAGCTGTTGGGCAAAAATATCTTATGCAACAGTATTTGAATTTTAACATGGAACATGCCAGGGCAACTATGTTCTGTCCAATAGAAATTCTGTATTTATATGAAGGAAACATTCAGCATTTATTGTGACTATTATTTAACATAATAAGTAAAAAATAACTGCTTCTCCACCTTTAAGACTATAGCACAACAGCTCAGGAGAATAAGACACTCGGATTCAATACACACACACAAATATTAACTCAGAAGTAGCAGTTAAATAGCTGTAGACACTCAGTAGAACACATTGCAAGAAGGAGCACCACTGACAATAAAGTTGATATAAACTATAGTTAAAATGAACTTTGAATTAAGTGCATGAGCAAAGCATGAGAGTAAGAATCCTGATAATGAGAATACACCTTTCTGTGTAAACTGTCAGTGGTCAAGGGACAGCACAGGACAAGAGCAATATCCAGAGCACACAACAATCCAAGAAAAAATCCAGATAAAAATGGAAAAAAAGAATGTTAGTCACAGCAGGGCTCTTCTGAGAAAGCACCCACACTGCTGTCAGAACACCTCTGTATCATGTTTGTTTTGCAAAAATGAGCTCATAATAGCTGAATAACACAATGTGGAAAGATCTCATCGTGACTTTAAAAAAAAATACCTTTATGCCTTGCCACAGATATCATGACTGCATGGCCCTTGTCAGTCCAATGCAGTCCAGATTTTTGTGATGAGATTAGATGACACTGGGTGAATTGCATTCAACACAGAATATTGCTTTATCACAGCACAAAATTCTGTTTGAAAACAAAACTTATTTCAAGTGTGGATTATAGGAAAACCTGGGTCCATGAAACTCAAAATGTTAATTTTTAAAATAAGAGGGAGAGAGCACTAAAAATTATGTAAATCATACTTACAAGCCTAAAACTATAGAGATAGCTCTAGGCTTAGAAATAAAGGCTAAATATTACGTTACTATTTTCCTCAACCAATTATGATTATTTCGTTACACTGTAAACTTCATGTCTTCAAATATTTGATTACTTAGTTTTTACTTAGTTCTCTTCATTAGGTATTTTTCACAGCTTCTTTAATCATTTGTTCCAGCGTTTATTCACCTTGTACTTGGGCCTACAGGCCATATATCCATTTGCAAGTTCCTCCTAGCTAGCTGATCTATCTGCTCATCTAAGGGACCTCAAATCTTTTGTTAAACACTGTCAGAGATAATGAATAATCAAAGTAGTTAGATCTTTTTGAGTTTTCATTCACCCTTTATATACTCCTCCTCAGCTAAATAATTGCAGTTTAATTAAATTCTTAAAAGGTAATCACAGGCAATTCCCTGGGTGGTCCCCCAGATCTGTCTCTTGCTTCAACAGTGCTTGGATGGAACAGACTTAGGGATGCCCCCTCTTCCAGCCTCTGACCACCCTCCAAGCTCTTTTCCAGTCACCACCTTCAGAACCACCTCAGCCACCCTCAGCCTCCAAGACCAGCCAACACTGGTTTTGTTTTTTTTTGTTGTTTTTTTTTTTTTTTTTTTAACTTAACTCCTTATTGCCAAACAACCATGAGCTCCCAAACTCGTCAGAATTATTCCATTGAGGTGGAGGCTGTGTCCACCCCTAGGTCATCCCGCATCTGCGGGCCTCCTACACCTACCTCTCTCCGGGCGTCTGTCTGGACGCGGACGGTGTGCGTCTGGAAACCCTAGGCGACTGCTGCGTGTTGGCTGAGAGTGCCCAATGTCTCTTCAAGATGCAAAATCAACGCAGTGGCTACACCCTCTTCCAGGACTTGCAGAAGACATCCAAGATGACTGAGGTGAAACTCAGGACACCAACGGAGCCGCCATGGCCTTAGAGAAGAACTTGAACCAGGCCCTTCTGGATCTGCATGCCCTGAATCTACCCACACAGACCCTTATCTCTGTGACTTCCTGGAGAACCACTTCCTGGAGAAGCAGGTGAAACTCATCAAGAAAATGGGCGACCACCTGACTAACCTCAGCAGGCTGGCCTCATACCAGGCTGGGCAAGTATCTCCGAAAAAGTCTCATCCTCAAGTACAACTAGGGGCCAGTGGAGCCTAGAGGTCTTTGAGGGTCCCTCCGCATCCTCCTGGTGTCTGGCTTTTGCTTGAGACTCCCTAAAACTACTAGGCTTCCTTTTAGCCACCCTGGAACCCTCTCTAATGCCTTGGAGCAAATGGAAACAATAATGCCTTTTGCAGAAAAAAAGAAAATAAAAGTTAATCACATTTTCCCAACTATTCCCAAGTTGCTACAGACTATTAATTCTTCCTGTCTTTCTTTCAAAAAGTGTTTATTGAGCAATTGCTATATTCTTGAATTCTTCCTCAATGCAAGTGATTCAAAGATAACTGCAGTATAATACCATTCCCTCAAGGAACATATAACCAAATATAAAACATCCAAATTTTACACAATGCAAATATTGAACAACAACCTTTGTGAAAATAGGAATTATGAAACATGTAAACTTAATCCAGATGATGTTAGTTAGCCAGATTGAGTAAAATGAGGTGGGGTATAGAAATGCAAATCAAACCTTGGCCTCATCATTAAAGATATTAATATGTTTTGTTAAGTGAGAAAAGTGAACACATTGTATTTGGAAGGATGAGTTCATTCAAACTACAATGAGAGATATCACCAGATAGGCTACTGGGGGAGTCAGAGAGAACAATTTCTACATTGTGTTATCAAAGTGGCCAGGATAATGATTCTGAACACAATTGTCCATTAGTACGAATGGAGCTAAAGCTTTAATAGAGAGTTCTTTTGGGTTCTTTGTTTTCAAACTAACTCAGTAAATCTATCACTAGCAAAAAAAAAAAAAATGTTTAAAAATATTATTGTCTCTCTGAGTGCATTAGAGGTATAGATCTCTTAAGTTAAGATTATTCACCTAACCCCTGCACTATGCATTCTCCTGTCTTCTAGAAAGCATTTCAAAAAAATGAAATGAAATGAAAAGAGCTCTCCTGAGAATTCAGTTTCTTAAGTTCACCTCATTTTAATTCACACACATGATTAGTCTGTGAAAGAGCATAAAAGCTATATGGAGGAAAAAAAATAGAAATACACACATTTCCCTAGACAGCTGCCAATCCAACACTTTTCTTTAAAATAGTTGTAGATACTTATCCATGGTAAAAACAATCTTTTATTGGTATAAACACAAGAAATAACAAAATGGAAATGGGGAAAATTAGTGGATAACTAGTGTTGGAAAAAACAAAGCTTTTGGCTTTACTGTTGACAAAGTGCAAATAAAGCAGTTTGGAGTAGTTTCTGAACAGTTCCTTCTTCTGGGCTAAATAATTTGTAACTACTACTTCAAATAACAATGATATAAAAATATAGGTAATCTTGTAAGTTGTTTTGTTATTAAATATTAAAAATCTCAAACTATATAGCACTATATAAAATACCTGCTCATTTTAAATTACATAAATCTGAATCTCTTTATTTTATAAATATAAATATGGCAAAAATATAATATGCCTTTATGGAATCAGTTTTTGGTAGTTTGTGGACAGATACACTGTTTTTTAAAAATTTCATCAAATATACAAATGAATGGCTTATTTCTTTATGATTAAACAACCACTTGCTTTTAGAATACTTCCTCTGACAAGAGTTCAGCGTATACCCAAAATTTTCAACTTATCAGAGTTATGATACTGCTCTTATGATAAAATGATGAGATAAAAAATGCATGCTAGATATTTGGAATGCAAAGAAGCAACTTTATGCCAAGGTGTTCATTCAAAAACTGTGTTTTTGTAAATTGGAACTGGATTTACCAAGCCTCATTTGTGATGTGCACTAAACTCTTGAAAAATGAAACTAAAAACAAAACAAAAATATAGATAATTTTGGCTATAATCTCAGTTGCCCTCTTTATTTAGGACTGACATTTCTTGATTCATTAATGTTATATATTAATTATATAATATTGATTATATATACATATATAACACATATTAAAGAAATATTATGATTTATTCAAATGTCGTGTAATTCAAAAGGTATCCCTTTTAGGAATTAGAAGTCTCGAAGAATACTAACTATAACTGTAACATTGAATGTAAGAGTTCTAAAATACTGGTAAGAAGTTCTCTCTTTGGGCCAATTACATTTCTTCTTACTGCTATTCACAAATGTTTAAGCACTTTCAACATTCCTCAGAAGCCTGGCACACCAAATGGAAATTCAAGTTCCATATGTGGGCACAACTGTAGGTGTCAAATTACTATGGCTTAAGATCACTTTTGTACCTTGGGCCACTTATGCTTTATATTCCACATACTGAAGCAAATAATGCATTTGGAGAAATGTGTGCTTTATTTTTGTCACGGCCTAATAGAGGAGAATACTTGGGCCAGCTGTGGCGAGGGGGATTTGTTGATTCAGGAGAAGCTTTCTGTGAAGAAAAAGTGTTAGTATTGACCAGGTCTGAGACCCAGGCCCACTGGGGAGCAAGGGAGGCCATGGGCTCAGGAAAGAGCCACTGGAGGGCTGAAGCTGAGAAGTCCCAGATGGTGAATGTGGGCACCAGAGATATGTCTAAGAAGAAGCAGATGGCCACAGAGCAAGAGTAAAAATCTATAAGCAATAAATCCAGACAAAGAAGGTAATTCATGGCATATGAACTAAGTACCTGAACAGAGGAAGACAGACAAAGCATTTGTGAGAAAAGGAAGATGTGTGCACATAGACTGACCTTACTCTGCCTTGTACAAGCTGGATCGCCTTGGGCATTCCCTCTCCAATTTCATCATCTATTAAACAGAGATAAAAAATAATGGGGTTGTTGAAAGAATTAAACGAGTTAACATTTGTGAAGTTGAGAAGTTGCTTTGAGAACTGATAAGCTCTGTACATATGATATTTATTTTTAGGTAAATACAGGTTGAGATGAATTTATGCCAGAAAGCTAACTTTACCTATTATCTTTATGAAGTAGGGGCAGCTGATTAGTTTTTAAATTAAGATTTTATTTTGAGATAATTGTGGTTTCATACGCAGTCGGAAAAAATAATTCAGAGAAATTTCACATCATTTTACCCAGTTTCTCCCTAAGATGTATCTTTCAAAGCCATACTACTATAGAGCAACCTATATGACTATATACAATGACACATTCAAGACACAGAACACACCCATCAGCATGCGTGTTCTTGGTGCTGCCCTTCTACCGTCACAGCCACTGCCTTTCTGCAACACACCCCAGCCCTGCTGCTGCCCCGGCAATCATTGACCTGGTCTCCATTTCTATATTTTGTTATCTAGAAAATATTATACAAATGGCATGTAGCTGCTTTTTTCCACTCAGCATTCAGTACCACAAGAACTTTCATTCATTTTTGGTGATAATGCAAAATGGTCCAGCCAATCTGGAATACAGTTGGACAGTTTCCTACAAAACTGGGCATACTATTACTGTACAACCCAGGAACTGCACTCCTCGGCATTTACCCAAATGAACTGAAAACTGACACCCCAAAATACCCGAACATGGATGTTTATAGATGCTTTATTTATAATTGCCATAATGTGGAAACAAAGACGGTATCCTTCACTGGGGTAATGAATAAATAAGTTGTGGTACATTCAGATAATGGAATATTGTTTAGTGCTAAAAAGAAATGAGCTATCAAGCCTTGAAAGGACATGAAAGAAACTTAAATGCATTTTAAGTGAAAGAAGTCAATCTAAAAGGCTACATATTTTATCATTCCAACTATATGACATTCTGGCAAAGGCAAAACTGCAGCGAAAATAAAAAGATCAGTGGTGGCTAGAGGTTGGAGGGACAAGTGATTTTTTATTGTATCCTGGACATTTTGGATATTACATTATGAAAAGTCGTATCCCCTTATTTTTAGTGTTCAGCACCCATTGAGGTGTAGTAAGAGGGTTGCGTGTGTGTGTGTGTGTGTGTGTGTATGTACGATTAGCTTCATGTGGAATATGAATTAGGTATGTGAACAGAGGAAGAAAGACAAAGGGAGTGCATATGTGAAAAAAAAGCAAGATGTCACTGTCACTACCCTGGTAAAAGTGAGTCACTGAGGACACTGACAATTTGTAGTCTGCTGGAGTGGAAGTTCAGCTCACAGTTCACACCTGCTAAAAGGCCAGAGTGGGACGCTGACTCTCCACACCTCATTGCCCCTAAGCTGAGGCATAGGATCAGTTCCCTACTAGGCCCTGTGGTCACTAGGGAGGGCGCATATGGAGGCCTGAGTCACTACTTTGACACTGCTGCTGTACACTCAGCTCCCACTTGCGCACCTGAAACCAGGGAGAGGGAGGGGGAAGTAGTATGCCCAACAGCTCTGCCTCCTACTGCCTCTTTTGGCCTCTTCATTCAGGTGGGGATCGAGGCATAGCTTTCTAAGGGGCCCTGTTGACACAAGGGGTGGGAATCAAATACCTTTCTTCATATCACCTCATTCTGCCTTTTTGATGCAAAAAAAGGAATGGGAGTTCAGCTCCCCATCCGGCCCTGCTTACCAGAGCAGATGAGGAGTAGAAGTGCCCATGAGCTCTGCTTCAGAACACTTCGTCAGTTTTGTTACAGCCAGGTTAGGGTGGGAGTCGACAAAAGTAGGGCCATTGCAGAATGCTTACTAACCCCGATTTGCACCAAGGCCTTGTTCATCCTCAATGATGACAGATTTGGTAGACACTCAGCTCCCCACTGGGAGATCCTTTATACTATAGAGGGAGGATGTGTGAAGCCCATTATTAAGTCTCATTGCAGCTGGGTGGTTGTGGGGACTCACACTGCCTGAGGATGCACTGCATTGGAGCACTGCCTGCTCCTACCACGTGGAAAAGGGAAGAACAGCTCCTATGTGTGTCCTGCTAATCAACTGGGGCGGGGGGGGGGGGCGGTTAGAGCAATACCACCTGCTTCTACAGGGAACAGTAACAGTGCCAGACTGACCGTCCCTATCCCCACTGAAACCATGTCTGTGCACATCTTTATGTTTGTGTTCAGCTGAATTGGGGCAGGTAATGTTTCCATTGCTAGGCTTTTCTTCTCCTGGTCCTTTAGCTAAGGAAGGCAGGCTTGCTTTTCTTTTCATTTTTTCTATGTGTGCCTATTGGCAGTTCCAGGTTTTTAGCTTCAGTGATGCACTCTTCTCAGACACATGGTTAGCAATAAGGAAACTCAGAATACATCAGCTTGCCATTCAGATAGTTCTGAGGTTCCTAGGCTTCCAGGTTTTTAGTGTCTTGCTATGTTTGCTTTTGTGTTACGAAAGGGATGTTCAGTTGTAAGAGTGAGTATCTAGGAGGAATGGGACTGCTGTATCTTGGAAGAAACAATAGGTTTACTTTTAAGACCAAAATGTGTAACTCCTTTTTCTGGATAAAGCAGGCTCACATTTACACACAATATTCTCAATACCCAAATGACATCCCATTGTTATGGAAGCACTTTTTGATTGTCATTGGCCTTAATGGCCCATCTTTGGCTATTGGTTATAATTTACTTTGACATTTAGGTTCATTCACTTTTGACCTTTTAATGTGAAGTAGCTTTTGGAATATTTTCTTCATAAATCACCATAGATTTCCTAGTAGCTGAAACTTGGAATTTTTATCAAACTCTCATTTTCAACTATAGGTTTATAGTACCAATTTGTCATCACCTATGATTATTGCTCTCTTATATGGATTAATCTTAAACTAGTAATTTCAATGTTAAAATGGAAATATAAAGATAAAAATATGTTAATGTTATGCATGTTTTTATTAAAATATCCTATCAATACATTTACTATTGTATTACGGACACATTTATTTTAAAATAGAAAAATGTAGCATGGAATATAAAAATTTCACAAAAATTTTCTTCTAAAAAAATTGGCAATTGATCCATGAAGTAGATGGCTACTTTTTTTTTATGCTTGGTCTCAATTTTTCTACAGGGTATTTTTGAGCCCAGAATTTACTACCGAGGCCAAAACCGGCAGTACACAAAAAGGATACAACTACATAACTTCCAAATGTATGTGTTTCTAGTCACGGTGAAGGCCAGTATTTCTCCAGCATTATAGAACATAAATTAGAACATAAATTTATGAACATGTTATGTTCTTTAATGATTGATATTTCATATTGGACCTCACCAAAATATCATATTTTTTTATCAAGATACCAAAACTATTCTCGTTAAGCATGCACCACACAGCAGTTATGTTCCTTATCACCTTTTATTTTTGCAGTTCCACAGAAAAATGTTATCTTTCAATTTCAGCAACTGATAAAATCTTTTTTTTTTCTATTTTGTACTCCACCTGAGAGAAAGGGAGAAGATTGCCTGTATAAAAGGAACATATCTTGAATGTGGGAGATGGGGTGGGGTAGATTAATGGGGTAAATGTGGACAACTATAATTGAACAACAATAAAAAATACATTTAAAAAAAGGAATGTACCTTCAACTTTCACCCCACTGGTCTTGAAAGTGTGTGCACATTAGAACTAACTGGGAACAACCAAGAAGTACGCAGGCATGGCTGCACTTGCAGAGATTCTGTCACGGTGGAGCCCAGGCAGGAGTGTATAAGGCTCGCCAGGAGACTCTAGAAGCACCAGTTCATCTCTTTCCTCTTGCAGGTGTTTAAATCTGTAGCTGTCTTTATAAAAAGGGAGATACATTAGATTAAAATATTTGGATTTTATTCAATAAGTATGACTGAATTGTGTTACTGAAGAACATAAGTTTTGTAAATAAGGAAAATAATTTTAAAAATCCAATTATAGCACACGGATATGGTTACTGGCCATCGTAATTTGCAGTCAAGTTAGCTCTTCATTGGAAATAAAAGAAACAGGTTTTTCCTCTCATTTACTTTTCTTCCCCACCCACTAACATGTAGATTTAGAGAATCCCCCCTACACATTAGATATACTCTACAGAGCATCACTGACTGTAGTATATTAAAGCTTTCTAAGGGTCTATTAAGAATCAAAGGAACTCATATGTAAATTTAATCCATATAGCTGGGCCCAGTACCGGATGGTTCACTTAATCTTGCTGTAAGCAAGTATTTTGGAAATCAGAACAGTTGAGGAACCTGAAATCAGACAACCACAATCAATATAAACTTGCATTCTTCCTCTGTATAACTACTTAATCACACAAATCTGTTGGCCTTACTAGGGCTTAGCTCCTAATTTAGTAAATTGATATAGGGACCTCTCAGAGAAGCTGTTCATATTAACCATATTAAGATGGCAAATTTCTCTGACCAGACAAATTGATAAATAAATATGATGTAGTGTGACCGTAGCTGTATCTTTTCTCCGGCCTTTATGATGGATGTTCACCAGAAGTTTTTAAAAAATTACCCAGCATAATCAAATTATCAGGAAAGACAACCAAGATCTGCCATATCCCAGCTTACATAGTGTGTATAAAAATAATCTTAGCATAGTATATTAGCACCCTGCTCTCAATAGTTTATTTATTTATTTTATTGTTCTATTACAATTGTCCCAATTTTCCCCTGTTGCTGTCCCCTGCTCCACCCACCCCACCCTGCTCCCACAGTCAATCCCCACCCTGTTGCCCATGTCCATGGGCCACTTATACTTGTTCTTTAACTAGGCCCTTCCCCTTCTTTCCTATCTTATCCCCTTCCTCCCTCCCCTCTGGTCCCTGTCAGTCTGTTCCTTGTTTCCATGCCTCTGGTTCTATTTTGCCCTTTTGTTTGTTTTGTTAATTATATCCACTTTTGGGGGAGATCATATGGTATTTGTCTTTCATCACCTAGATTACTTCATTTAGCATAATACTTTCCAGTTCCATCCATGCTGTCATGAAGGGTAGGAGTTCCTTCTCTCTTTCTGCTGCATAGTATTCTGCTGTGTAAATGTACCACAGTTTTTGATCCACTCATCTACTGATGGGCACTTAGGTTATTTCCATCACTTGGCTATTGTGAATAATGCTGCTATGAACATTGGAGTGCATAGGTTCTTTTGAATTGGTGGTTCAGGGTTCTTAGGGTATAATCCTTGCAGTGAATCAATGGGTCAAAAGACAGTTCCATTTTTAGTTTATTGAGTGCTCTCAATACTTTATAATATAATTAAAGAGAAAAAACATGTAAGTAGTAAATACCTAAAGGTGGAATGTGCTCTGCGCAATTAGAGTGGATTCAGTAGAAGACTTTATTTTTGTATTGCTATTATAACAAATTACCACAAACCTAGTGGCTTAAAACACCACAAATTTATTAGAGTTCTGGAAGTCAAAAGTCTAAAATATGTCTCATTGTGCTAAAATCAAGGTGTTAGCAGATTCGTGCTCCCTTCTGGAGGCTCTAGAGGAGAATTTTTTTTCTTGCTTCTAGAGGTCACCTGCTTTTCTTGGTTCATGGCCCCCTTTCACCATTTCGAAGCCAACAGCATCTGGCTGGGTCCTTCTCACACTGTGATATCTCTTTTACTTTCTTCTGCCTTGCTCTTCCACCTATAAGAACCCTTGTGATCATATTGGGTCTACTTGGAAAATTCAAAATAATCTCCCCCTCTCGAGGTCAGCTGATTAGCAACTCTAATTCCATCTGTAACCTTGATGTCCCTTTGCCATATAACCTGACATAGTCAGAGTTCACAGGGATTAAGATCCAGGCATCTTTTACAGGGGTAGTAGGCCTGGAGGACAGAATTGGAAACATCAGTCTTCCTGCCACAGAAGGTGTGTCAGCAGAAGCATTGCGCTGGGAAGGAATGTCCATCCCGGGGGAGGGAAAGGAGGAAGAGGCATCTGAGAAAGTATTGTAGGATCAAATTATAACTATTACTGAAAGATAATTAAAGGATTTTAGATTTTATCTAGGAGATCATTAGAATTATTTGGCTCAAGAGAAAAATGGTCAAAACAAGCAGAGAAAGAAGAGGAAGGAAAAAGCACTGTGCAAGTGAAATAAGCAGCAAAGTTGACCAGATGCAGAAAACCACTTATGGGTTCTGGCTGTGGTTCAGGTGTCAGATGGTAATGACTTGGGCCAGCGTCATGGAAGCAAGAATCATTGGCAGAGTCTGACAGATAAGATGTGGAAATATACGTGGCTCTGATACTGCAAACCCGGAAAAGTGGGGAAATTGTTGACACCATTTTGGCACTACTTGTAATGAGAAAAGTTATTAGATCAAGAATTCTTAACAGAAAACATGAAAGATAAGTAAAAATGTCTCTAATCCCATTATTAAATATTCCATGATAAGCTAATGATTTTTAAAATTAACACTTTATTTTTTTTTTAAAAGCAGTTTCAGGTTCACAGCAAAACTGAGGGAAAGGTACAGAGATTTCCCATAAACTCCCTGTCCCACACATGCGTAGTCGTCCCCATTATCAAAATCCCCCACAAGGTGGTACGTCTGTTACAAAGTTTGTAGTTTATGTTATGGTTTATTCTTATTGTTATCCATTCTATAAAACTGGACAGATGAGTGACATATACTCAAAGTTAGGATATAATACAGAGTATTTTCACTACCCTAACCATCCTGTGCATTCCTGCACCCCAGCCCTTACAGACCCTGGTTACTTTGGTCTTTTTACTATAGTTCATAGTGTTCATAGTTTTACCTTTTCTAGAATGTCTTGAAGTTAGAATCATACAGTTTAGAGGATTTTCACTTGTTTTTTTTTTAATATTTAGTAATATGCATTTAAGTTTCCTCCGTGTCTTCTCATTGCTTGACGCTCATTTCTTTTTAGTGCTAAATGATGTTTACCGTCTGGATGACCACAGTTTCTCCACTCATATAATGAAGGATATCTCAGTTGCTTCCAAGTTTTGGAAATTAAATAAAGCTTTAATTCAATGTGCCATTTTAAAAAACTGCTATAAACAGTTGTGCATAGGTTTTTGTGTAGACATTGGTTTTCAACCCTTTGGGTAAATGACAAAGAACAACATTGATGGATCAGGTGGTAAGGATATGCTTAGATTTACAAGAAACCTCTAAACCATCTTTTAAAGTGACTGTAGTATTCGGCACTCTCGCCGCAGTATATGAGAGTTCCTGTTGCACCACATTCTCATCATCATTTTGGGTTGTTGGTGTCCAGATTTTGGCCATTCTAACAGGTATGTAGAGGTATATTATTGTTGTTTCAATTTGTAGTTCCTTGAAGACAAATGATACAGAGAGTCTTTTCATATGCTTAGTTGTAATCTTTGTATCTTCTTTGGTGAGATTTCTGTTAAGGTCTTTGGCCCATTTTTTAGTTGGATAGTTTGTTTTCTCATTTTTGAGTTTTAAGAGTTCTTCATATATTTTAGATAATAGTTTTTTATAAGATGAGTTTCAGAATATTTTACCTAGTCTGTGGTTTGTCTTTCATTCTCTTGATTTATCTTACGAATCAAGAGCAGAAGTTTTTCATTTTAATGAAGTCAAGCTTATCAATTATTTCTTTAATGGAATGTGTCTTTGGTGTTGTATCTAAAATGTCATCACCATACCCAAGGTCATCTAGACTATCTTCTGTTCTCTTCCAGAAATTTTATAGTTTTGTGTTTTACATTTAGGTCTATGATCCATTTTTTAAAATTGTTTAAGTATATTTAATTGATTATGTTATTACAGTTGTCCCATTTTCTTTCTCTCTTTTATGACCCTCCACCCTGCACCCCACTCCCACCAGCATCATTGCCCCTTAGTTCACTTCCATGGGTCATACATATAAGTTCTTTGACTTTTCCATTTCCTATGCTATTCTTAACCTCCCCTGTCTATTTTATATCTACCAGTTATGCTTCCTTTTTTAATGTTGTTCAAGTACAGCTGTCTTCATTTTCACCCCACCATGCCCCCCCACCCATCCCTGCCTCCCACCCTCAAACCCACCCCCTTTGGCTTTGTCCATGTGTCCTTTAGACATGTTTCTTGATCCATTTTGAGTTAAGTTTTATGAAGGGTATAGTATCTGTGTCAACATTCATTTATTTTCATGGGACTGTCCAGTTATCCAGCACCATTTGTTAAAAAGACTATCTTTGCTTCATTATATTGCCTTTGCTTCTTTGCCAAAGATCAGTTGACTATACATATTACGGTCTATTTCTGGACTCCCTATTTCTATTCCATTGATCCATTTGTTTATTCTTTCACCAATATCACACTATCTTTATTACTATAGCTTTCTAGTAAGTCTTGCCGTTCCTCTACTTCAATATTGAGCTGGCTATTTCAGGTCTTTTGCAACTCCATATAAACTTTAGAATCAGTTCATCCATTAAATAACTTGCTGGGATATTGAATGGAATTGCATTGACTTTATAGATCAAAATAAAAATAACTGACAATCTGACAATACTGAGTCTTTCTATCCATGTACATGAAATACCTATTTATTTATTTCTTCTTTGATCTAGTCATTTGAGTTTTGTAGTTTTCTTTTTATATAGATCTTGTATATATTGTGTTAGATATTTGTCTAAGTATTTCATTTTTGGATTTCTAATGTAAATAGCATTGAGTTTAAAAATTCAAACTCCACTTGTTTATTGATAGTATATAGGGAAAATAACTTTTACACCTTAACATTGTATCCTGCAATATAACTATAATCACATACTAGTGCCAGGGTTGTTTGTTTGTTTATTTTTGTGTGTGTGTCAGTTCTATTTGATTTTGTCCCTAGGTGATCATGTCATTTGAGATGTCTCCTATTTTATTTCTGATATTAAAAAGTTGTGTTCTCCCTCTTTTTCTTAGGCTGACTGGGGTCTTATCAATTTTATTGACCTTTTCAAAGAATAAGCTTTGTTTTCATTTATTTTATCTATTGATTTCCTGTATTCAATGTCATTGATTTCTGCTCAAATTCTTATTATTTGTTTCCTTCTGCTTATTTTGGGCTTAATGTACTTTTTTTCTTAATTTCCTAAAGTAGAAACTTTGACTATTGATTTTAATCTTTCTACTATACTAATATATACAGTAAATGCTATGAATTTTCTTCTAATCACTGCTCTGCTGCATCCCACAAAATTTATTTAAGATTTTACTTATTTATCTTTCTTTTTATTTCCCTCTGTTTTACATTAAAAAAAATTACTGTTGTTCAAGTACAGTTTTCTGCCTATTCCTCCTATCTCTCCTCCTACCCCAGCCCTCCCCACCTCCCTCCCCTGATTCCAACCCCCTTGGTTTTGTCCATGTGTCCTTTATAGTTGTTCCTGGAAACCCTTCACCCTTTTCCTCCCATTATCCCCTCCCATCTCCCTTCTTGTTACTGTCTGTTTATTTATTTTTAAAGAGAGGGAGAAGGATGGGACAAAGAGAGGGAGAAAAACATAGATGTAATACGGGAGAGAAACATGGATAGGTTACTTCTTGCTCATGCCCCAACCAGGGATCGAATCTGTAACCCAGGCACATGCCCTGGCCAGCCTTTGCTTTGCAGAAGTCACCCAACCAACTGAGCCGCACCACCAGTCAGGTCACATCCCAGAAAATTTAATAAATATTATTTTCACTTACATTAAAATATTTTCTAATTATTTCTTGAGATTTATTGTTTGATCCGTGTGTTATTTAGAGTTGTATTGTTTATGATCCACATATTTTGACCCTAAG